>SJYT01051363.1:271632-405851 GCA_006410635.1 Cephalophus harveyi | reverse complement strand
ATATAGTTGACTTCATAAACTCTTTTTACCTGTGAAAAAAAGGCTAATCATTGGCCACCAGTAAGATCAAGAGTGGTTTCTTAAATCAGGCAGAGGGGCTGTGGAATCTAGAACAGGGGTTGGCAAATGATGGCCATGAGCCAAGTCTATTCCCTTCTTGTTACTACTACTTAGGAGTGTCATGGAATATACACACCCATAGAAACACACAGAGGCTAGTTAGTCATAAATGTGATCTATTTTTTACTTTGAGCAAAATTCAGCTTTGCTTTTTTCAGTTTTCAGCAATTTATTAAGGTTGCTTTAACAGGTACATGTTGTAATTTCTGAATTGTTACTACTTTTTAACTTCTAGAATGAACATGAGGATGAAAGAATGTGTATGTGTGTATATAAAAATTATCCCTATTCCTATAAGTCAGTAGAAGTCATTGGTGTGTCTGGTTGTAGTATTCTATCAGTTGCCCACCTCAAGTCAGCATCCTCATAATGTGGGTGATTCACAATGGGGTGAAGAGTGGAAAGCTTGACACTTGCCATTGTAGGCATGGCACCAGCAAAAACAGCATCTGGAAAACAAGATTGTATTTCTTAACAACATGTTTTAAAGAAAACCAAAAGTCACTCATCTATAATGTTTGAACCCAGTTAAGAAATATGTACTGTGCTTAGTTGCTCAGTCATGTCCAACTCTTTCCGACCCCATGGACTGTAGCCTACCAGGCTCCTCTGTCCATGGGATTTTTCTGGCAAGAATACCAGAGTAGGTTGTCATTTCCTCCTCCAGGGGATCTTCCCAACCCAGGAATTGAACTCAGGTCTCCTATATCACAGGTAGATTCTTCACCATCTGAGCCACCAGGGGAGCTTGGGAATACTGGAATGGGTAGCCTATCCCTTCTCCAGAGGATCTTCCCAACCCAGGAATCAAACCAGGCTCTCCTGCATTGCAGGCGGATTCTTTACCAGAAGAGCTACCAGGGAAGCCCAAGAAAGATGAAGTACTGCTACTGCTAAGTCACTTCAGTCGTGTCCGACTCAGTACGACCCCACAGATGGCAGCCCATCAGGCTCCCCCATCCCTGGGATTCTCCAGGCAAGAACACTGGAGTGGGTCGCCATTTCCTTCTCCAATGCGTGAAAGTGAAAAGTGAAAGGGAAGTTGCTCAGTCGTGTCTGACTCTTCGTGACCCAATAGACTGCAGCCCACCAGGCTCCTCCATCCAGGGGATTCTCCAGGCAAGAGTACTGGAGTAGGGTGCCATTGCCTTCTCCAAAGATGAAGTACAATTAAAGTAATAATCATTGACAGCATTCTTTTCACTTAATATTTATTGATAGTCTACATAATAATAGCCAACTTTTGTTAAATGTTATCTTGGTGGCATACACTTGGTGATTATACAATTTAACGTGCACAGCTTTGGGGGTGGGTTCTATGTTATACCTGTTTTGTAGATTAGGAAGCTAAGAGACAGCAAAGCAATTAGCCCAAGACAGCATAGCGAGGAACTATCAGGGCCCACCCTCTCAGCCACTTCACTAGAGCACACTGCCCTGTTCAAGTGCTATACTAACAGACAGCACTATAAAGACGGGACTGGAAAGAATGGTAAAATTTCATATCTTGTTCCAATAGTCTAAAGTTCTAGGAACTAAAAGACTTATAAAGGGCAAGTCTCATGGTACATGTTTTAAAGTGAGTTTCTTGGGTTATGAACTGTAATCCTGAGAACGTGCCAGATGAAGGCATTGTTTTCTTCCCTCAGATCACTTTTAAATATTCATAACTAAGCCTTGACTTTATAAATACATACATTTCATCAAACCATTTCATTATGTGTTAGTAGTACTTTCTGGAGTAATACCATGTATAATCCATTGCTTTTTGGTTATAACTAGTGATACACCAAAATCTACTGTGTGGCTTCAGTTTTAGTAGTATTTCTTGAGAGACAAAAAGACCAAATGGAAAGAAATAAATATGATTTATTATAATCATGTAATAAATGATTATATAATTATGACGATCATTATCACTTTTAATCAGCAAAGTAAAACCACCAATAAGAACTAGGCATATTACTCCGATCTACTGGAAACAATTGAATATTTATTTTCAAATATAATTAACCATTCTAAATGTAACTTCGAATGAATTTGTTGCTGCTCTTCAGTCTCTCAGTTATGTTCAACTCTTTGCAACCCCATAGACTGCAGCACACCAACTTCCCTGTCCTTCACCATCTCCCAGAGCTTGCTCAAACTCATGTCCATTGAGACGGTGATGCCATCTAACCATCTCATCCTCTGTCATCCCCTTCTTCTCCTGCCTCAATCTTTCCCAGCATCAGGGTCTTTTCCAATGAGTCAGTTCTTCATATAGGTGGCCAAAATATTGAAGCTTCAGCTTTAGCATCAGTCCTTCCAATGAATATTCAGGATTGATTTCCTTTAGGACTGACTGGTTTGATCTCCTGGCTGACTCTCAAGAGTCTTCTTCAACATCACAGTTCAAAAGTATCAGTTCTTCAGCACTCAACTTTCTTTATGGTCCAGCTCTCACATCCATATATGACTACTGGAAAAACCATAGCTTTGACTAGATAGATCTTTGTCTGCAAAGTAATGTCTCTGCTTTTTAATATGTTGTCTAGGTCTGCCGTAGCTTTTCTTCCAAGGAGAAAGCTTCTTTTAATTTCATGGCTGCAGTCATCATCTGCAGTGATTTTGGAGCCCAAGAAAATGAAGTCTGTCACTGTTTCCATTGTTTCCCATCTATTTGCCATGATTGGATACCATGATCTTCATTTTTTCAACAGTGAGTTTTAAGCCAACTTTTTCACTCTCCTCTATCACCTTCATCAAGAGGCTTGTTAGTTCCTCTTTGCTTTCTGCCACAAGGGTGGTGTCATCTGCATATCTGAGGTTATTGATATTTCTTCCAGCAGTCTTGATTTCAGCTTGCACTTCATCTGGCCCAGCATTTTGCATGATGTGCTCTACATATAACTTAAATAAGCAAGGTGACAATATACAGCTTTGATATACTCCTTTTCCAATTTAGAACCAGTCCATTGTTCCATGTCCAGTTCTAACTGTTGCTTCTTGACCTGCATACAGGTTTCTCAGGAGGCAGGTTAGGTGGTTTAGTATTCTCATCTCTTGAAGAATTTTCCATATTTTGTTGTGGTCCACACAGTCAAAGGCTTTGTTTAGCATGGTCAATGAAGCAGAAGTAGATGCCTTTCTGGATTTCTTCTGCTTTTTCTATGATCCAATGGATGTTGGCAATTTATCTCTGGTTCCTCTGTCTTTTCTAAATCCAGCTTGAACATCTGGAAGTTCTCGGTTAGTGAAGCCTAGTCTGGAGAATTTTGAGCATTACTTTGCTAGCAGGTGAGATGAGTGCAATTGTGCAGTACTTTGAGCATTCTTTGGCAGTGCCTTTCTTTGGGACTGGAATGAAAACTGACCTTTTGCAGTGTGTGGCCACTGCTGAGTTTTCCAAATTTGCTGGAATATTGAGTGCAGTACTTTCACAGCATCATCTTTTAGGATTTGAAATGGCTCAGCTGGAACTCCATCACCTCCACTAGCTTTGTTTATAGTCATGCTTCCTAAGACCTACTTGACTTTGCATTCCAGGATGTCTGGCTCTAGGCAAGTGATCACACTATTGTGATTATCTGGGTCATTAAGATCTTTTTGTACAGTTCTGTGTATTCTTGCCACCTCCTCTCAATATCTTCTGCTTCTGTTAGGTCCATACCATTTGTGTCCTTTATCAAGCCCATCTTTACATGAAATCTTCCCTTGGTATCTCTAATTTTCTTGAAGAGATCTCTAGTCTTTCCCATTCTATTGTTTTCCTTTGTTTCTTTGCATTGTTGACTTAGGAAGGCTTTCTTATCTCTCCTTGCTATTCTTTGGAACTCTACATTCAGATGAGTGTATCTTTCCTTTTTCCCTTTGCCTTTCACTTTTCTTTTTTCCTCAGCTATTTGTAAGGCCTCCTCAGACAACCATTTTGTCTTTTTGCATTTTTCTTGGACATGGTTTTCATTACCACCTCCTGTACAATGTTATGAAACTCTGTCCATAGTGCTCCAGGCACTCTATCAGAACTAATTCCTTGAATACATTTGTCACATCCACTGTATAATTGTAGGGATTTGATTTAGGTCATATCTGAATGGCCTTTTCATACTGTGGACTTTATTGACTATGCCAAAGCCTTTGACTGTGTGGATCACAATAAACTGTGGAAAATTCTGAAAGAGATGGAAATATCACACCACCTGACCTGCCTCTTGAGAAATCTGTATCCAGGTCAGGAAGCAACAGTTAGAACTGGACATGGAACAACAGACTGGTTCCAAATAGGGAAAGGAGTACATCAAGGCTGTATATTGTCACCCTGCTTATTTAACTTCTATGCAGAGTACATCATGAGAAACGCTGGGCTGGAAGAAGCACAAGCTGGAATCAAGATTGCCGGGAGAAATATCAATAACCTCAGATGTGCAGATGACACCACCCTTCTGGCAGAAAGTGAAGGCAGTTGTGTCCGACTCTTTGCGACCCCACGAATCGTAACATGCCAGGTCTCCCTGTCCATCACCATCTCTCAGAGTTCACTCAGACTCACATCCATCGAGTCCGTGATGCCATCCAGCCATCTCATCTTCTGTCATCCCCTTCTCCTCCTGCCCCCAATCCCTCCCAGCATCAGAGTTTTTCCAATGAGTCAACTCTTCTCATGAGGTGGCCAAAGTACTGGAGTTTCAGCTTTAGCTGAAATTTAGCTCCTCTTCACTTTCTGCCATAAGGGTGGTGTCATCTGCACATCTGAGGTTATTGATATTTCTCCCAGCGATCTTGATTCCAGCTTGTGCTTCTTCCAGCCCAGCGTTTCTCATGATGTACTCTGCATAGAAGTTAAATAAGCAGGGTGACAATATACAGCCTTGATGTACTCCTTTCCCTATTTGGAACCAGTCTGTTGTTCCATGTCCAGTTCTAACTGTTGCTTCCTGACCTGGATACAGATTTCTCAAGAGGCAGGTCAGGTGGTGTGATATTTCCATCTCTTTCAGAATTTTCCACAGTTTATTGTGATCCACACAGTCAAAGGCTTTGGCATAGTCAATAAAGTCCACAGTATGAAAAGGCCATTCAGATATGACCTAAATCAAATCCCTACAATTATACAGTGGATGTGACAAATGTATTCAAGGAATTAGTTCTGATAGAGTGCCTGGAGCACTATGGACAGAGTTTCATAACATTGTACAGGAGGTGGTAATGAAAACCATGTCCAAGAAAAATGCAAAAAGACAAAATGGTTGTCTGAGGAGGCCTTACAAATAGCTGAGGAAAAAAGAAAAGTGAAAGGCAAAGGGAAAAAGGAAAGATACACTCATCTGAATGTAGAGTTCCAAAGAATAGCAAGGAGAGATAAGAAAGCCTTCCTAAGTCAACAATGCAAAGAAACAAAGGAAAACAATAGAATGGGAAAGACTAGAGATCTCTTCAAGAAAATTAGAGATACCAAGGGAAGATTTCATGTAAAGATGGGCTTGATAAAGGACACAAATGGTATGGACCTAACAGAAGCAGAAGATATTGAGAGGAGGTGGCAAGAATACACAGAACTGTACAAAAAGATCTTAATGACCCAGATAATCACAATAGTGTGATCACTTGCCTAGAGCCAGACATCCTGGAATGCAAAGTCAAGTAGGTCTTAGGAAGCATGACTATAAACAAAGCTAGTGGAGGTGATGGAGTTCCAGCTGAGCCATTTCAAATCCTAAAAGATGATGCTGTGAAAGTACTGCACTCAATATTCCAGCAAATTTGGAAAACTCAGCAGTGGCCACACACTGCAAAAGGTCAGTTTTCATTCCAGTCCCAAAGAAAGGCACTGCCAAAGAATGCTCAAAGTACTGCACAATTGCACTCATCTCACCTGCTAGCAAAGTAATGCTCAAAATTCTCCAGACTAGGCTTCACTAACCGAGAACTTCCAGATGTTCAAGCTGGATTTAGAAAAGACAGAGGAACCAGAGATAAATTGCCAACATCCATTGGATCATAGAAAAAGCAGAAGAAATCCAGAAAGGCATCTACTTCTGCTTCATTGACCATGCTAAACAAAGCCTTTGACTGTGTGGACCACAACAAAATATGGAAAATTCTTCAAGAGATGAGAATACTAAACCACCTAACCTGCCTCCTGAGAAACCTGTATGCAGGTCAAGAAGCAACAGTTAGAACTGGACATGGAACAATGGACTGGTTCTAAATTGGAAAAGGAGTATATCAAAGCTGTATATTGTCACCTTGCTTATTTAAGTTATATGTAGAGCACATCATGCAAAATGCCGGGCCAGATGAAGTGCAAGCTGGAATCAAGATTGCTGGAAGAAATATCAATAACCTCAGATATGCAGATGACACCACCCTTGTGGCAGAAAGCAAAGAGGAACTAACAAGCCTCTTGATGAAGGTGATAGAGGAGAGTGAAAAAGTTGGCTTAAAACTCACTGTTGAAAAAATGAAGATCATGGTATCCAATCATGGCAAATAGATGGGAAACAATGGAAACAGTGACAGACTTCATTTTCTTGGGCTCCAAAATCACTGCAGATGATGACTGCAGCCATGAAATTAAAAGAAGCTTTCTCCTTGGAAGAAAAGCTACGGCAGACCTAGACAACATATTAAAAAGCAGAGACATTACTTTGCAGACAAAGATCTATCTAGTCAAAGCTATGGTTTTTCCAGTAGTCATATATGGATGTGAGAGCTGGACCATAAAGAAAGTTGAGTGCTGAAGAACTGATACTTTTGAACTGTGATGTTGAAGAAGACTCTTGAGAGTCAGCCAGGAGATCAAACCAGTCAGTCCTAAAGGAAATCAATCCTGAATATTCATTGGAAGGACTGATGCTAAAGCTGAAGCTTCAATATTTTGGCCACCTATATGAAGAACTGACTCATTGGAAAAGACCCTGATGCTGGGAAAGATTGAGGCAGGAGAAGAAGGGGATGACAGAGGATGAGATGGTTAGATGGCATCACCGTCTCAATGGACATGAGTTTGAGCAAGCTCTGGGAGATGGTGAAGGACAGGGAAGTTGGTGTGCTGCAGTCTATGGGGTTGCAAAGAGTTGAACATAACTGAGAGACTGAAGAGCAGCAACAAATTCATTCGAAGTTACATTTAGAATGGTTAATTATATTTGAAAATAAATATTCAATTGTTTCCAGTAGATCGGAGTAATATGCCTAGTTCTTATTGGTGGTTTTACTTTGCTGATTAAAAGTGATAATGATCGTCATAATTATATAATCATTTATTACATGATTATAATAAATCATATTTATTTCTTTCCATTTGGTCTTTTTGTCTCTCAAGAAATACTACTAAAACTGAAGCCACACAGTAGATTTTGGTGTATCACTAGTTATAACCAAAAAGCAATGGATTATACATGGTATTACTCCAGAAAGTACTACTAACACATAATGAAATGGTTTGATGAAATGTATGTATTTATAAAGTCAAGGCTTAGTTATGAATATTTAAAAGTGATCTGAGGGAAGAAAACAATGCCTTCATCTGGCACGTTCTCAGGATTACAGTTCATAACCCAAGAAACTCACTTTAAAACATGTACCATGAGACTTGCCCTTTATAAGTCTTTTAGTTCCTAGAACTTTAGACTATTGGAACAAGATATGAAATTTTACCATTCTTTCCAGTCCCGTCTTTATAGTGCTGTCTGTTAGTATAGCACTTGAACAGGGCAGTGTGCTCTAGTGAAGTGGCTGAGAGGGTGGGCCCTGATAGTTCCTCGCTATGCTGTCTTGGGCTAATTGCTTTGCTGTCTCTTAGCTTCCTAATCTACAAAACAGGTATAACATAGAACCCACCCCCAAAGCTGTGCACGTTAAATTGTATAATCACCAAGTGTATGCCACCAAGATAACATTTAACAAAAGTTGGCTATTATTATGTAGACTATCAATAAATATTAAGTGAAAAGAATGCTGTCAATGATTATTATTTTAATTGTACTTCATCTTTGGAGAAGGCAATGGCACCCTACTCCAGTACTCTTGCCTGGAGAATCCCCTGGATGGAGGAGCCTGGTGGGCTGCAGTCTATTGGGTCACGAAGAGTCAGACACGACTGAGCGACTTCCCTTTCACTTTTCACTTTCACGCATTGGAGAAGGAAATGGCGACCCACTCCAGTGTTCTTGCCTGGAGAATCCCAGGGATGGGGGAGCCTGATGGGCTGCCATCTGTGGGGTCGTACTGAGTCGGACACGACTGAAGTGACTTAGCAGTAGCAGTACTTCATCTTTCTTGGGCTTCCCTGGTAGCTCTTCTGGTAAAGAATCCGCCTGCAATGCAGGAGAGCCTGGTTTGATTCCTGGGTTGGGAAGATCCTCTGGAGAAGGGATAGGCTACCCATTCCAGTATTCCCAAGCTCCCCTGGTGGCTCAGATGGTGAAGAATCTACCTGTGATATAGGAGACCTGAGTTCAATTCCTGGGTTGGGAAGATCCCCTGGAGGAGGAAATGACAACCTACTCTGGTATTCTTGCCAGAAAAATCCCATGGACAGAGGAGCCTGGTAGGCTACAGTCCATGGGGTCGGAAAGAGTTGGACATGACTGAGCAACTAAGCACAGTACATATTTCTTAACTGGGTTCAAACATTATAGATGAGTGACTTTTGGTTTTCTTTAAAACATGTTGTTAAGAAATACAATCTTGTTTTCCAGATGCTGTTTTTGCTGGTGCCATGCCTACAATGGCAAGTGTCAAGCTTTCCACTCTTCACCCCATTGTGAATCACCCACATTATGAGGATGCTGACTTGAGGTGGGCAACTGATAGAATACTACAACCAGACACACCAATGACTTCTACTGACTTATAGGAATAGGGATAATTTTTATATACACACATACACATTCTTTCATCCTCATGTTCATTCTAGAAGTTAAAAAGTAGTAACAATTCAGAAATTACAACATGTACCTGTTAAAGCAACCTTAATAAATTGCTGAAAACTGAAAAAAGCAAAGCTGAATTTTGCTCAAAGTAAAAAATAGATCACATTTATGACTAACTAGCCTCTGTGTGTTTCTATGGGTGTGTATATTCCATGACACTCCTAAGTAGTAGTAACAAGAAGGGAATAGACTTGGCTCATGGCCATCATTTGCCAACCCCTTTTCTAGATTCCACAGCCCCTCTGCCTGATTTAAGAAACCACTCTTGATCTTACTGGTGGCCAATGATTAGCCTTTTTTTCACAGGTAAAAAGAGTTTATGAAGTCAACTATATTAAATGCTTTTACGAAAATTTGGGTTGCTCTTTTCTTAGTTGATTATGGGAACCCTAGTTTCCACTGAAATCTGAAAGTTTTGTTTTCCTTAAGTGACTTTTAAAAATCATTTTAATCATCCTAGTAATTGGATGATCTTTTCCTTTTAATGTGACTTTGGTTTATTTTTAAAGGTATATTTTAAATTAAAGTTTTATGTTTGGCTTTGAAGATTGGGCATTCTGTATGCTTGAACTCTTAAGAAAAGTCTAATGTATAATTGATCATTTACTTAGGATTTTATAAAAACTCCCATTTAGAACTAAATCATCTGTCTACCATATTTTAGTAAACATTCCTGTTTCTCAAGCTTCTGTTAGGGTACTTTCTCTACCTGACTACTACTGTAGATGCTCACTGTCTAATTATTCTATTTACTATATTCAACTTCAACTCATATGTCTTTCAAACCTTCTCTAACTGAAATTATCTACTGAAATCTGTATTTTCACTATATTTAGCCTCTATCTGAGTTTCTTCCAGATTAGTTGATTTTATAAATTATGCAAAGGTAATTTTATATTTATTTTATATTATACTGCTACCTATCTCTAGACGCTAAACTCAATTATACACTGATAATCAGTACCTGCAAAATTCAAATTTCTGTAAGTTTTAGAACATTTAAAATGTAAGTAAAATGTGGAAATTTCTATCCCCAAATAATTCATGCTGTTTGGGGTCATGTATAATCAGTGCTCCCAGTAAGCGTTGGGGTTTTAATTTGGTAACAAAATTTCTTTAGTCAACTCTATTATCACTTATTTAAAAACTTTTTTTTTAACTTGTTTGAATTTAAAGAGCTCGGACAAAGATAGTTTACTCCGCATATAGTCGAAAATCTGCAAAAGAAGTGAGAGATAAGTTGGTGGAGTTACATGTAAATTACTACATTTTAGAAGAGGCATGGTGTGTTGTGAGAACTAAGTGAGTATGAGCCCTATGCTCTATGATATATGGTATATTTTAAAGCAATGAATGTTTTACTTCATTACAGCAGTCCTGATTCTTTAAAATTTTTTATTTTAAATTAATTCCATTAAATTGTTATCTTGGTATTTTATTTAAAATTCTTGCATGGAATTATACTATTTAAGCATAATGTAATTTCAGAAGTGATAGTGTATTTTGCTATCCTAATTCTTTCATTTTAACATCTGAATGTAGCTTTTTTCCATAATTTTCAAGTTTTTTAAACTTTTATTAGATACTATCTAAAATACAGATTTGAATTTATAGCAAAGTGAGATACTAGCATTCTGCTACTACAGCTGATTTACACTGGCTTTATAAGACATATAAGAGAAGTTTCATGTAACTCAGAAGGACATAATAAGAAAATGTTTCTAATTAACAGTTTTAAATTTCTAAATTTTGAATACCTAAAAATACATTCATTAGCTATCTATTTTATACATAGAGATGTATATCTGTCTCTTATACACATCTTTGTTATCTTGGTATTTTATTTAAAATTCTTGCATGGAATTATACTATTTAAGCATAATGTAATTTCAGAAGTGATAGTGTATTTTGCTATCCTAATTCTTTCATTTTAACATCTGAATGTAGCTTTTTTCCATAATTTTCAAGTTTTTTAAACTTTTATTAGATACTATCTAAAATACAGATTTGAATTTATAGCAAAGTGAGATACTAGCATTCTGCTACTACAGCTGATTTACACTGGCTTTATAAGACATATAAGAGAAGTTTCATGTAACTCAGAAGGACATAATAAGAAAATGTTTCTAATTAACAGTTTTAAATTTCTAAATTTTGAATACCTAAAAATACATCAAATTCTGAGATGTGTAATGAATATCTTCAGGCCTTTGTTTAGTCTCCTTGATTTAAAAAATCCTTAGTTGTATTAATCTTAACATTAAAAATTTTCATTTCTCCTATGAATAATTAGGAATTGGCTATATGAGACTTTTGAAGAGCTAATTTTTGAGATTTTAGTAGCTAATTTTTGTATCTAATTTTAAAATCGAATAAATAATGTATGGGAAGAAGTATATCAGTACTTGCAAATGTGAGTGGAGACTAAACACTCCAATCAAATGTCAGAGATTGAGACCTAATACAAAAGCAAAACTGTGTCCTTCCTTACAGGAAGATGCATTTTAAGTACAAATACATGAAAGAAAGGTTGAAGTAGAAAGGATAAAAATGTTACCACTTGAGTAACCATGTGTGTAGCATATGCTAAATATGTATTTTCTAGCATATTCTAAAAAGGCAACACTATAGTGTGGAAGGAAGATCAGTACTTACCTAGGCTGATGTTTCAGGGAGAGGATTGACTATAAAAGGGTACAAAGGAACTCGTTGAGGTGATGGAAATTTTCCGTGTTATGCTTATGATGATGCTCACACACTTATACACATTTACCCATGCTTATGAAAATTTACACATAAACTGGGTGAATTTTATTGTACATAAATTATACCTCAATACAGACTGATTTTGTCTGACTTCCCTGTAGTGATTCCCGTGCAGGGTTATTCTCTAGTGAGAAGTATCTCATTCAGTCCCCTCAGAAAGGGAAGAGTTGAGGGGAGTAACAGTGGCGGAAGAGCTTCTCTTTCCTGCTTCGGACTTTATATGTTATCATGCTAATTTAATTCAAAATTTAAGTTCAAGAATATGAAGTCGGTAATTTATCAGGAATTAGATTAACTATTAACTTTGCTTTAATTTGTCTCATTTTACTGTAAACGGGTATTATATTTGGATAGCAGTACCGTTTAGAACATATATTCATTTATATTTCACTTTGAAGGTGGATTTTTAAATATATGCTTCTGAATTACATTGAGCTCTTATTATTTGATTCAATAATATATTGGTTATTTGGTTAACTGGAATATAAGAATATAGCATAATTTAATTTCATTATTAATTTCTCTAAATTTTAAACATGTTTTTTGAAATGTACTAGGATCTTTAATTAATTAAATGTTAGTCTCTAAAAATCTAAGATATTTTATAATTACAGTTCTTCTAGATATGAATGCATTATATATATATATATATATATATATATATATGTGCTTATTTTTTCAGGCCTGGTTGCAGTATGCTTGAAATTTGGGATGTGGAAGACCCTTCTAACTCAGCTAACCCTCCCTTATGTAGCATCTTGCTCAAGGATGCGAGGCCATACTTCACCACAGTGTTTCAGAATAGTATGTACAGAGTGTTAAAAGTTAATTGAGAAAAGACTGCCCTTTACACTATGGTGCAAAGAGGTGCACAAAAGCAATCACTTTGGTTTATTTACATTAACAAAAACCACAAGCTTTAATAAGGACCCTTAAAAACAAGATAGGAAAAATGATTTAAACTTTTTCTAATTTCTAAAAGGTAAATTATTTCATTGTTTTCCATTGAATGTCAGCCTTACTAAATGTCATATAAATGAGTAAATCATTTCATATTCCATAAATAAATGTTCATCTTAAAGTTTTAAAGAAGAAAAATATATGTAAGAGAACAATGAAATTGAATAAATCAAGACTATATAAGTCCTTTTGTATCCAACTAGGCAAATTGCTTCTAATTTCCTCTAGTTCTAGGATGTACCAACTCAAACTCTTTAATAGAAGAGACTAATACAGTTTGTGAAATGACACTTCCCTAAGATCCTGCTACTGATCACAACCTCTATCTTTGTGAGGAAATTTGTTTGTAACCATGTGTCTATTAAGGTTGTTTTTGCCTTTAGTAGCCCTCAGGAAAGATCTTTAATAGCTTTTAACAACTTAAAAAAAAATCATTTTAGGTTAAGTATTTTTCAAAACAGCTTATTTTGAAATGTTTTCAGTCTTTTTAAATTTATTTATCCAGCCAGATATTTTCCATTGATCAGTTCTAAATTTAAATTCAGCAGATTATTAATCTGTCTTTTAGAATACAGTGGATTTTTTTTTTTCTTTTACTATCCAAGTAAAATTGTTATAGTACACAGCCAAATTTAGGGCTTAAGCATAATCAGAAAAGAAAACCCAGTTAAATTTATCAAATAAAATTTGAAGAAGCAAAGGCATTTTCATCTTGAAGTCCTGTAGCTCATTGGTCATAGTAAATTTTACCCCAGTCACCATCTTTTTTAATAATATGTTTTAAGTCCTTATTTAGTTTTGGTTTTGATGAGGACAGTAATGTTTTATCTGTCTCTTATACACATCTTTACTGGTGGCCAATGATTAGCCTTTTTTTCACAGGTAAAAAGAGTTTATGAAGTCAACTATATTAAATGCTTTTACGAAAATTTGGGTTGCTCTTTTCTTAGTTGATTATGGGAACCCTAGTTTCCACTGAAATCTGAAAGTTTTGTTTTCCTTAAGTGACTTTTAAAAATCATTTTAATCATCCTAGTAATTGGATGATCTTTTCCTTTTAATGTGACTTTGGTTTATTTTTAAAGGTATATTTTAAATTAAAGTTTTATGTTTGGCTTTGAAGATTGGGCATTCTGTATGCTTGAACTCTT
Source organism: Cephalophus harveyi (assembly GCA_006410635.1). NCBI lineage: Eukaryota > Metazoa > Chordata > Mammalia > Artiodactyla > Bovidae > Cephalophus > Cephalophus harveyi. The sequence goes on along the minus strand of SJYT01051363.1, from coordinate 391,936 downwards.
AAGAAAAGTCTAATGTATAATTGATCATTTACTTAGGATTTTATAAAAACTCCCATTTAGAACTAAATCATCTGTCTACCATATTTTAGTAAACATTCCTGTTTCTCAAGCTTCTGTTAGGGTACTTTCTCTACCTGACTACTACTGTAGATGCTCACTGTCTAATTATTCTATTTACTATATTCAACTTCAACTCATATGTCTTTCAAACCTTCTCTAACTGAAATTATCTACTGAAATCTGTATTTTCACTATATTTAGCCTCTATCTGAGTTTCTTCCAGATTAGTTGATTTTATAAATTATGCAAAGGTAATTTTATATTTATTTTATATTATACTGCTACCTTGATAGTGTTTTCATAAGCAACATTTAAAAGAAATTGCTAGAATGTAGCAACAAAAATGGATGAGTTGGATTAACTAAAACATATTTCATATAAATATAATGTATTAATATGGATTTATGTTATTTTCACGTGCTATATCTGTTTTAAATTAAAAAAGCCCTTGAAGATCCTGGCATGTGTTTTCTGTCTTTCTTCATTCGTTACTAAAACACATTTGGAAATTGAAATCACTCTGATATGAAAGTAGAAATCATGGTTTCGTGACCATGTTTACATTGATAGTGTTTTTATAACCATTTTAAAACAATTCTGTGTAGTCTCACACAAAAGGCAATGTACTATGGAGGAAATAGTGTGGCTTTGTAACCAGGTGGATCTCAGTGTGAATCCTGATAACTTTCATTTACTAGGTATATTACCTACCATCCATCAAAAAGATATTTCTTGAACACTTACTGAATGTCAGGCACTGTTCGTGGCTATGTGGCTTGACTCTGAAAACTTCAGTTTCTTAACACAAAAAGGAGACTCACACTACCTACTTGGCAGAGTCATTTTGAGGATTAGTGAGATGATGTGTTAACAGCACATACAGGCCCTCAACAATTTTAGCCCATTTACTCTTTCTCCCTTACCCACCAATAACCAGTTCTGTAATACCGTGTTACCTGGTGTGTTGTCTCATTTCAGAATTCCAAATAGTCCTACTTTAAAAAAAAATTATTCTTTAGTTGGAGGGAAATTGCTTTACAGTATTATGATAGTTTCTGCCATACAACAATGCAAATCAGCCATAATTATACATATATCACCTCCCTCTTGAGCCTCCTTCCCGAGCCTTCCTCCCATCCCCAACTCCCACCCCTCTAGGTCATTACAGAGTGCCTGGCTGGGCTTCCTGTATTACACAGGAACTTAGTACCAGCTATCTATGTGACACAGGGCAGTGTATATATGTCGATGCTACTTTCTCCATTCATCCCACTCTCTCCTCCCCACACCATGGCCACAAGTCTGTTCTTTACATCTGTGTCTCCATTCCTTCCCAGTAAATAGGTTCATATACTAACGCAAATAGTCCCACTTTTCTTTAGTGTCTATAAGTAAGAATACTGGACCACTGCTTACTTTTTAAATATAAATTAGGTTATTAGATTCTTGTCTGTGTACATTTTATTATTTATTCTTTGGAAATCTGAAAAAAAATATGCTGTTTGTTGAGTACGGGTCGATTTTTCCTCAGTGCAAGGAAGCATTTTCCTTAGTTTCCTATGGTCATATTTTTGCACACTTACTTGAAACCATGATAAAAGTGAGTTGTGCACAAGCTCAGCAATTCCCTCCACCATCAAGTTGTCAGAAGCTGATATACAGCTTCAATGAATAATACGTGTGTTACATGCTAATCTTTTGCTGCTAAGAACACTACATCAAAAGTCATTGAATATTTTTCATGGGGGATTCCCTGGTAGCTCAGCTGGTAAAGAATCCACCTGCAATGCAGGAAACCTGGGTTGGGAAGATCTCCTGGAGAAGGGAATGTCTACTCACTCCAGTATTTTGGCCTGGGAAATTCCATGGACTATATATCAAAGGGCTTCCCTGGTGGCTCAGAGGTTAAAGCGTCTGCCTCCAATGCGGGAGACCCGGGTTCGATCCCTGGGTCGGGAAGATCCCCTGGAGAAGGAAATGGCAATCCACTCCAGTATTCTTGCCTGGAGAATCCCATGGGCGGAGAAGCCTAATAGGTTACAGTCCACGGGGTCGCAACATGACTGAGTGACTTTCACTTCACTTTTCATGTTAATTTTAATAAAACTATGCTTATATTTTATATCTTTGTATTATATAAGCCATCAGTTCAATCGCTCAATCGTGTCCGACCCTTTGCGACCCCATGAATCGCAGCACGCCAGGCCTCCCTGTTCATTACCATCTCTTACCACAGTTCAAAAGTATCAATTCTTTGGCGCTCAGCCTTCTTCACAGTCCAACAAACTCATTATGGAAAGTTAGTTTTGAAAAAAACAGAAAATTTAAAAAGGGAAATGTTCACCAAGTCATTATTAATATTGTTTTCTTCCAGCCTTTAGACATAAGTTTTTGTTGTTTTAATGTAAAGTTTTATCTTTTGTTCTTCATGTAATAAATATGGAAGTGTTACATACAAACTATTTTTAATGACTCCATAATGCCCTATTTTGTATATAAATATATGCACAGATACTTGTATCTTAACCATTATTTAGCTGTTTCCACTTTTGTGACTATGTGGATATCATAGTACACTATATAAGATATGTAGAGAACTCTGCCATGAATTCTTTTTTTAATTTTCAAATTATTTCTTTAGGGTACATTCCCATAAATTTCTTTCAGTAAAATGCTATATATACTGTCAGTGCAGTCTGCCTCAAATTACCTCTGCAAAAGTATTGTATGCATCACCAAAAATCAGTGTGTGATAATACTCGTCTCATAACACTCATTAGCATTGGGTTTTTTATTAATAATTTTTTGCTAATTTGTGACACCCAAAATGGTATTCATTATCATTTTAATTTGCATTTATCCCATGGTTTGTCGATGGCACCCCACTCCAGTACTCTTGCCTGGAAAAATCCCATGGATGGAGGAGCCTGGTGGGCTGCAGTTCATGGGGTCGTGAAGAGTTGGACACGACTGAGCGACTTCATTTTCACTTTTCACTTTCATGCATTGGAGAAGGAAATGGCAACCCACTCCAGTGTTCTTGCCTGGAGAATCCCAGGGACGGGGGAGCCTGGGCTGCCGTCTCTGGGGTCGCACAGAGTCGGACACGACTGAAGGGACTTAGCAGCAGCAGCATGGTTTGTGTGATTGGGCCACCTATTCATGTTTGTAAATGGTTACATTTCCTCTTGTACATTGTCTGTTTACATTTGTCTGGATATATTTTATGAAAGCCCAGCCTGGCACTGAGACCAGCTGTGTTACAGATCCTCACTGTTGGTGATTCTGTCTTGTCATTAAGTATTCCATAAAGTCGATAAAAATGCCATATTAGTTTACCTACTCCTCAATAAGCTGGGCATGATGCTTCAGCCTGTCTAAAATAGTTTATAATTTATACTATATACTTTATAATATACTTTATAGTATATCCAGGATGTCATATTTAACATTAAATGCCACGTTTAAAAATCTCAGTGCTTCCACTGCTTTTAAATAAGGATTCAGTGATCATAATTTCATGCTTGGACACCATTGACTTTGTAAATTGTGTTTTATGTATGAAATTTCTTAAACCGTTATTATTGATCTCATCTGAGCTGCTTTTGATAGGTTATAGAAGGCAGAATTATTAAAATTTCAAACCCAAGAATGTTCATGGAAGCATTATTTGTACCTGGTGGAGAGAGCTGGAAGCAACCTAAAGGCTCCAATAGAGTGAGTGAGTAAAACAAAACAGTTCCATATAATGGAATATTATACAGGGGTAAATCATCTATTCACATGTCAAGAGGAATGAATCTCAAATATAAGGTTAAGAATAAAAAGCTTGGAATTTTCCTGGTGGCCCAGTGATTAAGAATCTGCCTGCCAATGCAGGGAACATAGGTTCAACCCCTGGTCTGAAAAGATCCCACATGCCACAGCCACTGAAACCTGCCCAGAGCCTGTGCTCTGCAGCTAGAGAAGCCACCACGGTAAGAAGCCCGCTCACCACACAGAGCAGCCCCTGATCTCAGCAAACTAGAGAAAGCCCATGCTGCAGTGAAGACCCACAGCAGCCAAAAATAGATACGTACATTTTTGAAAAAAAGAATAAAAAAGTTGTTTAATAGTTAAATGCAAATTTGTTTTTATTTTTTCAAAGGTCAAGGTTTTTATTACTCAGCAGTACCTTGTTTAGAACTTCAAATTGGCCTCCCAGTTTCTCTTGTATCATGCTAAATTACCGTGTTTTCTCCCCCTGTTGTTAACTACAAAGATTAGAAAAAATACAAAATATACACAGTTAATAGAATACTGTATATATCCATTAGATGTTTATTCAAAAGCAAAATTTCTAGCATGTTTCACTGATATTAATAGGGTACACTGCTTTTCTTTGAAATAAGATCTAATCAAGTATTAATATTTGCTATCTAATACTGTTGGTATGCTCTGTAGCTCTTAGAGTCCTGCCTTTGATCTTTTCAAAGTACATTGTTTGCCAACTGTATAGATACATATACAAGAGTCTGTTCAGATAGCAGGTGATAATCATCGCGCTGTAATCAGTGCTGGAGCACAATGGAAGGAAAGACAACTAGGTCCTTTCGTAAAAGATATCCTAGCAGACGTGTGGCTTGATCTGATCTTAAAGGGAAAACAGGAAGTAACCAAGTAAAGGAGACCACAGTGGTGGTGGGGGTCTTTCCAGGTAAAGGAGGCAGCATCTGCCCCAGCATGGGATCATTAGAGGACATGGCTCAATCCAGGAACTGCACTTTGGTTCAGTGAGAGGACCTGGGTGTTGAGGTATTTGCCGTAAGTTGGAGAGATGGGGAGATCCTGAAAGCATCAGGGTCTAAAGGAAAGGTAGGCCTCTGGAGTGGAAAGAGATGCATGCCTTACTCTCCAATCTGTTACCTCTCAGGCTCTGTTTCTTCATCTGTAAATTGGTTATAACACCTTCCTCACCTTGAATACCTTGAATTGTGTGCATAAATAAGATGTTCCATGTGGAAGTGTGTTAGAAAGCACCACCCATGCGATCCAGACTGAGTCAACACTGACCTAGATGTTAATAAGGAAGATCTAAGCAGAGTACATCATGAGAAATGCTGGGCTGGAAGAAGCACAAGCTGGAATCAAGATTGCTGGGAGAAACATCAATAACCTCAGATATGCAGATGACACCACCCTTATGGCAGAAAGTGAAGAGGAACTAAAAAGCCTCTTGATGAAAGTGAAAGAGGAGAGTGAAAAAGTTGGCTTAAAGCTCAACATTCAGAAAACGAAGNAGAGCTGCTACTTCTGTCTCTAGAGCTCCGAAGTACAAACCAGAGAGAAAGGGGAAAGATCCCAGACTTTTCCTCGGAAGAGTTGGCATGGCCTGAGGCCAGCGGTGGGCATCAGTCGTTTCAGACTGGGATGCCTAGAATTAGGGAAGAAATAGAATATAGAATATCAGAGGAAGTCGGGTAAAACTGAAAGAGAGAGAGACATTAAAGAGGATCTTAAAAGACGCTTACTCCTTGGAAGGAAAGTTATGACAGCAAATTGAAAAGCAGAGACATTGCTTTGCCAACAAAGCTCCGTTTAGTCAAGGCTATGGTTTTTCCAGTGGTCATGTATGGATGTGAGAGTTGGACTGTGAAGAAAGCTGGGTGCTGAAGAATTGATGCTTTTGAACTGTGATGTTGGAGAAGACTCCTGAGAGTCCCTTGGACTGCAAGGAGATCCAACCAGTCCATTCTGAAGGAGATCAGCCCTGGGATTTCTGTGGAGGGAATGATGCTGAAGCTGAAACTCCAGTACTTTGACCACCTCATGCAAAGAGTTGACTAATTGGAAAAGACTCTGATGCTGGGAGGGATTGGGGTCAGGAGGAAAAGGGGACGACAGAGGATGAGATGGGTGGATGGCATCACTGACTCGATGGACGCGAGTCTGAGTGAACTCCGGGAGTTGGTGATGGACAGGGAGGCCTGGCGTGCTGCGATTCATGGGGTCGCAAAGAGTCGGACACAACTGAGTGACTGAACTGAACTGACTGAAGAATTATTAATCCAAAAGAGCAAATATGTAACAAAATCACTTATATTGACTTTGTCTTATGTTAGAGGAGCAGATGGTGATTGCAGTCATGAAATTAAAAGACGCTTACTCCTTGGAAGGAAAGTTATGACCAACCTAGATAGCATATTAAAAAGCAGAGACTTTCTAGTCTGTGTAGTCAAGGCTATGGTTTTTCCAGTGGTCATATATGCATGTGAGAGTTGGACTGTGAAGAAAGCTGAGTGCCAAAGAATTGATGCTTTTGAACTGTGGTGTTGGAGAAAGACTCTTGAAAGTCCCTTGGACTGCAAGAAAATCCAACCAGTCCATTCTGAAGGAGATCAGTCCTGGGTGTTCATTGGATGGACTGATACTGAAGCTGAAACTCCAGTACTTTGGCCACCTCATGCGAAGAGTTGACTCATTGTAAAAGACTCTGATCCTGGGAGGGATTGGGGGCAGGAGGAGAAGGGGACGACAGAGGATGAGATGTCTGGATGACATCACCGACTTGATGGACATGAGTTTGGGTAAACGGGAGATGGTGATGGACAGGGAGGACTGGCGTGCTGCAATTCATGGAGTTGCAAAGAGTTGGACATGACTGAGCGACTGAACTGAACTGAATTGAACTGAGAGGAGCCTTTGCAGATACTGACTTCCTTATTATGCTTGCCTGATACTAAAATTCATCTGTAATTTTTAAACACAAATGGCAGTCTTTATTTTTTTAATTCCATAAAAAAGGTACATATGATTCACGTATAGACATCGAGATTTTTCAAATGAAGCCGAAGGGCCCTTCATGGAATATTCTGGATTGAATCATAACCCAAGAATCTAGGAGTTAACATCTGTATATAAATAGCACCTCAGCTACTAGAAAAGAAACAGCCTGTTCACACACCTTCATCTGGGAAAGACCTAAAGAATACAAAGGGACTCTTAACATGAATGGAGTTTGTTTTAACTAGGTTAGTGTGGCAGCCACAAAGGTACACCAGCCCTCAGACCTTCTTCTGGAAAAAAACTAACTGTCCACTTACAGTTTACTGACGGCCTCCTCCTGCAGCCCCTTCTGTATCTGCCACTAGTGTTCAAGCCAAGGTCACACTCTTCTGAGAAGTCCCCAGCCAGTGACAAGGCAGAGCAGGGTACCAGGGCCTGGCCATTTCTGCCCAGTGCTGGACTTTGGGCAGAACTCTCTACTGAGTAAGTCAAGACCTGGTTGGATCCCCCTGGATCTCCTTTCTTGCTCCTTCTGTTGTAGGTATCAGATCCGCCTCATTCCTAAAATCTTCCCTAACCAATCCAGCTCCATCCTCTAACAGCTGATCCCCCTTCCAATAAGCCTCTTGTCCTCTCTGAGAGTCTGTCTCCTGAAGAATCTGAACTGACCTAGGTGGATGCCAGCCCGAATCCCAAGCAGAGAAAGTTCAGGGTTTTGTCTCAGTCTTCCTGGAGAGTCCCACGGACGGAGGAGCCTGGTGGGCTGCAGTCCATGGGGTCGCGAAGAGTCGGACACTGAGCAACTTCACTTTCACTTTTCACTTTCCTCCGTTGGAGAAGGAAATGGCAACCCACTCCAGTATTCTTGCCTGGAGAAACCCAGGGACAGAGGAGCCTGTTGGGCTGCCATCTGTGGGGTTGCACAGAGTCGGACATGACTGACGCGACTTAGCAGCAGCAGCAGCAGCTAGGAATTCTGGAGTTGTGCTGTTCTGTGTGTGTGCAGGGCTTATAAATACAAAACAAAACAACTCTGACTGTAGGAAAATCTAGTTTTCCATGAATTTTCCTGACCACTCGGAGATGGTGCCACCAATGAAACTTCTTTTTAGAAGTTCACTGAGGCCCTGAAGGTAATCCCTTTTGGGGCTATATCACGGTAGCTATTGTCAGGAGAGGGGGAGTGCATGACTGTGAGATACCCACGCTTCTCACACCCTGGACCTTAGTCAAACCTCAGAGTTCCCAGAATAAAGTGCTATGTGAACCATAGAAGCCAGGCATTCAAACCATCAAAGCTTAGTAAATACACATGCATGCTTCTTTGAGGATTTAGACACTGAAATTTGATCACAAATTACCAAGTCCAGTTATCTTAAACGTAACAGCTGGGCTTTATTAGACACTCTCAGGTATACTGGAAAGCAAAGCTATCATAATCTGAAACATAGTTCATGTTTATTCCCCATACTTACCAAAATGATTTGCTGTATTATAAAAGCAATTTCTTTTTGTAATAACTAGGAAGGAATGTTCACTAAAAAGTTACAGTGCACAAAATGTTTATTTTATACAGGCCTAGTGCCATCTGCTGGCTATGATGTATTATAACATTTGTCATGAAATAGTGTCCTACTCTTTGTGATTCCAAGGGCTGTGTTCTCCAGGCTCCTCTATCCATGAATTCTCCAGTCAGGAATACTGGAGCGGGTTGCCATGCAAACTGGTTCCTTAACACTTTCTATAGGTATGTTATTTCAGCAAACTGATTCCTTAACACTTTTTGTAGGTCATGTTACTTCGTGAATGAAATGTGTTTCATGTTTGCATGTGTTTTATTAGAAAATAGGGGGCATCCCTGGTAAAAAGTAAGAGTCTGCCTGCAGTGCAGGAGACCTGGGTTTGATCGCTGGGTTGAGAAGATTCCCTGGAGAAGAGAATGGCAACCCACTCCAGTATTCTTGCCGGGAAAATTCCATGGAGGAGCCTGGCAGGCTACAGTCCATGGGGTCTCAAAGAGTCCAACATAATTGAGTGACTAACACTTTCACTTTCACTTTAATAGAAAATAAGAAAAATCCAAAGGAGAAATTAAGAGAACTCAAGGGCATGAACTGCGCTTTTTTTTTTTTTAACATTGTGATTTACTCACAGTGATAGAAGCGTAATTCCTGCTTCTCTCCCTTGCCCCCACACCTCTGCTATTTAATTCATCCAGCTCCCACCTCCCATGCCTTAGAAGGTTCTGTTTGATTTCGTCCCTCCCTCCCTGTCCAGGACCACGGATACACTGATACTCCCAACACAGCACTTTCACTGCAGCAGCAATGAACTGCTTGAAATGGCCATGGCCCTTTCTCTTGCCTGTGCTCACACTCTGCCCTCAGTCTATCAGGGCCTTAACTGCTGTTCTCCTCTTGCTCATCTTTCACGTCTCTGCTCAGAAGCCCCCTCCCCCTGGAAGCTGGGGTCCTGCCAGCTCCTCTATAGTCTGCTAATGTCACTTCCCTTTCCCATGTTGTTTGACCATTTAAGTTGTCTGATTATCCTTGGGAGTCTTTAATTGAGCTGTGAGCTACTAAAATACAAGATTCTTACCTTATTTATTTCTGTTTTCCACCCACCACAGTACCTGGCATTGTAGTAGGTACGTTAGTGCACTAGGTAGGTACACTGTGCTAGATACGCTAGGCACTCCCTAGTAAAATTTCAGTAAATACCACGTGAAGGAATAATGTGGAAAATAACTAGAAAAATTGAGTGGTGAGTGATCCCTTTAGGTCTCTCTTCCTGTTTGTTGCTGCTGCTGCTGCTGCTGCCAAGTCGCTTCAGCCGTGCCCGACTCTGTGCGACCCCATAGACGGCAGCCCACCAGGCTCCGCCGTCCCTGGGATTCTCCAGGCAAGAACACTGGAGTGGGTTGCCGTTTCCTTCTCCAATGCAGGAAAGTGAAAAGTGAAAGTGAAGTCGCTCAGTCGTGTCTCTCTCTTCGCGACCCCAGGGACTGCAGCCCACCAGGCTCCCCATTGCCTTCTCCACTTTTCCTGTTTACTGTCCTTCTTATACAGTTATTACTAGTTTGCTTGTGTGCCCAGTCATTTCCAACTCTTTGCAACCCCATGGACTGTAGCCCACCAGACTCCTCTGTCCATGGGATTCTCCAGGCAAGAATATTGGGGTGGTTGCCATTGCCTTCTCCAAGGGATCTTCCCAATCCGGGGATCGAACCTGTGTCTCCTGCATTGCAGGCAGATTCTTCACCTGCTGAGTCGATTATCCCACAGATGGATCAACATAGTCTTAATTATTTTCAAGTATCCAACACTGTATTAGATGCTCTGAGGATCAAGTTCAAAATATCAGTATCTAAATTAAGACTGAGTTTGGATCCCTGCTCTGTCACTCACTAGCTGGGCACTTCATTTAACATTTTAAAATTTTACCATCTACAAAATGGAGGTAATAAAGGTATATCCCTCAAAATGGCCTTTTGAAGAAAACGAAAATGAGGGAACACATGTAAAGAGACAGAGTTAAGTGTACAGTTAAGCTGCTTGTTGTTCTTTTTGTTGTTGTTCTTATGAAAGTCCAGGAACCGACTGGAGGTCAGCACAGAGAACTGCTGCCTAGGTTGGGGTTCTTTATTCCTTAGGGACTCTCTGCCCCTTCTAGAGTCCATTGTCAGCATTTTGCTATGTCAGTTTGCAGAAGCTTTACTACTGTGTTGTTTCTCTGATCAGGGCTAATTTCATATCTTTAATTTTAAAAAGCCATTCTGCTAAAAACAGAAATGTGCACAGCCTAAATATCTGACTGTATTGGGCTTCCCTTGTGGCTCAGCTGGTAAAGAATCTGCCTGCAATGCAGGAGACCTGGGTTCAATCCCTGGGTTGGGAAGATCCCCTGGAGAAGGGAAAGGCTACCCACTCCACTATTCTGGCCTGGAGAATTCCATGGACTGTATAGTCCATTGGTTCACAAAAAGTCAGACACGACTGAGCAACTCTCACTTATGGCTTATTCTACAAAAGCTGGTAACTATAGTGTAGCTAGATCACGCTGCCTCTAAAATAGAATGTACTCAGTTGGCTTTGCCTTTAGTTATAAAATAAGAAACCCAACCATCTCAGGTCTCCAACGTTTAGCTTCTGATTGACTTCTTACCAGTAAAGGCAAGGCAAATTAAAACAGAAAAATAACTGCTTTTAAAAAGGACACAAATACCATCAAGGGAGTCGATGTCCTGTGTACAAATTTTACCTAATGTCACAGGCTCGCTGGAGGTTGGTGAAAGTGGCTGCCTCAGTTTACTTCTAGATGGAGTTTGCAAATATTTTTCTAAATTCCTGTTCTTATAGATGACTTAACCTTAAGAGAGTCAAATAGGAGAAAGGGTAAACAGAGGCAAAGGTTTGTGGCTTGGTTCTTTAACAAGTCATTCTCTCTCTTTTCTCTACCTCTTACTCCTGCTACTGGAATCAAGGTTCGGAGAAAGGAAGGGATAGTGGAAGAGGGGAAGATGTGGAGGGAAAGGAAGGAGGTGGCTGGTGGTTGAGATAGATGATAGTAACTATCTGGTTTGCCTAGGGCAGCTTCCCAGTAGCTGATTTTCACATAATTGGATAAAGCCATGATGGTGGACAGTCATAGTATAAAACTTGTCTTGTATGACTAATCTCTCAGATTATCTACTTAGGCTGGGGCCTCAAGCTCAACCGAGCCGACTTTTCCACACTCTGCTCCCCTCAACAGGTGATTTATTTTTTTTCCCTAGGCACTGTTTTCCTACTATTACTAGCACTCAAGAGAAAATAAACTTTGATTTTACAGTGTTTTAGCTGATGCCACTTTCTCAGTTTAGGTGGTTTTTAATTATGGATTCATACACACTTGTATGAAATTACTTTCATACTTAGAAATCTGACATACACACAAAACCATCCTCATATTGGGTGTATCCACAGCCCTCCCGAGTCAGAAGCGAGATCATAGAAAAGTAGAAAGAGTTCCTTGATGAAGAAACATTGCTTTCTCTAGAACCACCCCTTCCTGCAGGAAAATGAATGTAGTCATTATTAAGGTAAGAAATTTTTGGCATTATAACGGTTTTCTTAACTGAGTCTATTTCAGAAGATAAATATGAGAGTTCTGTAAAAGTATACAAAGACTTTTCACAAGGTCACCTATTCTGTTCTCCCGACCAGAAAAATAGGAATGAAATTTCTGCTTCCTCCTTTATGCCTCCACCGTAGGATAAAGACTTCCATTGCGGGATCAATATTTCAGTGGCTTTCACTCTATTAACCTTCATTTGGTTTCCAACCCTTTTGAACTGGGGCCCAACAAGGATTCTCCTGCTTAGTATTGCTTGCACTAATGAAATAAAACCAAGTTTGGTGCAGAAGCAAAGGAAAGCTTCATCATTTGATCAGAGAATGGAGAGGTATGAGCTTGTGTTCTAGACACATGCTTTCCCCAAAGGGCTGCCTTATAGAGTTTGGAGGTGAAGAGTAAGGAGCTGTCTAGGGGCAGGCACAGTCATGTTGCTCAGGGCTCCAGCTTGCAGTGTCGGGTGCAATGTCTCTGCAGGTGGCCCACCAAGTTGAGGTGCCAGTGCAGTGGCTCACACTGGGAACTCTAATCTGATGTGTTAGGTACCAGGCCTCTGCACACAGCCACCTATAGGTAAGTGGAACTAAGCACAAAATAGATTAGGCCTTATCACCTAGATTACATCTTACTAATATTTTTCCTGGGTATCCAGTGGGCTTTGCTGGTGACAATTTTCCCTAGGAGTACAAAACAGGCCTTGATAGAAAAGCCTTCCTTTGCATGCCCAAGACCTAACTCAATGCCTGATTTTCATAAGTACTTGGATGAATTTATATATACAAACAGATTCTGTGTGCATGGTTTCCATGGAGAATCAGACTAGGCGTATAAGGGAAATCAATGGGTCTTGAAATTTAAAAAAATAACCAAGCATATTATAATATTGCTTAGATGAATTCCACTCTTTTATGATGGATATCTGTCTTTCTATTTGCAGCTACTCCTCGCTTACCTGACCAGCAGAAGTCTCTTTTGCAGGCAACTTGCTCTAGTTTGGCTTCCCAGGTGGCACTAGTGGTAAAGAATCTGCCTGCCAATGCAGGAGATACAAGAGACATGGGTTCAATCCCTACGTTGAGAAGGTCCCCTGGAGGAGGAAATGGCATCCCACTCCAGTATTCTTGCCTGGAGAATTCCATGGGCAGAGAAGCCTGGCAGGTTACAGTCCATGGGGTTGCCAAGAGTCGACATGACTGAACACATGCTTCTTATCCCCATTCCACTCTTAATTCAGATGATCTGTGAGGGCTTTGGCTCTTAAAAGCCCATGATCTGTGAAGACTGATTGCCACTGACACCTTAATTTCAGGAGGAGGGGAAGAGCAAAGCAGTTTACACTAAAATGTGAAAATGGCAGACACTTTTAGATTCAGGTGAGAGATATGTAAACACTGGAGTTCTAGAGTTCTACCTTCACAAGAAATTTTAGAAGATAGATGAAATAATTTAAATATTATTGTTGCAAAACAAAAGTGAAAATGGATAACAAATAGACTGTCTCACAGCATATGCTATCAGTCATTTGAAAGGTAAGGAAGTTTCCATTCAATATGTTTTCAAGAAAGGCCTTCCAAAGTTTATGTTGATGATTTTTTTTTAGTAACACACTTAGACCCTGAATTCAATCCAGTTTAATTCAGTTAAGTACTTTGTAAGCATTTTTTCATGGCTGGTGACAGAAGGAGCAGTGGTAGGGTTGGTATAGCCTGGGGGTGCAAGGCAAGGCTGAACCTGAGGGTGGGGAGCCAGTCTTGGCTGGTGCAGCAGAGGAGAGGGAAAGGGAGGCAGGCACACAGGTCATTCTGTAAACCCAGGAACTCCAGCTCACAACAGGACTCCTGCTCTTTCTATTCTCACAGTAATAGGTAAATTATATCTCAATGAAAAAGGAAGAAAAAAAATTTTTAAGTGATTCAGTGGGGAGCTGCAGAGACACTGAGTTGCACAGCTGACTCAGCGCCAGACTCACTGGCAGTCTTAGGGACCCTGTTTTGTTCTTGGGGAAGTTCAGGTTTCTGCTGTCCAGACTATAGCCTTCTCTGCTGAGTCAAGCACAAAATTAGCCTTGAACAAAAGACAAGGCCAGAGGTCTTTGCAGCATTTCTTTCTTTCTTTCTTTCTTTCTTTTTCTTAATAGAGCCCATTTGCTGGAATTTAAAATGCTCTGGAGGAAATCAAATTCTCATCTGAGGCAACTCTGTGATGGTGTGAGGTGTGTGTGCAACTCCGTATAGCTCCTGAGGGTGTGGGGCTGTTCCCAATGGTATGAATGGAGCATTCAGCCAGACAGGGTAGGCGCTCAGTTTAGAACATGGAGGTGAATGGCTGATGTGACATCTTGCTGATCCCTCTCGAAGGCAAAGTTCCCCAAGTATGTAAAAGACTTGAAAAATAACATAAAATTGCCTTGCATTCATAAACCAGCAGAATGTAAATTAAAAAAAAGCAAAACAAATATTTTTAAGGCTTTTGCTCCACAAGAAGATGGAAATGATATGGTGGTGGGGGAGAACAATGATGAAGCATGGCACGCTGCTGCATTTGATTGTGAAACATGGCATGCTGCTGTATTTGATTGTTCATGCAGCCAGAGATACAGAGGAAGTCAGAAAACCTATTAAGTGATGTCTTAATACAAGAGTAAAAATGAGTGTTATTGTATATTGAGCTGTCAACTAGGCAGCTGAGGGCAATTGAGATCAGAACTGCTACGAGTTTGGGTTGATGCAGATTCTCTATTTCAACTTCTTCATGGTGATCAGTAACTTTAGGGTGAGTCCAAAGACACTTGGCTTTGCCATGGTTTAGTTTACCTGTCCCTGAAGTAGAGAATATTCAGTGTGACCACGTCCGACAGCTGAAGAACACTGATGTTTGTGAAGTGTTGACCCTCTCTCAGGGAGCAGAGCATGTGATTACAGGATAGCTCTCAGAGATGTATGACGGGTTATTATCCTCAGACATGGTTAACAGACAAGAAAAATGCTGGCACTTATGCCAAGAAAGTCACTTTCAAGGCAAAATCAGACAATTTTAACAAATGATCACCAGCCTGCCATGCCTCTGAAAAAATTCTCTGCTCTCGAGGACCCTTAGGAGGAGACAGACAAATAAACCAACAGTTACACCCAGTATTACAGGCACCATATATTTCCAGAATGTGAAAATAAACACAGAAACACGTATGAACACTGCATGGACACTGGATCATAATGACTCATGGGAGGTTGAAGTTATCAGTTTGCAAAAGAGCTGCATATGGACTAACGGACACCCCCTTTCCCCCGTGAAACTCTCAGCACTTCTCAGTGAAAGCAGAAGTCAAATTCCCACAGCATCTCCAAAATCCCCACAAATTCAGCATTTTAAAAATCCTTCACAGAAAGGGAAGGACAGGAAGATGCAAATTATATATAGAATTCAATAGTTGTTAGGTATTTAATATTACTGCAACTGCTGTTGTTGGCCAAAATGAAGTAAGCCCTCTGTACCCTCTTTCTCTAACTAGGGCTAAAATCGACACAATGAAACTCAGATGTTTAAGGAATCTGAAAAGTAAGCAGAGGAAGGTAAAAAATTGAAAAACCAGTATCTGGGGTCATTTTTCTTCCTTTATTTCACCCTTATCCCAGGAAAGTGGCCCCAGTTATGGAACTGGACGGCAGTCAGAGACATCAGAACTCTGAACCTACATTTGTCAACCAGAACAAGAAAGGGGGCCCCTGCAACCTGAAAAGTATGGGACACATTCCAGTTTTTTCCTCTTCTTTTTTTATTTGTAACACAAGGGTGCCCCAGTCTGGAACTTCATTGCAGTGGTTGTGTTATGAACACCTAAAGCCTTGAGGGAAAAAAATTGAGTCTCTCTGGTCAGAGGATCAGGCAAAAAGGGTTCTCTGTGTCCCAAAGACAATAGGGGAAAGCTCCATTATTGTTTCCTCTCTTTTATCTCACCACTCTGCCCTGAATGTAGTGCCAGTCACATAGAACTGCAGAACAGATCCAAATAAACTACGAGAAGTCCATTTTTCTAGCCAGAGGAGCCAGGTACCAGTGGCCCTGGGAACTGGAGTTCAGTTCAGTTCAGTTCAGTTCAGTCGCTCAGTCGTGTCTGACTCTTTGGGACCCCATGAATCACAGCATGCCAGGCCTCCCTGTCCTACATGGATAGCCAGGACATGGAAGCAACCTAGATGTCCACCAGCAGATGAATGGATAAGAAAGCTGTGGTATGTATACACAATGGAGTATTACTCAGCCATTAAAAAGAATATATTTGAATCAGTTCTAATGAGGTGGATGAAACTGGAGCCTATTATACAGAGTGAAGTAACCCAGAAAGAAAAACACCAATACAGTGTACTAACGCATATAAAAGGAATGAAATTTAGAAAGATGGTAACGATAACTCTGTATGCGAGACAGCAAAAAAGACACAGATGTATAGAACAGTCTTTTGGACTCTGTGGGAGAGGAAGAGGGTGGGACGATTTGGGAGAATGGCATTGAAACATGTATAATATCATATATGAAATGAATCGCCAGTCCAGGTTCAATGCAGGATACTGGATGCTTGGGGCTGGTGCACTGGGATGACCCAGAGGGATGGTATGGGGAGGGAGGATGGAGGGGGGTTCAGGATGGGGAACACGTGTATACCTGTGGCAGATTCATGTTGATGTATGGCAAAATCAATACAATATTGTAAAGTAATTAACCTCCAATTAAAATAAATAAATTTATATTAAATTTTAAAAAATCAATATTATCCAGGAATTTGAGGAGAGAAAAACTCCAAAAATCTCCAGTGGATTTGAACAGATGCCAATCTACTCCAAAATAGCAAAAGTCACATTCTTTTAAAGTGCCTATATGGGCGTATTCTGGGTCATTATATAAAACCTAAATTAAAAAAAATAATTGAAAGCGCTCAGGTATGTAGACAGTAATAAATATGTATGACCATAAAGAATTAAAAAAAAATCAAAAGCAGAAAGATATCTAGAAAACAGCCAAACATTTAGAAACTAAACAATACTATCCAAATAGTCCATTGGTCAAAGAAGTAAGGGAAATTTGAAGGGAAATAAGAAAATATTTTAAAATGAATAACAATAAAAGTATAAAAATTGGAAGTGCTTTGAGAAAAAATTATAACATTAAATGTTCATATTAAAAAAAGAAATCTCAAATCAATAGTCTAAGCTTCCAGATTAAGAAATTGGAAAAGAAGAACAAATTCAATCAAAAGTATACAGAAGGAAGGACTACACAGAGGTAAGAGCAAAAATCAATGAAAGTGAAATCAGAAAACAATAAACAAAGTCAATGAAAAATCAACAAAATGCATAAAACTCCAGTTAAATTAACAGACAGGGATGGTGGGGGAGCAAAAACTACCAGTATCAGTAATGAAAGAGTAGACATCACTAGGAATGCCACCAGGGGCCCCATGTTCTCAGGGGACCCAGGTCCCTCGGAGACACTGGAGATTCACTGGAGGAAGATATCAATATCTCAGAGCTTAGGATGACTCTCAAGGAGGGGCTGTGGACAGTAACTGCAGACCCCAAGAAAGGTGCTAGTGTAACTAGTGTTGGGGATTAGGTCCCGGGCTAATTTAGGGGCCGTGTGGGAGGAACATAGTGGTCAGACTGCTATTCTGAGTCATGTTCAGCCTAGCTCTTGAGGGGCTTTTAATAACTCTCATGACACCATGAAGTGTGACAATTGACAGGCAAAGATTTACTCAGGGGTCACAAAGACAGCGAAGTTCTGGGAAACATGAACTTTTGATTCAGCCAGAGTTGGTTTCGAAGTCAGGCTCCTGGCTATGACAAAGTAAGTTTCTCTCACTCATGCTGCAAAAGGGGAATCCTGGACAGCTAGGAAAGACGTGGCCAGACACCCTGACATTTAGTGGGGTGCCTAATGCATACTGGTTTCTTTCCATCCACCTGAGAGGCCAGGCTTCTCATCTGCCAGAATTGTCACTTTGGGACAGGAAGAGTCAAGTCCAGTGGGAGCTGGACAGAACCCGTGGCAGCCACAGTGGCCATTCCTTGAGGAGGATGGAGATGCAGGAGACAGCGTTCCCCAGAGCAGGTGTGAAGCAGCGGTGGTGGGAGGCTAAGCGCGAATGACCAGCAGACGAGACGTGGACCTGCAGCAGCCTGTTTGCACAGGCAGAAGAGCATGCTGGAAGAGATGGGCCAGCTGGGCCCACCACGGGCTGACTCTGTAGGGAGCTGAACAGGCACCCGGGGGCGGGTGAAGACCTTCCAAGAGAAGAGGTTTGAGGGCAGTAAACTGGCTCTCACAGTACAGCCTTCACTGCTGAAGACAGTAAAGAATCCAAGTCTGGTGTAAAGGGAGCTATTTGTGCCCACCCAGCCCAGCCCATGGGATACAGATAGTTGTCTGTTTCTTGCGGAGAGGAAAGAAAACATCAATGCCTATTTAAAAATGATCATTCTGTCTGTAAATTTCTAACACAGAAGGTCACAAGGAGCCCTCCTCAGCATCCCTCCCACAGCTGTTAACACAGAGATGGTTTGCTGTCAGCTTTGCTCAGGTCATCAGGGCAGATGGGTGGCAGAGAAACTGGACCTCCCTTCTCCCATCAGGGGAAGCTTCCAGGCTGTGGCAACTGAAAACAGGGTATGCTGGTGACAGGCAAGGCACAGGCAGATGTGCAGGGCAGTCAGCAGGCTAGTTCTCATACACCTGATAGACATGTCCGGAGAGTTCCAGAAATGCTGGTGTGGAACTTACAGTGCAGGATGCTCAAAGCTTCCGCAGATGTGAGCCAGCCAAGCAGTAAAATAAATTTAAATAGCCCTGTGAGTTTGACTTCATTTGTATCTTCCTGGTGAAGAGGACTTGGAGAGACAAGGCAGAATAACAAAGATCTATAATCGCATTTATTGAGTATCTATCATAGGCCAGGCACTGTGCCTAATATTCTAAACATAATATTTACTCTTTATCACAATGCTGAATTCTCCCTCATTTTCTTCCCCTCTCCTTTCTTCTTCTTCTTTATGTTTAGGAATTCTTTGATTAAAGGAGACCTAGAAAGCAGCAATATAAATTTGGCAAATAAATTTTAACTGGGCTTTGATTTTATGACAGGCGAAAATAAGCTAGTTCTCATTTTATAAACAAAACTGATTTGATATCTAATCAAGTCAATACTTGATCAATATTTGTTGATTTCATTCATGAAATGTAAAGATTAAATGAAAATACACTACGTACACCTCAGAAATGAAAAAGAGTACTATTTTTGCCTAGCACAGAATACCATAGGACTGCTGTACCCTGGAGTTGGGGCACCATTCCAGGTTTTTGCTGTAAATGCCTCCCCCTTGAGTTACAGGACAACCTCACGAGTCTGAGTGAGTGCTGGCCACCCAACCGCCCTGAGCTCATTACAAAGTAAAAATGATTTTTATATATTTTATGCCTTTATATAAAACAATCTATTTTCAAAAAGCAGTTGAAAGTTTACAATTTTAACAGAGAATGTTTATGTTAGAACAGAAGCTAGATTAAAAGATCAGCTGGGGCCCAGAACACACATATTTTTCCTGCAGATCCAGCCAAATGTGAGACCAGGGACTGGACGTAATTCATCAGAGCCAAGCTACACTCTGCAGGCAGGCTGTGTGGTAACTACCTACCTTTGCAACACTGTCTGCTTTCAATTATAAACACAGCCAACCAGCTCATCAGAGTAGGGCTGGAGGGAAAGCCAAGGCTGGCAGCAGGCTTGGCACCTGTTGGTGCCAGAAGCCACCTGTACACAGCATGCTGCAGAGAAATAGCCAGAATGCCCTGGAGCCAATTCCTTCTAGAAACCAGTGACAGTGGGGCTCACCCACCCCATCTACCTCCAGCATGGAGGAGCTGCCTTCAGGAGGAGGCCTAAGGTGGAGGCCCTGATTGCACAGGGTTTGGGCAGTATCTTATTCTTGTCTGGTCCCCAGTGGCCACGCCTCTCTGGTTATTAAATACCGCATTGAATGGAATGAACTGATTCCAGCCCCAGCTCCATTGGGAAGTTCCTTAGTGATCTTGGAAAGTGGCTTCTCTTAGAGCCTGCTGCACAGCAAATCATTCCTAACTTAGTGGCATAAAACAAATGAGCATGTATTATCTTTCACTGTGTGGGTGTTGATAGAGCCCAGTGAGGAACTTTTTGGTCCTTCTACAAAGTTGCACAGTGGCCAGGCTCCAGTTTTCTTGAACTCTCCTCCATTCATATGTCTAGTCGCTGGCCTGGGGAGTCCTAGACAGCTAGGGACTAGAATATCTCATCTGGGGCTCCTCAGGATACTCTTCCCTAACAGTGTGATCTCTCCATATGGACTCTTCAGCACGGTGGCTTCAGGGCAGCTAGACTTCTTATACCAAGGCCCAGGCTTCAAGGGGACTTGTCCCAGGAGAGTGGAAAGCAGAAGTCAAGGGCCTTTTGTGACCCAGCCTCACAGGTCACAGTTCATTGTTTTCAAAGAGGTGTGGAAAGTCATGCCTTTGTTCTAAGGGAGGGAATATAGATGTCTTGTCTTCATGGCAAGAACTCAAAGAATTTAGTTTTGCATTGAAACCTCCACAGAGCTTTCATTTCTCCTCACACTGAATGGGAATAATAATACTTCTTGGCTAGATTCTTTTGGGGGGAATGGAGGTTAAATGGGGCTAATGCAGATGAACTCAAGACCAAAGTCACCTAGCTGACCTGGTGTCAAGGGGCCAAAATGCCCAAATGGAAGCCTCCACATGTCCTGGGAGACGTGGTTATTCTTCTCCCAATGCATGTGTGCCCAGTTGTGTCTGACTCTTTGTGACCCTATGGACTACAGACCCCCAGGCTCCTCTATTCATGGGATTTTCCAGGCAAGAATACTGGAGTGGGTTGCCACTTTCTGCTCCAGGGGATCTTCCCGACCCAGGGATTGAACCCAGGTCTCCTGAATTGCAGGCAGATTCTTGACCAACTGAGCCACCAGGGAAGCCCCCAGCATCTGTCGTTTGTTGTGTCAAAGAGGAGAATCCTCAACCAGGAGTGATTTTATCTTAGACTATAAATACTGTGGCTTCTGGGGCTTCTGTCCTGCATTCTTGGCAAGTGGCAGGATGCCCCGAAGCTTATCTCTGCAGGCTTAGCTGCAACAATGTGATGTGTATATTCCAAAGCCAGCTCCTTTACTTGCCCACTTTTCCAGAAAGCACTGTGCTGGGAGGCCTGACACAAACTGCTGATATCTAGTTTCACCCACCTTCCAGCTACCTTTTCCAACTCAGTCACATAAATATCTTCCTCCTTAGGTCTATTTTCCAGGCTGGTGGTTCCCACAGTGGTGGTGTTATAACCCGCTGGGGTGTTGCAGTGGGCTGTCAGTGATGGTGCAAGTCATCTGTTACTAACAATAGGGTTCCCAAGTCTGCCAATGACTTATATTGAAAACAATATATAAATTAAAGAGAACTCAAGTTAATCCCCGTGATCTGCCACACTCAGTTGCCCTGAACATTCTTTCTTGTGAAAGCCTGTAATTGTTGGATAGCCTTTATTTGGAAGGAAGCAATTTTTAGCTCTTAAAGGAAACCACAATTCATGGTGTCTGTCTTTTAAGAATGTTCCAACACACAAGATTGCATGGACTTAAGGGTGAGGCAGGGTGGCCCCATGGGGTCCCTACCCCAGCTCCCTCTAACCAGCTCTGCCCCTGGGCAAGTTACTCAGCCTCTGTGTGATTGCTCCCCTTCAAAATGGGGATAATAAAAGCATGCACCCTGTAGGTTGCTGTGAGGAGGATTAAATGATGTATGTAAAAGACACAGAACAGTGCCTGAAATCTAGCCAAGGCTAGTTTTATAGCAGCTACTATTATTTGTTATTGTGAGCATTTTCCTTTTTTGAGGGTTTTCCTCAATGTTTTGTATGTCATGTTGTTTTGGGATGTAAAGAACAAATATATCATTACTGTGTTGCACTCTGCCTGAATATAAATACATTGGACATCTCAGCCCGGATTTCTTTTGTTTTCAAGATACTTAAAATTCCATGGGCCTCTTCTTTGGCTGGCTCCAGAAATATGTCTTGGGCTTGGGTAGCTCCAGGAAAAATGAGATTTGGTACAAAGAGCTTTTCTCCAAAATACTTCATGACTCTCTTCATTGGCTCTTCATACTTGTACCTTGATTCATTTCTCCTTCCCTACGTCCACCATTTTCAGGCTCTTTTGTTCCTGCCCAGTCTGGGGAGGGGGCAGGGAGAAGGGGAGATTCCTGCTCAAGGTTTCCAAGCTGAAGTAAAGCCAAGGCTGGGCTGAGCAGAGGAGTAGGAGTTTAGCAGATGAATCCCTGGCTTTCCAGGTTGAATTTCCAAAGAGTTTTCAAACGAGTGCTGTGTACTACTGTGCTCTGCAGAATAAATGAACATTTGTGAGCTGATCTAAGTGTTGAAGAGGGACTCAAGTAGAGATGAGTGCCATGGACAAGATATGCCTCTGATGTGGGAAAGCCGCTTTGTTTTGATCAGAACAGCATCCTGCATTCCCTGAATGTCCGTGTTTTCTCCTTTACTGCACAGACCCTGCGTAAAGATAAATTAATATATGCTAAAAATCTGTCATGCAGCTAAGGAATAAAAACAGAGATCAATTTCCTCTTTCCCTAAAGTTTTGGATCTCAGCCTCACTGTTTGGCAGAGTCACCAGGGAGCTTCTAAAAGATACAGATGCTCATTCTTTCTAATTTCATTGATCTGAGTCAGGTCTGGGCTTTGGCATCATTTCTTAAAGGCTCCCAGGTAACATTAATGTTGCCAGAGCTCCAGGGTGCGGCCTGGCAGGCCTGTGGATCCACAGTGAGTGCCTGTGGGTATTCCCTGTACCTCCTTCCTCTGACCTCATGTTCCAAGAAAAGGGTCAGGTGACACTGTAGATGCTTCCGGCAGGACTCATAATAATATATTGTGTAATTTTTCAGCAAAGTTTTATTAATAGTACATAGCCTATTGTTACCTACTCATTTTCTGGGCTGTATTTTCAAGATGTATTTCCAAGATCCATCTTAAACTACTAAAGAAGAATTATTATGGACATTAATAGCTATTCATCCAAAATATAACCCCAAAAAGAAGGATGAAGAAAAAACTTTATGAGGATGAATCCCTATTGCTTTGTCCATTTTTTTTCTATAGGCACAATTTGTTTGCTTATCCTTCTCAAAGGTACAGATTATTAAATACTAATAGTAATACTATTAGATTAGTATTACTATTAATACTAAATGCTAATACTAATAGATTATTAAATACTAA
This sequence comes from Cephalophus harveyi, assembly GCA_006410635.1. Classification (NCBI taxonomy): domain Eukaryota; kingdom Metazoa; phylum Chordata; class Mammalia; order Artiodactyla; family Bovidae; genus Cephalophus; species Cephalophus harveyi. The sequence continues at coordinate 368,667 of SJYT01051363.1, read as the reverse complement.
TAATATAAATATTAATAGAGGGATTTGAGAAAATCTTTGTCTTCAAAAAATGCAAAATAGAAGCAAAACAATCTTAATTTACTGGGAAGTGTGACCGACAAACACTCAGAATGAACTCATATAAAGTAAGTAACTCTTATACTATCACCCAGGCCAGGTTTTATAAGGTGTTGTCAGAAGCCTCCTGGCTAGACACACAGGCTACCTGTGGCTTCAACTCCAACTTCTCACTTTCTAGGGGCATGAGCCAGTCATCTGCATTTTAAACAAACTTCCAGGTTTCCCTGGTGGCTCAGCGGTGAAGAATCTGCCTGCCAATGCATGAGTCCTGGGTTCGATCCCTGGTCCAGGAGGATCCCACATGCCACAGAGCAACTAAGCCTACGGGTGACCACTACTGAGCCTGTGCTCTGGGGCTCTGGACCCACAACTCCTGAGCCCATGGGCCGCAACTATTGAAGCCAGTGTGCTAGAGCCCGTGCTCTGCAACAGGAGAGGCCACCGCAATGAGTAGCCCATGCGTCACAGCTAGAGTGTAACCCCCGCTTGCTGCAACTAGAGGAAAGCCTGTGCAGCACTGAAGACCCACCAGAGCCCAAAACAAAACCAGAAAACAAACTTCCAGGTATTTTACTTGACTCTACTTTTTAAGGCAGCAGTGCTATCTCTAAAACAAAATTGTGCACTTAATTCCAGTAAATAAATTGGTAAAGGTTAACTCCTCCAGTGAAAGTATTGACGAAGCAGGTCTGAAGTTCAACAGGTGGCCTGTCCTGGGGGTTCAGGGCAGCTTCCCAGAGGTACTGATCCAGCTGCTTGAAGGGCCCCTGACATCAGCATTGTCTCTGTCTCTGTGCTTCTACTGAGCTGTCTGTTCCCTGACTTGTCACCTTCTACCTCTGCCTCCTCTCCATTCCAAGGATCATCCTCCTTGGAACAATTCTTGTCTCACCATACTCTTTCTTCCTCAACCAACCAATTCACTCAGTGGCTTCTGAAATACATGCATTGGTCCAGAGAGCCACAAAAGAAAAGAAATTTAGAACGTGGTAAGATATTAGGAAGATGAACTAATTTTTTAAAATATTTCATTTAACTTGCTGAATTGTAAAAGGTTTCTTTTTAATTGAGGTGTAATTGATATACAATATTATATTAGTTTCAGGTATATAACATAGTGATTCGATATTTTTATAGATTACACTCCATTTGAAGTTATTATAAGAGATTGACTCTATTTCCTGTGCTATACAATGCATCCTTGCAGCTTATTTATCTTAGCTGTAATGAATAATAAAGGTGTTTAACTTCCCAGTGTTCTCATTTCATTGTACATCTAGTCTGGCTGGAGTGGACTTCAAGTGTGCTCAAGCATTGCTCCGGTTGTCCATGACCGTTATGGAGAGCTGATCTTGTATTCTTTCATTCTCTGTGTTTTATCAGGTAACTTGTATCGGACTTACCATGCAAATTTCACTCCCATGAACAAAATAATACTGCAGATTAGAAGTCTGAAGATGACAACGAAGGAATTAAGTGCCTGCAGATAATCTTAAAGGACTGATTGTGTTAACGCGTGTTGGGAAATGAAGAAAGACAAGCAAACATCTAGTCTAGTGTGTGAACCAAGTGTGCTGAGACAAGCTGCCAAAGGGACTGCAGAGTATGCCGTGCAAAACTGCTTACAGGGCTGTACTATACCCAAGGGTGATGAAACTCTGCACAAAGCAAGATGCAGCACTTGGGCCAAGCACTGCGTGGGTTGCTGTGGCATCTGTTCAGGGGAACCTGGACGCCCAGCTTAACCCTCTCTGACTTTCACACTTTGAACAGTGTCAGGAAAAGCACTGGCCCCAAAGCATCACAAGGACCACTGCACCTGGTACCAGTACCCCCAACCCTGAGTTGGAAACTCCTCAGATATGTAGAGCAGTTCATAGAGTGTGCAGTCATAGGCCCGAGGATGGAATCTGGGGCTGTGTTCTCAGTCATTGCCACTTCTCGCTCCTTTGTCCACTATACCCAACAAATAGGCCATCTGGGACAGGTCAGAAAGGATTGGGATAAGCTCTTTCTCACTGTGCCCCTATTCTCTCGGTACCTCGGGGCCAATGACAACTGGATCTTGATTCCTCCTGAGGCTGCACAGAATCCATACTGCAGAGCCTCTCAAAGCTTCCAGCAACCCAGCATGATGTGTACTGCCTCCAGCAAGGTGCCAAGGCTAGTGCTCTGCTTCACCAAACTTTGCACTTCAGCGCTCGCAAGAGCAGTCTTGAGTCCAGACATAACATCCCTTGTCTGATTGCAAAATCAGGTGCTGGAACCCATGCCACTTTCCTCTGAAGAGCCAAAGGTTCCTTACCTGTTCCTCCTCCCTAAACTATTGCCTGGGACAAAATGGACACCATAGCAAGATGGAGTAGGATAAAAATAAGGAATTTCCAACATTGCTGAGTATTGTGGGCCTCAGGTCATCCTGAGATGGCTACAAACTGTCTACAGCTATTGCCTTTAATGTTAGTTTCTGAAAACAAACCAGGATTAGTGGCAAGGGCTGAGATGACTTGAGTTAACAGCTGCTTGGGAAGTAAAACAACTAAATATTTTAGTTTTTAAATATATCTACAAAATTGATCTAAAATTATAGTTTAGAAATGTATAGTGAATACCTTCGAACTTTAGACTTACATCCAATTTATAGTCCTGACATTTTAAATGGTGACTCTCTGCTTATAACTAATATATGAGATCAAGTATACCTAATACATGGGGAAACAATGGAAACAATGAGAGACTTTATTTTCTTGGGCTCCCAAATCACTGCAGATGGTGACTGCAGCCATGAAATTAAAATACACTTGCTTCTTGGAAGAAAAGCTATGACAAACCTAGACAGCATATTAAAAAGCAGAGACATTACCAACAAAGGTCTGTGTAGTCAAACTATGGTTTTTCTGGTAGTCATGTACGGGTGTGAGAACATAAAGAAGGCTGAACACCGAAGAATTGATGCTTTTGAACTGTGGTATTGGAGAAGACTCTTGAGAGTCCCTTGGACTGCAAAGAGATCAAACCAGTCAACCCTAAATGAAATCAGTCCTGAATATTCATTGGAAGGACTAATGCTGAAGCTGAAGCTCCAATATTTTGGTCACCTGATGCCAAGAGTCGACTCAGAAAAGACCCTGATGCTGGTAAAGATTAAAGGCAGGAGGAGAAGGGGACAGAGGACAAAATGGTTGGATGGCATCACGGACTCAATGGACATGAGTTTGAGCGAGTTCCAGAAAATGGTGAAAGATAGGGAAGCCTGGTGTGCTGCAGTCCATGGGGTTGCAAAGAGCTGGACATGACTGAGTGACTGAACAGCAACAACAAATCATAAATATCTTCTAAAGGTTAGTGTAAGATTTTAGCTGGTCTCATATTTGTCCTGTCATGCTATCAATATCCTCTTACAGGCCTTCTACACGTCACTGCCCTGGTTATAGGAGCAGAGTCTCAGGTCCTGGGTTTTGTTCCCTGTCCATCTTCCTGCTATCATCTCAGCCATCACTACCATCCACACGCCACAAATCCATATCCTCAGAGCATGTCTGCTTGCCATTTTTTCAAATCTTATTTATAACCCATCAATCTTTTGAGCACTAGAGTTCACTGTTTTCGAATAGAAAATGTCCTTCCTTTTGTAAGACTCTAAATCTCAATTTATTTAATCTACTAACCTTGTTTTCTGCTATTTTAATTAATTTATTTAATCATACATTTGATGATTTACCTACAAAGAGAACGGGCACCTCTATAGTGTCAGGCCTTGAGACAGCACAGAGCAGAGGGGGCTATCGTAGGCTACCCAGATTTCCCCAGAGTTAATGCCAGGGGTTGTGGGTCGCTAAGAGCTCACCATTGAATCCCTTTTGGGACTGGCTTTTAGTCGTACACATTCTACGGAGCTGCCTGCCCACGTCTCTCTCACTCCTTGCAAGAGGCCACCTCCAATAACCAATTGGTGTGGTGTCACAGACTTGGGACCCTTGCCACAATTCAGAATGATTGTGAAGGGCCACCCTAGCTCCAGGGCTCCCTGTTGGATTGATCGAGGCTTCTGCTGCATTTGGTCTGCAGTTCAATTTCTCTTTGTCCAACTCCACTTTCTTGACTCCCTTAAAAGCTTTGTTCTTGAAAGTACCTCCCCAGACCCCGGAACCAGTGCATACAAATTTTTATCTTAGAGATTCTTGGGGAACCTGAGCTAATACAGACCTTTCCCTCAAGAAAATTACAGTCTAACAGAGACGTCAGACAAATAAACAGGCAAATTGACAGTGGTAAGTGATATGACAAGGGAAAGTTTAGGTTACTAGATGTATGGCTCAGGATGTGAGGGGAGAAAGGAGAGGAAAGCTCCTGCAGGAGATGATTTCTAAGTGAGGGGTTGAGGATGTTGGTTATCTAGAACTGCCAGGGGCTGGGCAGAACAGAAGTGTGACAGTTTAAGAGAACAGCGTGTGAAGAAGTTCAGGGGGGTCTAAGGAGAAGGCAATGGCACCCACTCCAGTACTCTCACCTGGAAAATCTCATGGACAGAGGAGCCTGGTAGGCTGCAGTCCGTGGGGTCGCACAGGGTCTGACACGACTGAGCGACTTCACTTTCATTTTTCCTTTCATGCACTGGAGAAGGAAATGGCAACCCACTCCAGTGTTCTTGCCTGGAGAATCCCAGGGACGGGGGAGCCTGGTGGGCTGCCATCTATGGGGTCGCACAGAGTCGGACACGACTGAAGTGACTTAGCAGCAGTATCCCACTCCAGTACTCTCACCTGGAAAATCTCATGGACAGAGGAGCCTGGTAGGCTGCAGTCCGTGGGGTCGCACAGGGTCTGACACGACTGAGCGACTTCACTTTCATTTTTCCTTTCATGCACTGGAGAAGGAAATGGCAACCCACTCCAGTGTTCTTGCCTGGAGAATCCCAGGGACGGGGGAGCCTGGTGGGCTGCCATCTATGGGGTCGCACAGAGTCGGACACGACTGAAGTGACTTAGCAGCAGTAGCAAGGTCAAGGTGCTGGGAAATTCAGTGTCTGATGAGGGCCTCCTTCCCCATTCAAAGACAGCCCTCTTTTCACTGTGTCCTCACATGGTGGAAGAGGGAGAAGGAAGTCTAAGTCTCTTTCATAGGCACTAATCCCTTTCCTGAGGGCTCTGCTTTCAGGTTCTAATTACATCCCCCTAACTCCAAATGGCACTGCACTGGGGATCTGGTTTTAACCCATGAATCTGGGGAGCAGGGATTATACACTATACACAGAGCAGCGAACATGTGCTGTGTCTGCTCTGGAGAATGGGACCAGGGCCATGTTGGACGACTTCCGGGCAGCACTTAGGGCCAGTTGCCAACGGAAACTAAGAATTCAAAGGAGTTCCTGTCTTCCAGACTGTGGGATTTCCCCAGCATTCCTCAGTAGCATGGGATCTGAAGTCAGACAGTGGGATTTTGCCAGGTGAGTGAGACGGAAGGACCATGCAGGGGGCGGAGGAGGGGATCTTGACAGAGAGAGTTGCAGTGATGGACAGGGGTGGAATAACAAGGAGACTTAGAGGCATTGGAGGTGGGTTGCTTGGATTTTAACTGCAGGAGTAAAGCCAGATTGGGGTGATGACAAACAGCAGGGCAGGACTATAAGAGTGGGGGATCACATAGAGTAGGAATGCAGGTCACCAGAGATGAGAATATCAAAGAGCTGAGAGGTTCAGTGTTGGAAAGGCGCTCAAGTTAGTTGCAGCAATGGTAGGAATTAAGAGGACTGCGACAAGGACTAGAGTAAATGGTGCTGCCTGAAGAGAAAAGCAATGATGAAAGGTAAAGATGGCAAGGGCCCCGGAGGAGCTTTCCGGAGGCAGAAAGGAGATCCAAGGAAAGAAGGGGTGGAGTTAATGAGGGAATGAACCTGTCATAGGAGAAAAGACCTCTAAAAAGGGCCAAGATTTAGAGACTACTGAGATGAGCTGAGTGTATGAGGGATGGATTGTTGCCCTCAAGGAGCACAAGATAAGGTTAGGTCAAGGAAACAGTTTAGCAGGGAGCAGATAAGTTGTGTGATATATCCAATTGCTTATCCTGGAGAATGGGCTTAAGCACTGACCATTCAGTGTCCAGATGAACCCATCCCCTACCTTATCTGCATCCGGAGGCAGGTGAGCATGAGGCTCAGGCTATGAGTCAGCAACGTCCTGCTGGATACTGGCAAGTCTCTGCCCAAATTAGAAGCGAATGGTGGAATTCAGTGTTTCTAAGTGCACCTGGGTGTGTTTGTGGGGCACTGGGGTGGTGGAGTGGAGGGTAGACGGGGGCAGGAATGCTTAGCATCCTTTAGCAAGTAGTCTGCTCAGTTGCAGAGAGATCTGGGGGCTCTGGGACCCAGAATCCATGAGTGAGCACTCTAAGCATTTCATGCTCCAGTCTTTTTAATCTATTTATTCCTTAAATTAGTTGTTTCTTCCCTTCCTCATTCTGAAGAGGATTTAGGATGTTCCTATTAGCACTTACTATGGGCCAGGCACACAAGGGTTTCAGAAACATGCTGTTCCCTCTCTATAATGTGTTTTCCAAGCTTCCTTCTGTTTAAGCAAGATCTATTGTTCCAATAATGCCTAGACAAGTTTCATCTGCTTCCTGAAAACTCCTAAATCGTGTCAGATGTGGTCTCTCCTCTATGTAACTCTTTCAGTACTTAGGCTCTGAATCACACATTCTCCTGCACAATCAAATGTGCTCCTAGCTTACCCTGCCTCTCCATCTAAACTGCAAGCCCTTTGGGGATGAAGAGTTTATCTGAATTTTTAATATCTCTAAAATCCACTAAAACATCAGGGACATAGTAAGCCCTCAGTAATAGGAACTGCATTTTAGGGAGACATGCCCCTCTGTAATGGAGTGTTTCCTTTTTTTTACTTTATTTTTTTAATATAAATTTATTTATTTTAATTGGAGGTTACTTTACAATATTGTATTGGTTTTGCCTACATCAACATGAATCTGCCACAGGTATACATGTGTTCTCCATCTTGAACCTCCCTCCCTCCTCCCTCCCCATACCATCCCTCTGGGTCATCCCAGTGCACCAGCCCCAAGCAGCCTGTATCCTGCATCGAACCTGGACTGGCGATTCATTTCATATATGATATTATACATGTTTCAATGCCATTCTCCCAAATCGTCCCACCCTCTTCCTCTCCCTCAGAGTCCAAAAGACTGTTCTATACATCTATGTCTCTTTTGCTGTCTCACATACAGGGTTATCGTTACCATCTTTCTAAATTCCATATATGTGCGTTAGTACACTGTATTGGCGGAGAAGGCAATGGCATCCCACTCCAGTACTCTTGCCTGGAAAACTCCCATGGACGGAGGAGCCTGGTAGGCTGCAGTCCATGGGATCGCTGAGTCAGACACGACTGAGTGACTTCACTTTCACTTTTCACTTTCATGCATTGGAGAAGGAAATGGCAACCCACTCCAGTGTTCTTGCCTGGAGAATCCCAGGGATGGCAGAGCCCAATGGGCTGCCATCTGTGGGGTCACACAGAGTCGGACACGACTGAAGCGACTTAGCAGCAGCAGCAGCAGCACACTGTATTGGTGTTTTTCTTTCTGGCTTACTTCACTCTGTATAATAGGCTCCAGTTTCGTCTACCTTATTAGAACTGATTAAAATGTATTCTTTTTCATGGCTGAGTAATACTCCACTGTGTATATGTACCACAACTTTCTTATCCATTCATCTGCTGATGGACATCTAGGTTGCTTCCATGTCCTGGCTATTATAAAAAGTGCTGCGATGAACCTTGGGGTACACGTGTCTCTTTCAATTCTGGTTTCCTCGGTGTGTATGCCCAGCAGTGGGATTGCTGGGTCATAAGGCAGTTCTACTTCCAGTTTTTTAAGGAATCTCCACACTGTTCTCCATAGTGGCTGTACTAGTTTACATTCCCACCCACAGTGTAAGAGGGATGATGCACTAGAACTAGGACTAATAATGAACTTTCTGAGTTTCTCAGGAACACTCATTGGAGTATGAACAGTTAAAAAAAGTAGCAATTTACATTTGTTCTCACCAGAGCCTAAAGGAATACATTATAACACAGTGACAAGTTAATGTTGGAGCTTTGTAGAAAGTTGAATGTTATACAGATGTACTTTGTTGCACCCATTTTAGGCTTCTGTAAAGTGTGCCTTGGTTACACAGGTTCCTTTCCTTATATGAGCAACCACTGAGGGACACAGCTGTCAGAATGTAGAACTTGAGCCCCAGACACTTCTGCAAAAGGAGATCAAGTGACTTACTCTAAGGAAATGAGAAGTAGATGCCACAATCAAGATTCTCTCTTTGCTCTCACTCTGTGGGTAGGAGAGGGAGTGAGAGGAAAAGGGGGAAATTTGGATAGGGCTTTTAATAGGACTTTGAAAATGCCACTGGAAACATAAGAAAATAGGTTCCCAGCAGCCTTCCTTTGGCCAAATTTTACTTTTTGTGGTTCATTTAACAGTATTTCCCTGATCTCTATAATACTGCTAAACTTTATTTGGGGGCATTTACTTGTCTTTATTATTCTATGCTCATTTCCTTCTTTTAATCTCTTATTTCTCCATCCCCAACATTTTTTACAAAATTACTTTTTGGATTAAAAGTTTGTATTTCAAATGTCCAAAATGTAGCTTTTAGTAAGTAAAGGACTGGGCTTGTACCTTGGTGACCAGATGAAGAATTCACGTGTGGTTGTTCTGTGGGGTTTCTTTTTCTTAAAAACAAAAACGTATTTATTCATTTGGCTGCATCAGGTGTTAGTTGCAGGACGTGGGATCTAGTTTCCTGACCAGGGACTGAACCCAGGCCCCCCCTGCTACTAGACCACCAGGAAGTCCTGCTCTGTGGGGTTTCTCTCCTCAGAATTTGTTTGCTTTGATCCAGTATTTCTATAAGGTCACATAAGGAAGTACTTTCCCGGTACATCTGGAACTCCTGGGGAAAAAAGGCATTAAAGGTGGTCAGTAATTGTAATACTTAATCTATATTCATTATAATCTTGAATTAACCCATAGGATCATCTGCACGCAACACACTTTATTTTTTTTTAAAGTGCAGCTCTCAGTTCTCTGTCTCTCTCTAGCATTCACCACTGTGTGGCAGTCCTTAGCCTAAAGATATGAATATGAATGCACTGCACTGCCTGCTCTTGTGCATTTCAACAAAATGAAATCTGGCACATAACCTTCATGACTAGTCCATTTTCTGCTCTACCACCCTCCCTGTGTGAAGCAGCCTTCTTTCTTGGGGGAGGGGAGAGAGAAGTAAGACGAGTTGCTTACCATTTTATACAAGCTTAACGATCCACCAGATGGTCCTTATTTGTAAAGATGGTCCTTATTTGTAAAGATGGTCCTTATTTGTAAAGAACGTGTGGGAAGCAGGGAACTTCAAGGGGAGGAGCAACTGCTCACATAGCTGAGAAACTTGCAGCCCAGAGAGGGTGGGACTGGTTGGAAGATCACACAGCTGTCCCTGTTCTACCGCACTCTACTCCCCAGGATCTTCACATCCATTCTGGACTGTCAGCCGCAGGCTTTGGGAGGACAGAGGACTCACCATCCTCCATATACAGCATCCACTGCTTTGAACATCTACTAAGCAGTTACTCTGATGGAAGACGGTAAAGCATCTGCCTACAATGTGGGAGAACCGGGTTCGATCCCTGGGTCGGGAAGTTCCCCTGGAGAAGGAAATGGCAACCCACTCCAGCATTCTTGCCTGGAAAATCCCATGTACGGAGGAGCCCGGTAGGCTATAGTCCATGGGGTCGCAAAGAGTCGGACACGACTGAGCGACTTCACTTTACATACACTGTCATATTTATTTCTTTTTTACAGATCTGTAAGGTAGACATCTTTATTACTCTTATTTTAGAGATGAGGAGATGGAGACTCTAAAAGGTCTGGTAACTTAGCCAAGGTCACAGGGCTGGTACATGTCAGACCAGAGGCTGAAATATAGGCCTATCATTAGCCTGTGTCTTGACTAATACACCATACTGCCTTTCTCTGGGATTTTCCACTTGGCAAAGGGACTCAGCACTGGTCAAAACCCACTGCGTGTGTCTTAAACAACAGGTGCTCCTCTTTTAATTCAGTTTAACAAACTTTCACAGTCAGGCTCTGTGGGACAATATGAAGCTGAGAAGTAAAGCTTCTTTGTCCTCTAGAAATTAAGAGACCAGGGGAGAGGAGGGCTGGAACTGAGTAACTGTCAGATGCACTGCAGAACACAGCATAATTCATCTTCATCTGGTTGTTATCCCCTGCATTCATTCCCCCAATCACTCATTTATTCATTCAACAAGTGTTTTCTCTGGCAAAAACGGTACCAGTTGAATCCAGAGGGTAACACACTGGATCATCTGACACATTATTTCAGAATCTAACATTTCTGTAATATCACTTCAATAATTTTTTTAAAAGAGTCTAAAAATAGTTGTTCCCTGCTTCGATGAAAGACAAGTGAAAATTTAAATTCACAAAATATAGAATATGAGGGATTACTAGTTAGCATGGCAATTTTTTTCCCTTTACAAAATAATTGCCCTTAAAAAGGCATAACAGTGAATGAATGCAGATATTAACTTCCTTAAATAACGAAATCACTGGACAAAAACTCTTAAGGGCAAGGATCCATAGCCACGTGAAGCACCTGGAATTACAACGGAGATAATGATGTGGCTTCATTTACAAAATTGGAAATTAAGGACAATTTTTTTGGAGCAAGTCCACTGGACACTGCAAGGAAAGAAACTTATCCACGTGGCTGTAGGGTTTTGTGCAAAGAATGCAAAGGTAGGGGTGGCGGGAGAAGGGTGACTGGGATCTGCCTCGTTTTCCTAGGCCCCCATCAGTCACGCCTTCCGCTTGCTAAGGGAAAGAAAAATGGGTTTTCGACTAGTTTTGTGTTTTAACAGCAAGAAAAGTTTTTCTGCTTTCTTTCAAGCCACAAGGTTACAGCATTTAAAACTAACAGAACACACTTGTTGATAATTGTTTCTTCTCTGTCCATTAAGTTTTGTCACCTCCTACCCCGGTTCTTCAGTTTTAATGTCAGGCACACACTTATCAGCTCCCCTGGAGGTACTCTGATGCCATTTTAAATCAGGCTGCCCTGCTTGTCGCATCCGTTAGCGAGGGAGCTGCTTTCAGCAGCGTTCTAAACTGAGAGGCCACACATCGTGGAGTAACGTGATCCAGTGGCTCCACTTTGTTAGGTTCTTCTTCCAGCGGCTGGGCCACCGCGGCGCCAGAGCGCTCGCACAGCGCCCCCGCGTGGCCATTCCCGAGCGCCTTCCCGCCCCCCCAGCCTCCACCCCGTCCAGCCGCTCCCGCTACGAGCTGCTGGGGCCACGCGGGCTTCCCTGGGCTCCACTTTCAGCCTTAATCGGGTCCGAAACTTCCACCAGCGGCCCCCTCCCCCAGAGGGCCCTTTCTTCTTCCCGGCCGTTCCCAATGGGAGGGGCAGCTGCTCCCGGTAGGCGGTTCGTGCCCTCGCCTGGCCGAGCCCCATGTGGGTCCGAAGCAGGGCACGGGTCGCGGGGCGGCCCTAGGTTGGCCCCCGCCCCCGTCCCCGCCGGAAGTCCGCGCGTGCGCGTTGGCCGACCGGGAGCGCGCGTCCGGCGCGGAGGGGCGGCGGGAGCGGGGCCGCGGCCGCTCCTAGTGTCCCCGCCCCCGCCCCCCGGCGTTCCGCGGTCGCCGTGACAACCGGAGCGGCGGCAACGGCGGCAGGCGCTCGAGTCCGGCGCCGCTTCCCGGCTGCACCGCCAGCAGGCAGCCGCCGCCCGGCCTTGCAGCTCTCCCCGCCTCCCCTCTCGCGGGGAGGGACCGGCCCGCCCTCCGCCCGCCCGCCTGCCGGAGAGTGAGCGGCGCCGGGGCCGCCCCGCCAGCCCGGCGTTTCCCGGCCGCCGTCCGGGCGCGCGCAGCGAGCGGGCGCGACTATGCCAAGATGGTCCTGCAGGCGCGGAACAAGCACCGGGAGGCGGCCCCTAAGCCGCCCCAGCCGCCCCGCGCCTCGCAGTCTCCGCTGAGGGGTTCGCCAGATGTCGGCGCCGGGGAGCCCGGGCCCGAGCGCGCGCCCCCGTCCCCTCGGCGCAAGGGCGCCGCGGGCAGGAAGGGGCCCAGAGCCGAGTCCGCCGCGCCACCCGCTGGGGGCGGCCTCGGGGGGCGCTTGGCGGCCGGGCTGCGCGGGGCGCTGGGCCTGCGGCGCTCGGGGCGCGGCCGAACCTGGACCACGCTCCTGCTAGGTGAGCAGCCCAGCGCGCGGGCGCCGCCGGGACGCGGAACTTTGAGGCGCGGGCCCCCTCTACCCTTTCTCTCCGCTCTCCTCCGGCTTCCGCGCCGCCGAGCTCCGCCGCTCGGTCCCCGCCAGTTTGCAACCCTCTTCGACTTTTCCTGGGACGTCCTTACCTCTTCTTTCACTCCCCCTCCCTCAGGCTCAGCCTTCCTCGCTCCCTTCCTACTTGCTCTCTGTCTCTGTTTTAAAAAAAAAAAAAAAAAAATGGCCCCGAGATCAACAGCTGCCCGGCCTGGCTGCGAACTGGCAGGTCTGCGCTAACCAGACTCAGGCGCTGTTGATTGGCGCGGACCGGCCGCCTTCCCGTTATCTCGGCCCCTGTCCGGGAGGATGGTTTGCTTTGGGTTGGAAGCGATTCTGCTGAGCTCAAAGCACAAGCTCATCCGCAGTTGTAGAAAGTTGCTTAACTTATCATTAAATTTTAGCGTGCCGTTTTCGTCTTGACTGCGAACACTGCCGAGGGCACTTTGTGATTCCCCTCCGCAAGTACTTTTCAGGTCGCGTTGTGTTTGGGGCGCCCAAGCTGGGACCCTGCTGACCTAGCAGTGATTGGTATGGAGGGCTCTCCTCCCCATCCACTACGTTGACCGAACGGATAATGTGTAATGATGTGCTGAAAAAAATAAAGTTGAAACATTCACGTGTTGTGGAACGACTTCAGATTTCCTTTGTTTCCTGATTGACATTCTGATAAGGCAAGTTATAGGAGTTTGAATGATAGGCCTGATTTTTCTAAGTCAGCTAGTAAAAAGATGTAACACTGCCTTTCCTATATAATGTCATTAATGGACTTTGGCTACTGAATTATTTAACTCTTTGTCCTTTCTAATTCCCTTAGTGATATCAAAGAATTTGGAGTTCAGTATAGATCAGGGAATAAAATATAGCATATCAGCCTCCCCTGAGATCACAAGCATCACTAGAAGCCACTCAATTATGAAAAGCCACAGTCATCACACACACATTTTAATGGGTGCAGGTAGGTTGATATTACTATTGGGGTACTTTTTTTTTTTTTCTATGATAGATTCAAGCTTAGAAAAATTCAGTAATTTCAGTATATTTCTCTTTTTTCAGTAGTGAGCATGAAAAATCTTGTCAATGTGCAGGTTAGATAAATTCACCTTGGGGAGGCAGCATGGTACAGTGGATGAGACAGAGGCTCCTGATCCAGTTCAAGGTGTTTAAGTTTGGTTTAAGTTTGAAGTTATTTCCTTTGTGAGTGTTGCCTTCTCGGTGACACGGGATTATCACCTGCCCTACTTACTCCAGGGCATGTCCTGAGGAGCAGAACCCAAAGGAGCTGGGGTACAGCATGGCTAGACAGTTTTTATCTAAGCATTTAACAAGTTTTAGTTGCTATTATAATAGCACATGCATAATGCTGATTTGATATCTGGTGACAGGATAAAGGGGACTTCCCTGGTGGCTCAGTGGTGAAGAATCTGCCTGCAATGCAGGAGCCGCTGGAGACCTGGGATTCAATCTCTGGATCTGGAAGATCCCCTGGAGGAGGAAATGGCAACCCACTCTAGTATTCTTGCCCGGAGAATCCCATGGACAAAGGAGCCTGGTGGGACACAGTTCATAGGGTCCCAAAGAGTCGGGCAGGACTGAAGCGACTTAGCATGCATGCACAACAGGATGAAATTGCTTTTTTTTTTCTGGACTATCTGCTGTAAACATTAACCACTTTGTAGCAAAATATGGAATGGTATCACTCCTTCAGGGAGGTTATGGAAACAAACCATAGAATATCTGTTGCCATTTTTGTGCATATTTTCTTTGCTCCTAATTGCATTTCCTTTGAATCTTATACCGGATGGTTATATTTGGATCTAATAATGCTCAGACCTAAGTACAATTTTATATTACTGTAGCAGTGTGGCACTTCGGGTATCAGAAGGAGGTACAGTGAAGGTCCCACAGTTTTGGATGTACTTTGGGCAGTGCGGCCATCAGATGGATGGAGGTTGGATGACCAGACCAAGGTCTAGAGACTTTCTGTCCTTGATAGCTGTTTACATGAGGCCATAGGGCAGCTTATGGTTCTGAGAAATGGTTGAAAGATGGTTCTGGAGAATAGTCAGACCTGGGATGTTTAGTTCTTTCTGTGGATCTGTACTTTCAGATCCTATGAAAAGGAGCAGGGTTTGGACATTTTTGAAAGCTGCCTCATTTCACTCTTCTTTACCCTCCACAAATCAGTGAGAGCTGAGCTGACATGGTATGGTTTTTTAGTACAGTATTTTGCTATGACAAAAATTGCTTCATTTATGTTTTGGAAGAAATTTTAATCATTTGGTTCTCCCTGATAGAAGCACACATTTTAAAGAGAGTCTGACTTGGCGTTCCTAGTCTCTCATCTCGTCCACATGTGTAGAGCAGTGGTGGGAAACTCACTTCTTGTCAAAGTGGCCCTTTCCACTGTTCAGAAGTATAAGCTCTGGTAAAAAAAAATCCGTTTTATTAAACATGTCTTTCTTTTAGTCACTGTTTACTATTTAATGGTAACAGTCATAAGGAAGGTTTTTGAAATGTTTATTTTTAGAAATTTCAACCCAGTAGCTCCTTTTATCAGCCAGGAGAGGCAGTGGTGTAGTAGAAAAAACCATGAGTGTTTCTCCAACTTTTTTGACTACAACCTTCAGTAAGCAACATAAGTTCCATTAAACCTGCTCACAGTTGTGAAACTCCAACCCTGTACATTTATGTGTCTGTCTGTCAAACTATTTGTGTATGTCAATGTCCTGGCAGGAAACAGATTTAATAAGTGGCCTGTTTTCAGAAGTATGAGCAGGTTTAAGGAACCCACAAAGGACACTGAAGCACCCAGGGATTGTCACCAGTGGGAAGATGCTACCACTTCTGGACCTGAAGTGGAAAGGGAGCTCCCTCCGGAGCTCAACCCAGGGAAAGCTGTGCAGTGGGGGCAAGATCATCCAAGAGGAGGGATCCCAGACACTCCTGCCCACCCTCTGATCTCCCACTGGTACCTCTCACTGGCTGACCTTTGGCAAGAGGCCCAGCTGAATCATTGTGTAGAGTCGGCCTCCTGGGGCTGGGAACAAGGCAGAGAAGGGAGGAGAATTAATTTGAAAAGGGAAATGGAGACTAAGGATCAGTATGTACACAATATTTAAAGTTAGAAGATCATGTACTATACTCACCCTGTAATATACAGTACACCCTGATTTTCTGCTCTGTCCTTTTTCAAAAAATGCTGTTTGTAAACAGCCTTAGAAGAACTGTTTGCTGATTCTGTACCTGTTTCAAACTTGTTGGTGCCTGAGCTAAGATGTAGCTTTTCTGAGTCTCAGTTTGTACACATATTAAAATGGGAAGCCTGGACTAGACTAGTTCTCAGTCTTGGCTGTATACTAGTGTCACCTGGATACTTAAAAAAAATCCTGATAGCTAAGCCACAGGTCAGACAAATCAGAATCGGGTGGGATGACGTGGAAGGAAGCATCAGTAGCTTTAAAATCTGATGTTCTGCTTCCCTTTAGGAACAGTCTGTCCCCCATCACAGGCTTCCCTGGACAGAGAAGTCTGGTAGGCTATGGTCCATGGGGTCACAAAGAGTCGGGCATGACTGAGCATCTGAGTATCTATGTCCCTCATCACAGAGCTGACCTTCCTGCTTGGCAGCAGTCCCCTGGAACTAGCGTAACTGCCTCTCCCCTCTTTTAAATGTGGACACAGACAACAAAGTTTGCCAAGGTTTCTTTTATTATTATTTTTATTTTTTATTTTTTTTTAAATTTTATTTTTACTTTATTTTACTTTACAATAACGTATTGGTTTTGCCATACATTGACATGAATCCACCATGGGTGTATATTAGCTCCCAATCCTGAATCCTCCTCCCACCTCCCACCCCATATCATCTCTCTGGATCATCCCCGTGCACCAGCCCCAAGCATCCTGTATCCTGTATCGAACATAGGCTTGTGCTTCGTTCTTACATGGCAAGGTTTCTTTTAATTTCTATTGTTTTCCCAACATGGACTGTGGGCTGCCATTTATCATCTGATATGTCTGTTGTATTAACTGAAGATTCATGGAGATGGAGAAGACTAGGGATGTGGTGAGGGGACAGATTTAAGGGAGATGGTCAAGAATTCATTCTATCTTGGACATGTTACCTTTGAGAACTTTGTGAGAAGTCCAAGTACAAATGTCAAGTAGGTGACTGACATAAAAGGGCTGAATGGGAACCTAAAATAGGGAGTCTTCAGCAAATGAGTGATACTAAATTCTTGGAAATTGATGATAGCATTTCTGCATATGTGCAGTTCACTGTGTTCCAGGCATAGTTCCAACTACTTTAGATTAACTGACTTATCTCAAACTCATTTTACTACTAACTCAGTCCTTACCATGACACTGATTGTCATACCCATTTTACCAAATGGGGGATGTGAGGCACACAGATGTTAAATAACTTGCCCAAGGTCACCCCTAGAATGTGGAAAGGTCAAGACTTGAACCCAAGCAATATGGCTCCAGAGTTCATGCTCTTAAACACTGTTTATAAACATTATAGTTAATCCCATAAAAAGCAGTCCTTGAGCAGGAACAAGTTTAAAAACCAGAAGAATTAATTTTTAGAGTACATAAATCTACAACTATTGTAACTTTTATTTTTGCTTTAATACTAATTTTTATTTTCTTAGCATTATTACTGTCTCCCCCACCCCCCTCGTAAGTGCATTTAAAAGCTCATTTATCTTCATGTTTGCCTGGCATATTTCCTCATATTTGACTTCATTTCCAAAGTAACAAATTATCAAGTGTGTTTTTCAGTACTTTCACTACATGTAATTGATTCTTGGATGACATTTTATAATTTTAATCATAGCAGCAAATGTTAACCTAATAGCATAGTCACCAAAATCAGTCACAGAAATTCTGAGTGATTCATTGTAGTGACCAAGGGTTTATCTTCTAGTTTACAGTAGCACCAACTATATCTTAAAATGAAGTTTATAAATCACTTGGCCAGTTACTTATGAAAACTTGCCATCTTGGCAGATTTTTAATTTGAGAATATTGTTTTAATTGAGAAGAATGAGGATTTATTCTTATTTTCACACCAACTCCAGTTTGCCTAATAAGCTATTGCTCTGCGTTGTGTTTTCCTGTAATTTCCTAACAGTAACCACTGCTTTGTGTTGTGCTGCAAATGTCACAGCTCAGACTCTTTTCCCCATGTTTTCATACTAATCATAAAGTACTTACATAACTAGCAGAGTGCTACTGTTTTCTAGTATGTTTAAAAGTGTGTTTTTTTTTTTTTTAAATAAGACTGTTTTGCCAAAATTTTACTTTCATATTAGAGTCAAAGTATTCGTTAATGAAAGAAACCACTCATTACTCACAAATAAGCAGTTTCAATTTTTTAATAGAAGATTATTTGACTTAATTTAAATATATAATCATTAAAAGAAAAATAGAAACAATAGAAAGAAGTAACAGCATATACCTCACCAAATTTGGCCAACCTACACCCAGACTTGAACAGTGCTGGGAAGTCCCAAATGACAGCAATCTGGAGTCCCAGTTGGGAAAAGGTCCCAGGCAGTGTCCATTCCACCAGTGAGACTCAAATTGCAGCTCTGGGAGCTCCTGCTTATAATCTCAGGCTGCAAACTGATTTCATTGAAAAATGCAACTCTGGTTTAACTTTTACCATGCTGTTTGTTTGTTGACTGTGGCTCAGATCATGAACTCCTTATTACCAAATTCAGACTCAAATTGAAGAAAGCAGGGAAAACTGCTAGACCATTCAGGTATGACCTCAATCAAATCCCTTATGATTATACAGTGGAAGTGAGAAATAGATTTAAGGGCCTAGATCTGATAGAGTGCCTGAAGAACTATGGAATGAGGTTCGTGACATTGTACGGGAGACAGGGATCAAGACCATCCCCATGGAAAAGAAATGCAAAAAAGCCAAATGGCTGTCTGGGGAGGCCTTACAAATAGCTGTGAAAAGAAGAGAGGCGAAAAGCAAAGGAGAAAAGGAAAGATATAAGCACCTGAATACAGAGTTCCAAAGAATAGCAAGAAGAGATAAGAAAGCCTTCTTCAGCGATCAGTGCAAAGAAATAGAGGAAAACAATAGAAAGGGGAAGACTAGAGATCTCTTCAAGAAAATTAGAGATACCAAGGGACCATCTCATGCAAAGATGGGCTCGATAAAGGACAGAAATGGTCTGGACCTAACAGAAGCAGAAGATTTTAAGAAGAGGTGGCAAAAATACACAGAAGAACTGTACAAAAAAGATCTTCACGACCCAGATAATCATGATGATGTGATCACTAATCTAGAGCCAGACATCTTGGAATGTGAAGTCAAGTGGGCCTTAGAAAGCATCACTACGAACAAAGCTAGTGGAGGTGATGGAATTCCAGTTGAGCTGTTTCAAATCCTGAAAGATGATGCTGTGAAAGTGCTGCACTCAATATGCCAGCAAATTTGGAAAACTCAGCAGTGGCCACAGGACTGGAAAAGGTCAGTTTTCATTCCAATTCCAAAGAAAGGCAATGCTTTTTGGGGGCTCCAAAATCACTGCAGATGGTGACTGCAGCCATGAAATTAAAAGACGCTTACTCCTTGGAAGAAAAGTTATGACCAATCTAGATAGCATATTGAAAAGCAGAGACATTACTTTGCCAACTAAGGTCCGTCTAGTCAAGGCTATGGTTTTTCCAGTGGTCATGTATGGATGTGAGAGTTGGACTGTGAAGAAGGCTGAGCGCCGAAGAATGGATGCTTTTGAACTGTGGTGGTGGAGAAGACTGTGGAGAGTCCTTTGGACTGCAAGGAGATCCAACCAGTCCATTCTGAAGGAGATCAGCCCTGGGATTTCTTTGGAAAGAATGATGCTAAAGCTGAAGCTCCAGTACTTTGGGCACCTCATGTGAAGAGTTGACTCATTGGAAAAGACTCTGATGCTGGGAGGGATTGGGGGCAGGAGGAGAAGGGCATGACAGAGGATGAGACGGCTGGATGGCATCACTGACTCAATGGATGTGAGTCTGAGTGAACTCCGGGCTTTGATGATGGACAGGGAGGCCTGGCGTGCTGCGATTCATGGGGTCGCAAAGAGTTGGATGCGACTGAGCAATTGAACTGAACTGATGCTGTTTGTTTTACCTTGTGAGTCATAGGATTTCCTTAGACAGTGAGGGGTTGCCCAGACCTCCAGGGGCTCAAGAGTTCCAAGACCTACTCCCTTTCTTATCTAAAGTGCTTTCTGACTTACTGTGCTTGCAGGCAGGTATGGAATCTGGGCAGTGTCCAGGGAGGTCAGAAGCAGGTCAGAGGCCTGGTCTCCTGAAGCCTGAGCAAAACTTCCTCCATTTTAACGTCCCTAACAAAAGACCTGATTTCTCACTCCTCTCATCTTTGATCTTCTTGGAAGTTTCATGAAAATCTAAAACTTAAAAATTAACTCCTGGAGTTTTATGTGTGAGGAAACTAAAGTGAGAGAGGTGAATGGGCTGACATCTCTTGTGAATTCACTGAGGGAAGTCAGAGAGTAAAGTTAAGGTATCTTGGCTACTTGGGGCTTCCCAGGTGGCTCAGTAGTAAAGAATCTGCCTGCCAAGCAGGAGTCTCAGCTTCGATTCCTGGGTCCGGAAGATCCCCTGGACAAGGAAATGGCAGTCCATTCCCATATCCTTGCCTGGGAAATCCCATGGACAGAGTCATCCTGTAGGCTACTGTCCATGAGGTCACAAAGAGTCAGACTTGACTTAGCAACTAAACAGTTATCTTGACTTGTTTGATACCTCTGTCAAATTGTAGGTTTCAGATCTACAATCTAAGGCAACTGTCAAAGATACTGTAATGGGAACATATTTAATAGTCCCAAGACCTAATCATATGTTCCAAGACGTAATAACGTTTTTAGCAAGAATTCTACTTCGGTGGCTTATGCTCACTTAGGGAATTGCTCTGTTTGTTAAATCCTTATGGTCAACCTGTCAGCCTCCATTTTGTCTTTGCATAACTATTTTTTTTTTTTTCTGAAACTACTAAATTTTGAATTGTTTTTGATTGGTTGGTTGGGATTGTCATTAAAATAAGCAGAGCAAAATATTAAAAATCAGTGTCATAGTTTTCTTAATCGTTTAACAGATAAGGAAAACATGCTACCCAAGAGCAGTTTGAAATTTGGAGAGAGTACATAGCCTTGAGAATCCATAGCTGTAACCTTAAAACTTAAGTGGCTTATTGATTAATGAACTTGTTAAAATCTCTTGCTTCATATGATGGGCCTGGGGGTGTACTATGTATATAGGGATCTTTTTTTTTTTTTTTTTTTCTCTAGGGAAGAGATGCAGCTTCTACATTTTTTTTTCTTGTTAGATTTACTAAAGCTTTACAGTTTCACGGATTGCTCAGAAGCATTTAGTGAGCCTAGCATATTATTTCAGGTGTATATTTTACCCTGCTACTTGTTCTTTAAAAACTGAAATGCATTTTTTTTCAGTCAAGAGAAAGTTACTTTATTAAAATTGCTAATGTAAGTTACTCTTTGATTTCTGAAATATTTTTGTCCATGTTAGGTGAAGATATGATTTTTAAAGGAAGCTAGAATTTATTGTTTTAAAAACACATGTATTGGGTAGTTGTATTAAGTATTGGCTGCTTTAATATATGTATATACATAAATATTTTTAATATTTGGCTTCTTCCCTGGTGGCTCAGACAGTAAAGAATCTGCCTGCAGTGCAGGAGACCCAGGTTCAATCACTGGGTTGGGAAGATCCCCCAGATGAAGGGAATGGTTACCCACTCCAGTATTCTTGCCTGGAGAATTCCATGGACAGTGGAGCCTGGTGGGCTCCATGGGGTCACAAAGAGTCAAACACGACTGAGCGAGCAACACACTTTAATATATGTGTATACATAAATATTTTTAAAGTGTGAAAATTTACATTGTCTAATCTGTTTAGAAGTCTAATTTTTATACTCTTTGGGGGTGGTGGTATTTACTTTCCATGTTCTGTTTTCATTCACTTCAAAGTAAACCTTTGTCCTTGATTTTAAAATTATTTCTCAGGAGTTTTTCTCCTTTATACCAGTACATCCTTTTGGTTAAATGTGCTTATTAGCTTTTTTTCTGCTTGAGCTTCCAACGAGGAAACCAGAGTCATGAAACCCAGGCTTTCCTGGAAGCCTTGGTTTATCCCAGTCATGTGACCTTGGGCCTCATGGGAAAATAAGAGCCATTTTTTGCCTCAAAAGGAATTCTGGGTCTTTTTGCTTAATCTTTGAAAGTGCTTAGTGAACTACAACTGATAAATAGTTAGGTTTATTCATGATAATTGAAATTTCTGAATTTTTCCCTAACTGTTGTAAGATACTATTTTACTCAGTGTCAAATATATGGAGGCGATTCAAATTAACTATAGTCAACCTTACAAGTATAATTACATAGACCACTGTGAATTCTTGATCTTATCTAGGAGCTATATAGTTTTCTTCAAGTCATGACTGAATTTTAAAATAATCCCGCTTCTCACTTTGAGAGTCAATGTCATTAATCAATTGAGTGCATTTTTGGCCTACTGAAACAAGAAAACAAATTAAAAGGGTCAAACCTGCCAAGGTTTTTAGTTTGGGGAGCAGAAATATACAAAAGGAAAACAGAAAATAATCATGGAGGCCCTTTGGAGAATCTGAAGTCCTTATTAGTGTTAGTAGTTGTAGCTATTGTTGTTGTTTAGTCGCTAAGTTTTGTCCAACTCTTCGCGACCCCATGGACTCGCCCACCAGGCTCCTCTGTCCATGGGATTTCCCAGGCAGGAATACTGGAGAGGGTTGGCATTTCCTTGTTCAGTGGATTTTCCCAGCCTAGGATTGAACCTGTGTCTCCTGCACTGGAAGGCAGGTTCTTTACCACTGTGCCACCAGGGAAGTCCCCAGTTGTAGCTATGCAGAGTTATTAAATGCTAGGAGTAGAGATAACCAAGTAAAGACCCTCATTTTACATTTGATGCAAATGAGACTGAGGCTAAATAAGTCATATGAAATCCAAGGAATATTTCTTCTTAAGAATGTAAAAAACAATTTGATTCTTAATTTTAATTCTTTTCCTTTCTTAATTCTCAGCTGTCAGGGTTTTGACAATTTTTCCTTCAGAATACCTTTTGAATTTATGTTTCCCTTTTCATAATAAAAATCGTTAAAAATGTAGCTTTCCAAGCCCCAAGTGAGATCTATTGCATCAGGATCTCTGAGAGAGGGGGCTCAGGAATGCAGTCTTAACATGCTCCACCGCCATCAGTGTTTTCATCCGTGGTTGCATGTTAGAATCATCCCCAGTCCCAGATCTAGCAATGTCCAAAGCAGCTCCGCGATCATTCAGTGTGCTGTCAGTGTTGAGATATTGCCCTTAGAAGTGTTTGTAAATCAGCTCAGGGGTCTGGGGATCTGGAATGGGACCTGAGAGTCTGAATTTCTGATAAGCTCCCAGGTGACCTAATTATTGCTAGAAAACATGTGGAATACAAAGCAGCCAATGCTTACATTTTGTGAACAAGTAATGAATATTTTGCTCCAGCCGTTTCTGTACCAGTGATAATTAACCTTGACTGTATATTAGAATCATTCAAGTATTAAAAAAACCTGGAGTTTCAGATTTAGGAGCCCTGGATTAATACTCAGACATCTCTAGTTTTATTTAGCAACGCTGATGATTCTAATGCAATCCCAGGGTTTAGATCGCTTTTGCTCTATGTTGCTGCTTTATGATGTTCTTTCTGTCTTTCTTTACTGACTGAAAGTGCTTCTGAACCTTTTTTTGTACATCGTGGCGCACAGTAAAAAATGATAATGTTTGTGTGGCGTGTGTGAGTGTAAATGGTTTCACCCAGGGGGTACTCTGCTGGCTCCCATTCTTGGTACCACTGGTTGAATAGCTATGACAATACCCCCCGCCGCCCGCCCCCCATTCCCTACACCACCGGTGTTCATAGAGCTCTGAGAGCCAGTTCAGTTCAGTTCAGTTGGTCAGTCGTGTCCGACTCTTTGCGACCCCATGAATCGCAGCACGCCAGGCCTCCCTGTCCATCACCAACTCCCGGAGTTCACTCAGACTCACGTCCATCGAGTCCGTGATGCCATCCAGCCATCTCATCCTCTGTCGTCCCCTTCTCCTCCTGCCCCCAGTCTCTCCCAGCATCAGAGTCTTTTCCAATGAGTCAACTCTTTGCATGAGGTGGCCAAAGTACTGGAGTTTCAGCTTTAGCATCATTCCTTCCAAAGAAATCCCAGGGTTGATCTCCTTCAGAATGGACTGGTTGGATCTATGTTCCCTTGGTATCTCTAATTTTCTTGAAGAGATCTCTAGTCTTTCCCATTCTGTTGTTTTCCTCTATTTCTTTGCATTGATCGCTGAAGAAGGCTTTCTTATCTCTTCTTGCTATTCTTTGGAACTCTGCATTCACATGCTTATGTCTTTCCTTTTCTCCTTTGCTTTTCACCTCTCTTCTTTTCACATCTATTTGTAAGGCCTCTCCAGACAGCCATTTGGCTTTTTTGCATTTCTTTTCCATGGGGATGGTCTTGATCCCTGTCTCCCGTACAATGTCACGAACCTCATTCCATAGTTCATCAGGCACTCTATCTATCAGATCTAGGCCCTTAAATCTATTTCTCACTTCCACTGTATAATCATAAGGGATTTGATTGAGGTCATACCTGAATGGTCTAGCAGTTTTCCCTACATTCTTCAATTTGAGTCTGAATTTGGTAATAAGGAGTTCATGATCTGAGCCACAGTCAGCTCCTGGTCTTGTTTTTGTTGACTATATAGAGCTTCTCCATCTTTGGCTGCATAGAATATAATCAATTTGATTTTGGTGTTGACCATCTGATGATGTCCATATATATAGTGAGTGAGCCTTCAGTTGATACCTCATTATTGTGAGTATCATGTGTATTTTGTATCATCAATATCAGTGATGGGAGTTCTTTTGCTATGTTGGATCAGAGTCCACATCCAGCTTTATTGTAGCTGTCTTTTGGCTACTCAACATTAATCCTCACCTAAGTTGTAATCATGTCCTGAAATCCAACCTCTCCCCCTCACTTTTGCCCACCCAATCCCACTTTAATAAACCCTGCCCTGAGTGGCCATTATTGATCTTCCATCTCAGATTTCTTACAGTTCATAGACTTTGTGCTATTTGCTTGGGTGTTGGTGTTCTCTCATTATTTTATGTACTTAAATCTTATCTGTCAAAGATTTCATCTTTAAAGGCGCAGATGTTGGCTTATATTTTAGTCTCAAGTGCTCTAGCATAAGGAACTGTGATAAAGGTAACTTTGGTGGAAAGTTTTTACTTTCGCTTCAGGTTTGAAGGATTCATTAACGAAAGAGTGCCTTACAAACACATAAACAGTTTCAACCTTATATAGATTATTTGACTTAATTTAAATATACACTCATTAAAAGAAAAAAATTAGAAACAATGGAGAGAAGTAATAGCGTTGTTGTTTAGTGGCTGTTGTGCCTGATTCTTTGAGACCCCATGAAATGCAGCACACCAGACTTCCCTGTCCTTCACTATCATATATGTGTAACATACATGTGTAACATACATGTGTAACAGCAATACATCACCAATATCCAGACTGAACAGCGCTGGCGAGTCCTGAGTGAGAGCAATTTGGAGTCCCAGTTGGGCAAAGGTCCCAGGCAGTGGCCAGACTGTGGGTGAGACTTCAAATTGCAGCTTTGAGGGATCCCACTTATAATTCCGACACACACACTGATACCATCATTAGTTTGCATACAAAAAAGCAGCTCTTTTACAATGTTGTTTGTTTCATCTTGTGAGTCACAAAACATCTTAGAGAGGGAGAAGGGAAGAGGGGGTTGGCCAGACACTCAGGGGCTCAAGAAAATTCTAAGACCTACTCCCTTTCTTACCTAAAGTGCTTCCAGACTTGCTGTGCTTGCAGGCAGGCATGGATTCCAGGCAGTGTCCAGCAGGTTAGAAGCAGATCAGAGGCCTGCTCTCCTGCTTCGGAAGCCTGAACAAGATTTCCTCCATTTTAACTTCCCTAACAAGGTGTAATGAATTTTCCTGGTGTCTCAGCGGCAAGGAATCTGCCTGCCAAGCCAGGTGACAGGTTTGATCCCTGGGTCGAAAAGATCTTCTGGAAGAGAACATGGCAACCCACTCCAGTATTCTTGCCTGGGAAATCCCATGGACAGAGGAGCCTGGCGGGCAATCTGTGGGGTCGCAAAGTCAGACACAACTTAGCGACTAAACAACAGCAATACAACAAGCAAGGTTTAATACCTGTTGGCAGGACAGGCTTCTCAAAATACCACTTTTGAATGCCTTTAAATTGAAGGACGAATTAAGAGTTTTCAGGCATATTGCATAATTAAAGTGAAAGTCGCTCAGTCATGTCCGACTCTTTGCAACCCCATGGACAGTAGTCCATAGAATTCTTCAGGCCAGAGTACTGGAGTGGGTAGCCTTTCCCTTCTCCAGGGGATCTTCCCGAACCAGGAATCGAACCAGGGTCACTTGAATTGCAGGCGGATTCTTTACCAACTGAGCTATCAGGGAAGCTATCAGGAAGCATCATTAAAATGCTAAGTATTTCAGAGGATTGTTGCCCTATGCAGCCTATGTGAAGGGTGTGTGGTGGGATTAACCAGAAAAAGGCCAGAATGTGGGCTCCATGGTATGAGCCATGGAAAAGCCAGTGGGACTTCAGACATGGGGAGGAGATGCTTAAATCTGTATGTTTAGAAATCGACTTCCTTCTCTAGGAAAGACTGTTGGTGTGAAACAGGTGGACTACTTCCTAGTGACTTCAGCTTCTGAAAAGAAACTTTTAAACTCTGAATGGTTCCTTGGAAACAACTTATTACTATTAGGAAGAGGTTTAATATGGAACTTGTCAAGATTAATTTGAAAATCTTGTCCAGTGGATTCAAGAAGAGTTCTTAATTTCTTTTTATGTCATTTTGTCACTTGGGCATTAGGGAGGCCAAAACTGCAGAATGTTTTAAGTACGGATTAACCTCAATTTAGGAATAAGTTGTATTTGCAAGTCATTTTGGACTTAGAATGTATTTCTCCATATAAATATTGTTACAAGATGAAGTCATCAAGTGCATGAAGATCGAAAGGGAGGCAGCTCTGTCACTGTGGAGAGAAACTGAGGCTCAGGAGGGAGGCTGTGTCCAGGTTCTTGCTTTGGGGGAAATACCCTTTCAGAGGCCCAGTTTTTCATCTGTAAAATGCGAATAAATACAAGGTTGTTGTGAGACTCAAGAGAGCTTGTGAAGGTATTCTGAAAATTAAGGCAAGTCCTAGTTGTGAAGTCCACGTATAAGGGATTCAGTGTAGGGTGGGTGGGCAGCTGCAGTTGTGGCTGGAGTTCTGTGGCCGGCAGGTTGTCACAGAGGGGTGAAGGGAGCCACAGCACCCTGGCTTCACAGTTCCTGCTTTTACCTTGAGGAGGAGGAGGAGAGGAAGGACGGTGGGTGTCCAACTTCAGCGTGCAGCAGACTCGGCTGAGGAACCTTAGGAAAGCAGGTCGCGGAGCTCCACTTCCAAGGCATCTTAACTGTATTTAATAAATAATTCTTAGATGTGTATAAGAGACAGGTCTGTGGAAGAGACGAGGGCTTCTGAGTCACCTGCTAGGGCAAGGCAGCCTGGAGGAAGGGAGAGACTGCGAGAGTTGGGGAGAGATCTGGGGGATCCGCTGGTTGGAGAGAGGATGGGATTCAGGAGCTCTTGAAGACTGAGCAGAACAGCATGGAATAACCTCCTGTCCTGTTTCTTTCTCCATTCCTTCTGCCCTCTTCTGCCCTCGTCACAGCAGTGAAATGATGCAGGCCATGCATGCGGTAGGGAGCAACGAGGGCCACCCCCTCCGCACTTTCTGAGCTGTGGCTGGACAGAGGAGTGTCCGTGGGAGCTGGGGCGGGCCTCTGGAACTCCACTGCACTGGGGTTTGGGACTAGAACCTGGAGGCTTAGGCAGCAGGCTGCACCTGGGCAAAGGGTCTGGTTTGCACTGATCACGGGGACTCTGTTTTTGAAAACAAAACAATTACATGCACACTGTGTTTTTGTGTGTGTGTGTGTGTGTGTGTGTGTAGCTAACTATCAAAGTATATTCAACTTTGGTTTATTATGTGGACATGATTTAGGATTATTTAATTTTCTCCCTTATATGCATTAATTCAGCATTTGAGTCGCACTTTGTTTTCAGCTTCTTGCTAAGTACTACTATGGTAGATTCAGTAAAACATTGTTTCTCCCCTCAGAGAATTGCATTCTGTTTTGTTTAAACAGATTCTAATAACTGGAGAAGAATAATTTTCAATGAAGAAGCAGCTCAAATCCTGTAAGGCTGAAAGTTGATGTAATGTGACATATAATCTGGTACGAAATTTCTTTAATCAGAAAGTGGAAGGAGTGGCCAGTTTAGTTTCAGAGTATTGGTAATTTGTGTGCTTCCAGCAAAACTTAAGAGCCTTACAGAATTCTCAGCCACAGGATTGCAGTCTTTTGAGTTAGATTACAAAGCAAACCTTCACTCTTTGAACACCATTTTTCTCATAGAATAGTTTTGGAATCTTTGAAAGCTTTTTTTTTTTTTTTTTTTTATGTTCTGATGTTTAGAATGACAAAAATAACATATGTGTTAAACTGGAAAAATTGGTTATCAATTTTGTGAACTCCCAAAAGACTATACACAGGATTAATAATCACCAGAATATATCTAGAGAAAATCATAATCTTTTCTGTAGGCAAGAAGGCATGAAAAGCTCTTAGGGGATGTTTTAAGAAGTTTTTGTCATTATATGTCTTTATGCTTAAATTGTATGCTCACAAGGCAGTATCTGCTTTACTTACTGGGGTTTTCATTTTCAGATGACATATACATAGAATTTATCTCAAATGAATAAATTAAAGCATAATTCTATACTTTTATATAAAAATAGCTTCTATAGAATACACTGCCCGTATCAACAGATGAATTGTAGCTTTTTTTTTCTTTTTTCTTAAAATAATAAAGATGGAAGGGGAGGGAATAAGATACTTTAGGGTAAGGAGGCCTTTGTTGCAGCCCTTCCATCCTCCACAAGAGGCCACACAGTACAGGGGTCTTAGGTCAGAATTCCTGTTTCCAACTTCCCTTTCTCTGTTTATCCGCTTTGTTTCTTGGGCTAGTTTCTAAAGTTCTCCAGTTATTTGAAATACATTACAAATAAATACACTTCAAAAATAAATACATTAACAATATCCAGTGAAGTATAACGAAAACAAAATTTCATGTTTATTAGAAGGGGAGAAAGTGTTAAAACTCCCAGGAAAGACTTCATAAGAAATATGAGTTAAGTTTATATTATTAGCTCTACTGATAGGAGTTTTGTCAGGGGCAATTGTAAAGAGAGTTGGAATAATTGAATCTATATGTTTATGGATAATAACATATATGTGCTGTAAATATGTAGATTCTTCCCATATTTATTTATCAATGAAGTAAAAATTACAATCTCTAAGGGATTACCAAAGTATAAGTGTAACAGTTCTTGAGTATGATAAAGGTGGTATTTACATTCTATGACAGAAGAATGATTTATTCAGTATGAGTTAAGTTTATATTATTAGCTCTACTGATAGGAGTTTTGTCAGGGGCAATTGTAAAGAGAGTTGGAATAATTGAATTGAATTGAATTGAGAATCAACTTATTATCTATATGTGTGCTGTATGCTACGTCGCTCAGTCCTGCCGACTCTCTGCAATCCCATGGACTGCAGCCCCGTGGACTGTAGCCCGCCTCTGTCCGTGGGATTTCCCAGCAAGAATACTGGAGTGGGTTGTCATTTCCTCCTCCAGGGGATCTTCCCCATCGAACCTGCACCTCGTGAGTCTCCTGCATTGGCAGGTGGATTCTTTACCACTGAGCCGCCTGAAGCCCTTATTATTTGTATACCAGGGAAGCGTTGGTACTTAACACATAGGATGCTTGTGAGGACTTATTATGTTAATTGAAGTAGAGCACTTAAAAATGCCTGGCAGGTAGTAAGAATTCAAATGTTAGCTGCTTTATTACTACTACTGCTACTAATTAACTATTGTTATTGTTAAATTGAAATGAAAACAGGAATTTAAAACATTATGAATTTAAGGCAGATTATGAATCAACCTTGGAAACTGAAAGAGGGTCATTCAGATGCTGAGAAATCCAAGAATTGACTAGTGCTGCAAGGATTGAATTAAAGGAAGGCACCAAAAGGACTTTGTGTCTTCTTCCTTCTGAGAAATTATATTCTGAGGGAGCAGAGAGCTGAAAAATCATATGTATTACTGCAGAATTGTGAAGGTCAGAGGCTAATTTAAAGGCATAATGTAAAATGCATTTCTGTTAAAGTCCCCAGAATACTGTTTGCCCTCTTTTACCAGAATTACTTAGTATTATTCTAGAAGTTTATTATTATTGTCACATGGGAAGAATAAACTAGGAACAAAATTATCTTTTTAAAATATTACTTAAAATGGAGGATTAGAGATGATAAACAAACAAAAAAACCCTAAAAGAATCAATTGTATAGCAAAGGAAATACATTACAAATAAATACACTTCAAAAATAAATACATTAACAATATCCAGTGAAGTATGAGTTAAGTTTATATTATTAGCTCTACTGATAGGAGTTTTGTCAGGGGCAATTGTAAAGAGAGTTGGAATAATTGAATCTATATGTTTATGGATAATAACATATATGTGCTGTAAATATGTAGATTCTTCCCATATTTATTTATCAATGAAGTAAAAATTACAATCTCTAAGGGATTACCAAAGTATAAGTGTAACAGTTCTTGAGTATGATAAAGGTGGTATTTACATTCTATGACAGAAGAATGATTTATTCAGGACATAATAGTTAGGACATGAAGAAAATAAAGCCCAAATTTTATTATGGTGGTATGACATCTTTAAAGAAAGTGGACAGTAGATTGCTCAACAAGAAATCAAAATTTCAAAAGTGCAAAGAACCCTTTACAAACAAATGTCGAATGATAAGCCTAGTTAAATATTTGTAGTTTCAATGATCTAGAAAGAGTAACTCTTTGTCTTTTGTAACCATTAGTATCTTCTAGGTGAAATGAATTTTAAAATTTTTAAATAGAAATACCTCTATGAAAATAAGACAATACGATCTGAGCTGTTTGTCTTTCATTTCTAAGAGTATTTCACAGTTGGTTTCCTTGTAGTTATTTAATCAGAAGCCTACAATAGCATGAATCTTGTGATATAAGAATACTGTTTTCTGGATTCTTTTTAATGTGTTCTTTGTACTTGTACAGAAGGCAAACTATTGATTCTTGTACGAAACTGGTTTTATTACCAGTTTTTCTATTTTTCTATTTTCTTTCTCCACCTCTTTTTCTTCCTTTGTGTTTTAAATTTGTTTAAAAATATTAAAAGTTATTATAAAAATTCAGATATTGCAGCATGTGTCGAAGTGATAGCTCCTTTTTTCGTTCCCTCTCTAGTCCTGTTCCCTGAAGTTACCATATCTTTATTCTTTTGCCTCTCACCGTTGGTTCTATCCTTCTTGCAGTTGAGTGTGTGGAACTTTCCATCCAAACATTTCTTGTATGGTTGTTGGCAAATAATATTAATAGCTCCTCATTTATTTTGTTGAGTGAATGAAAATTATAGCTATATGCTTAATTCTTTTATAATTTAGTCCATTGGTATTTTAAGCAGAGCTCTGGGACTTTTTTTGAAGAGTCCCTATTCTTTATCCACTCCCTATGAGTTCAGGATCTACAGTTCCCAGACTTTATCATGTTTATCTTTGCAATGCTTTTCTGTAAGGTGAAAACACTTTTAATGCTAAAATAATGATTTACGTTTCTTTTTTCTTGCAGCTGCCTTTGCAGCAGTGTTGCACTGGTAAGAACGTTTTTCTCCTATTGTATATTTTAGGCAGATGTTTACAGCCTATCATCCTATTTCTTATATATATATATGAATAATTCCAGTATAAGGATGAATATGTATTGCATGCAGCAAACTAGTATGAAAATGTAGTTTAATTGATAAATCAGAGCCAGAATAATGCAATTTTTAATAAAAAAGAGATCTATTATTAATTAGGTTATATTTGAATTAATTTTAAAATCTAACTTGAATGAGTTTTCTTATAGAGAGAAATTTTAGTGGAAATATAAGATATATTGAATGGAAGAGCAAATATGGATACTGTTGTGTTTGAGTTTTATCACAAAATTAAGTGCAAATATGTAGAGTATTAATATTTTATTTTTGCTTTTAGAGTTTCTTTTAAAATTATACTTAGTATAGGTTTCAACACTTGCTTTGTTACTGTTTTGTTTTACAGGAGTCATATAACACACCTCTTTGAAAATGATCGTCATTTTTCTCACCTCTCAACATTGGAAAGAGAGATGGCTTTTCGCACTGAAATGGTTAGTTTTCATGTAGTATTTTATTGTAGTAGTTTAATAACCTAAATATTTTGAGCTTCTTATCATGGAAATTTTCAAAGATATTTTAAAGTAGAAAGAGTAGACCCAACTCCCCCTACCCATTCCTCTAGCTTCAACTACTGAAGACACATAGCCATTTTTCTGTCATCTATATTTTCATACCATCTCTTTTTAAAGGAAACCTCAGATACCATATCATTTCATCTGTAAATATTTTTCATGTATGTCTCAAAATAAAGGACTTTTTTGTTAACTGCAGTATCATTGTCATACTTGAAAATATTGACAACAGTTACTCAGTATCATCAAATATCAATCAGTGTTTAAATGACCTGGGGGAATGGGCATTTACTAACCATCAGTTCAGTTCAGTTCAGTCGCTCAGTTGTGTCCTACTCTTTGCAACCCCATGAATCGCAGCACGCCAAGCCTCCCTGTCCATCACCAACTCCTGGAGTTCACTCAGACTCACGTCCATCGAGATGAGATGCCATCCAGCCATCTCATCCTCTGTCGTCCCCTTCTCCTCCTGCCCTCAATCCCTCCCAGCATCAGAGTCTTTTCCAATGAGTCAACTCTTCGCGTGAGGTGGCCAAAGTACTGGAGTTTCAGCTTTAGCATAATAACTCCATAAAGAAGAACTTTTGATGTTCTTCTTTATTTGGCCTTTTTCTCTGAGCTACACTTTATACAAGAAAGACAGGAAAATGCTTGATGCTTTCCTTCTATTACAACTTTTCAGAAAAAATGAGTTGCTTCTCTAGCATCTTTTAATGGTGACAAGCAGAGTTCTGTCTTTGGGTGTATGTTTACGGCCTGATAGCTTTTAACAGATTTCTTAAACTTACCTGTCTTTCACTGGTGAGAGCCCTTGCACTTGGCTCTGTGATTCCTTGATATGGGATTCCCAGATAGCTCAGTGGTAAAGAATCTGCCTGCCAATGCAGGAGATGTAAGAAACATGGGTTTGATCCCTATCCCTTCCCTCTAGGGAAGATCCCCTAGAGTAGGAGATGGCAACCTGCTCCAGTGTTCTTGCCTGGAAAATTCAATGGACAGAGGAACCTGGTGGACTATATAGTCCATGGGGTTGCAAAGAGTTGGAAATGATTGAGCATGTGTGCAAACACATACACACACATGTACACACACACACTCTCCTTGATATGACCTCACTAGTATTCTGTAGCTTCCTTAACTTTCTGGTACTGCAAAACATTTCCTTTCCAGACCTGGAATCATCCAGTATTCTAAGGAGCCCTGATTCCTTCCAATAGCAAATGGTATTTAGAGACCACAGTTGTGGTGATAGAGGTACTCATTGCTAGTATTTTATACTAGATTGGCCATTGTGCCTAGGCCTTTTCAGTAGATAGAATTAGGGAACAATTTTTTAAATAGAGAAAATAAATTATATATTTATATTTCTACATTCAGGTATAGGATTAATTACTTTTTTGATATTAAATTTGTATCTCTTCTGTTAGCCTGAGAATCTTGGTTTCACAATACCTATATTTGAGGAATGAAAGTATCAAATATATTGTTAAAAATGATTACTAGAAATAATTTAAAACTTGTTTGTGGTTTTATTTTTGACTTTAATGTATATTCAACTAGGAGTGTACAGTAAAANAGTAGCTGTCTCTTATACACATCTAGATGTGTATAAGAGACAGGGTATAGGATTAATTACTTTTTTGATATTAAATTTGTATCTCTTCTGTTAGCCTGAGAATCTTGGTTTCACAATACCTATATTTGAGGAATGAAAGTATCAAATATATTGTTAAAAATGATTACTAGAAATAATTTAAAACTTGTTTGTGGTTTTATTTTTGACTTTAATGTATATTCAACTAGGAGTGTACAGTAAAATTCAGTTTAGTTGCTCAGTCGTGTCCGACTCTTTGCGACCCCATGAATCTCAGCACGCCAGGCCTCCCTGTCCATCACCAACTCCCGGAGTTCACTCAGACTCACGTCCATCGAGTCTGTGATGCCATCCCGCCGTGTCATCCTCTGTCGTCCCCTTCTCCTCCTGCCCCCGATCCCTCCCAGCATCAGAGTCTTTCCCAATGAGCCAACTCTTCGCATGAGGTGGCCAAAGTACTGGAGTTTCAGCTTTAGCATCATTCCTTACAAAGAACACCCAGAGCTGATCTCCTTTAGAATAGACAGGTTGGATCTCCTGGCAATCCAAGGGACTCTCCAGAGTCTTCTCTAACACCACAGTTCAAAAGCATAAATTCTTCGGTGCTTAGCTTTCTTCACAGTCCAACTCTCACATCCATACATGACCACTGGAAAAACCATAGCCTTGACTAGACAGACCTTTGTTGGCAAAGTAATGTCTCTGCTTTTCAGTATGCTGTCTAGGTTGGTCATAACTTTCTTTCCAAGGAGTAAGCGTCTTTTAATTTCATGGCTGCAGTCACCATCTGCAGTGATTTTGGAGCCCCCAAAAATAAAGTCTGACCCTGTTTCCACTGTTTCCCCATCTATTTCCCATGAAGTGATGGGACCAGATGCCATGATCTTCGTTTTCTGAATGAGCTTTAAGCCAGCGTTTTGACTCTCCTCTTTCACTCTCATCAAGTGGCTTTTTAGTTCCTTTACACTTTCTGCCATAAGACTGGTGTCATCTGCATATCTGAGGTTATTGATATTTCTTCTGGCAATCTTGATTCCAGCTTGTGCTTCTTCTAGCCCAGTGTTTCTCATGATGTACTCTGCATAAAAGTTAAATAAGCAGGGTGACAGTATACAGCCTTGACCGTAAATTTGTTTGAAATCCTTTCCCAATTTAATAAATAATTCTTATATATTTTTTGGATATTTAGGAATATAAACTTTTTTGTTTTAAATTTTAGTTGTATAAGATATTTATGTGATTCCAAAATCAAACCTATAAACAAGGTAGGTTGTCGTTTCCTGGGGGGCTGTCATGACAAAGTACTTGTACCTTAGAAGAGCAGAAGTTTATTTTCTCACAGTTCTGGAGGCTAGAAGTCTAAACTCTAGGTGATGCCGGAAACACGTTCTCTCTGAGACTTCATTCTGGCTCCTCATGATTCTGGTAATCCTTGCCTTGCATTGTAAGGTCCCATGACTCCAATCTCTGCCTCTGTCTTCAAGAAGCATTTTCCCCTACATCTCTCTTTGAATTTCCCTCTTATTGTAAAGATACCAGTTATATTGCATTTGGAGTCAGCCTTTCACATCATGTGGCCAAAGTATTGGAGCTTCAGCATTAGTCTTTCCACTGAGTATTCAGGATTGATTTCCTTTAGGATTGACTGGTTTGATCTCCCTGCTGTCCAAGAGACTCTCCAAGAGTCTTCTCCAGCACCACAGTTCAGAAACATCAGTCCTTCGGTGCTCTGCCTTCTTTATGGTCCAACTCTCACATCCATCCATAACTACTAGTAAAGCATTTTTTTTTTCCTCAAAATGGGAGTACTACCACGGTCCCTATCTTCTGTCTTCACAGCCCTAGTTCTGTAGGCTTCTTACCTTACGCTGAGCTGAGAACCCTTTCTAACACTGAAAGAAGCCTTTTCTAACTCTTCAATTAGTATGGGTTATGCTGCTGCTGCTGCTGCTAAGTTGCTTCAGTCGTGTCCGACTCTGTGACCCCATAGACGGCAGCCCACCAGGCTCCCCCATCCCTGGGATTCTCCAGGCAAGAACACTAGAGTGGATTGCCATTTCTTTCTCCAGTACATGAAAGTGAAAAGTGAAAGTGAAGTCACTCAGTCGTGTCAGACTCTAGCGGCCCCATGGACTGCAGCCTACCAAGCTCCTCTGTCCCTGGGATTCTCCAGGCAAGAACACTGGAATGGGTTGCCATTTCCTTCTCCAATGCATGAAAGTGAAAAGTAAAAGTGAAGTCGCTCAGTCATGTCTGACTCTTAGTGACCCCATGGACTGCAGCCCACCAGGGTTGTAGGGGTTTCCTAAATGAGCGTGCTCTCTGAGTTATATGAGTTTTAAAATGTTAAAGCTGTTTTTTAAGCTGTTTTGAGATCAGTTGTTCAATTAAGACAAGGTTATGCTAAAGTATGTAAGTTTTTTGCAACCTGAGCATTTATTAGTAATCAGAATCCTGTGAAATTAATTGTAGCTGTTTACATGCGTGGATTGCTTTGTTTTTAAAAAACAGTATATTTAAGTTTTATTTTAAGCTAATACGAGGCATAGTAATTATGTACTTTTTATTATAACATGTGCTTGTTTCAGGGACTGTATTATTCCTACTTTAAGACTATTGTGGAAGCACCCTCATTTTTGAATGGAGTGTGGATGATTATGAATGATAAACTGACTGAATATCCCCTTGTTATTAATACATTAAAAAGGTTCAATCTTTACCCTGAGGTAAGATACTTTTTCAATTATGATTTTTTTACTTTATAAAGTACTACTTATATTAATTGGTGATTCCAAATCTAAGATCTAGTTCAATATATTAAATTTTATCTTTTTTAAAAAAAGTAAATGGGTTTCTTTTCTTAGAAAGGAATATGAAAAAAATCATTATTAATTTTTGGGGTCTTTAATGATTTTATGGAAATGAGTATTATGATTGCATGGTTTAGAAAATGTGAAAACTAGATTTGTGTGTTTATAGATACTACATTACCTTTACATGTTATTTGCCGAATACTGTTTCTTCCTTATCTGAGATTCTTCATTTAATCGGATGCACTTTTCCCCTGGTGGGAGTGGAAGAAAGGAGCTGAGATAGGAAGGCAGTGCTATCAGGAACTGTTTAATGCATCCCTAGGCATTCTCCAGGACCCCTGGGTTGTGACTTCCTCAGTGACATCCTGCTTGAGGTCCTCCTGTTAAGCACGCTTCCCCTTGGCCCCCCCTTCATAGCATGCTGATGCTGCTAGAAGGTGTGTTGCCTGTGCAGCAGGGCCACGGCTGCCTTGGTGCTGTGAGATCTCAAGCTGGGGCTCAGTATCAGCACTAATCAGGGCTCTTGGTCATTTCCCATTGAGTAAGAGGAGGCTAATTTCCAGATGAACTGAGGTAGCCTGCTTAATTATGGAGGAGATAGAGACCAATAAATAACCACCAAAGTGCTTATTGAGTACTTTCTGTGCATGTCTGCATTTACTGTTCCAGCAATGGGCTCACACAACACTCTTTTAAATAAGTGCTTTTTGTCTTTTAAGAATATTTAAAACCATCTTCCTAAATCATCTTTTCTCAACAGCATCATTTTTTATGGCAGTAATACAATCTGCCATTGTTTATTTAGTTCATCTTTTATGAAAATTTTGGTTGTTTTCAACTTTTAAAATATCCTAAAGCTGCAATAAACATTCTTGAAGCAAAATCTTTACACATATCCATATGTTTTTTTAAACTCTAAATTTGTGGATGGGGATACACATATACTTATGTTTTTTTTAAACTATAAATTTGTGGATGTGGAACTATTTAGTTCAACAGAATATAGGCTTTGATGATTTTGGTACATGTTGCCAAAATGCTTTCTAGATAGGATTTATTAATGAAAATTACCACAGGCAGTGTTTTTGAAAATGCTTGTTTCTCTGGATCCTTGCTAATTTAATGGCTAAAAAAATTAAGATCATGTGATGCACTTTGTTCATTGCTATATATTTGTGTATGTACATGGATGTTTTCAGTGCTTTGTATTAAATGCACTTCCACTTTTAAAAATAATTGCTTATTCATGCCCTTTGTCTATATTTTTATTGACGTTTTGTAAGAACTCATTATATACAGGAAGTTAATACTATGCTATACGGATACGACATTTTCTCCAGCTTTTTGTTTGCCCTTTAGCTTGGTACAGTATGATGTGAATGTATTTTTTCTTGTCAGAGCTATCATGTCTATGAATCTTTAAGATTTATGTTTTTTGTTCATTCATATATGTAAACAAAACTTATTCTTAATTGTTATAATTATGTTTTTGAGATTTACAGTTTTAATTTATCTGAAATTTGTTTGAATACTCAGTTTTGGGGCAGAAATCTAACCTTGTATTTTTTCAAAATGGTCTTCTGTGTAACCCAGCACTTGGGTGAGTGGTCCATCTTCTGCCTGCTTCTTTTATTATTTCCAAAATTATTATACACATATGCTTTCAACTACTTTTGGACTTTCTGTTCAGTGTTACCTTATGTTGAGGTCCTGAGAAATCGGCTTAAAGATGGAGGTCTGTACCTGAAGTAGATAGGGGAACTCCCTTGGGGGCAATATCTGAAGGGGGATGAAGGAATTAGGAGGAGGCAGGCGGAGGAGTTGAGCTGTGATCCAGTCACAGCAGAGGCCTCAGCCAATCTCTGGGAAGCTCTGGAACTGGGATGACCCTACAGAGTTGTCCTACCTGAAGCAAGGGCCTCTGACCTTTATATTCCCCCTGTTGACTAGTTATGACTGCAGTTACCCTTGGGGAGGGTGACGTTTAGTGAATTTACTCTCTACTGCAGAGGGTAGCTCCCAGAGAGACGCAGCTGAGGGTTGTCAGCCACCACCCCTCCCAGCTGCTCAGGGAATGAGTGCCTCAGCCCCGAAGAGAGACCTGGGGCACTCCACTGCCTCTGCCATAGTTCCTTTGATCTGTCTGGCTATTCTTGTGCCAACATCACACTATTTTAATTATATAAGTAGCAAATTTTATTATATGTTAGGACATTTTCTTCAGTTATCTCCGTTTTGTCATTTTTCTATGTAACACATCTCAGTAGACACTTGAGATTTTGCTCAGCTTTGTTTTATGTTTATGAATTAATTTGAGGAAGAATTCACATCTTGAAAAATTAAATCTGTTCAGGAAGATAGAATATCTTTCTGTTTGTTCAACTCTTGTTTTATGTCCCTTAGTTGAATTTTATAGCTTTTGAAGATTACAGATTTGTATATCTTTTGTTATATCTTATTCTTAGCCATGGGTGAACAGGTGAAGACTGACCAGTGAAAAATCTACATAGGGGACTGTGAAGCTCCTTTTACTAGATTTAGAGAGACCCAGATGGGAATGGTACAGGAAGAGAAAATTTGTCAATTATCAAAATACCTCAAAACTATTCTAGTAAGGAAACTGTTGAGGATACTTTTTTCTCAAAATGTCTCCCTGTCTTTTTCAATTAGGTAATCTTAGCCAGCTGGTACAGAATTTATACCAAAATAATGGATTTGATTGGTATTCAAACCAAGATATGTTGGACAGTTACCAGAGGAGAAGGACTCAGCCCTATTGAAAGCTGTGAAGGCAAGTTTCTATGATATTGTCCTGTTGTATGTTGCAGTATAAAAAATTTACGGCAAACTTAGTGGTGTAAACAATTTTATTGTGTTTATGGTTTCTGCTAGTAGGGAATTTGGGCAGGGTATAGAATGGTTGGTTTGTTTCTGTAATGTCAGAGGACTCTGCTAGACTCAAATGTCTGGGAACACTGGAATTAACTTGGAGCTACTTCACTTACGTTCTGGCTGCTTGACTGGGGTACCTGCAAGGCTGAGCCCAGCTGAGCCTCACTGGAACACCTACAAGTGCCCTTTCCATGCATCTTGTGCTTTTGTATTAGTATCTCAGGGTAGTTAGGCTTCTCATGTGATTGCTCAGGGCTCCAAGTTGGATACTGCGTGGCCTCTTCCATACGGCTTCTGCCATGGTCTGCTGAAGCAGTCACAAGCCCAGCCAGACTTAAAAGCAGGGGCACAGACCCCAGACCTCGACAGGAGGAGTATCCATGAATTTGCAGCCCTGTTTTATAACCACTACAGCTACTTCTCTGGTCTTACCTATGTTTCACACTAGTGTCATGTGTTCATATGGGAACCAAGGCAACCATTTAATGTATCTGGCAACCATTTTCAAAATAGTCACGTTTTAATGTGAATTGTCAGACACATAAAGTAATCTATAGTTAAAGCATTTTTTTATTTTTTATTTTTAAAGGATTGGGAGATCCTGCTTGCTTTTATGTTGCTGTAATTTTTATTTTAAATGGACTAATGATGGCATTGTTCTTCATATATGGCACATATTTAAGGTAAGACTATTCATTTTTAATATGTATGGTTTATACTGTATAGTAGAATAGCAAGCAGTGAGATAGTGATTGACTTATAGTTCAGTTTTATGACAATGTCATTTCTAATATATCTATTAGTAGATACAAAATTATTTCCTATTTGAATGATTTCACCATTGGCATAGCCAGCCACATTTAAAATAATTTTAAAGGCTTAAGTAGAGGAGGGCAGGGATATTTGATAAATATTAAATATTCATGGGCTTTTGTACATAAGCAGTATATATTGGTTACATAAAATATTGGGAACTTAAGGGAAAGGACCATTTATTGTCAAATGGTGTTAGTGACTATTCTGCTAATGTTAAATAGAAATATAGTCTATACAGATATTTAATAACTGCCTTCATTTACTTCATAGTTGAGCAACATTTCTAAATCTAAAAGATTAACATATTTTCTGAATTTTGTGTTTCTATTTCTCCTTTTTTTGACCATTCCTTCTACTACTTGTTTGAATTATTTTAGCTTCAGAGTATCTTTAGAATTTTCTTTTTTGACTTCTTCCTGATTCTTTGAGGTCCAGAAGTATAGCATATGTATGTAATTTTCAGTTTGGGTTAAGGCATGCGAATCTGCTATTATCCTGTTGTTTCCTTTGCTTTGGAAGTGTGGCATTTTCAGTTTAATACCTCAAAGATCTCTTGCATCCTAGCTTAGTGTCTGAGTATATACCAGTTGCTTGATAAATGTTTGTCAAATGAGAACGCTATTAGAAGATCCACTTAAAATATATTTGCATAAAGATTTAATATATTTTGATGCAAATATTTCTGACTTTGCTCTAAGTAAGTTCTTTGAATTATGTAATTAGGGGAGACTGAAATGAAAATTCGTGATTAAAAGATGATGTGAAAAATTTTGTTTTTGAAACAAGATACCCAGAACTAACTTAACAGAAGTATCTGGTAAGCAGGAGAGGAAGCTGACTTTTGAAGGAAAGCAAAGCCAGGGTGCTTTGTCTCATGAGGAGCCAAAGTTAGATGAGTTTGGGGGGGATCTATTCATTTTGCTGAGTAGTACCCAGCTGTCTTTATTGCATTTGGGAAATCAGACTTTAAGAGAAGTTGAAACATGGAACATGACATTGCTGTTTTTTTAATTGAAAGAAGAATTTCTCAGCATTAAAAGTAAGCATGCAGTATCATTTTCTTATAATGCTTACTATGACAATTATTTCAAAGGTTGAAGACACAATATCTGCTGCAGAGAATATGAGGCTCTGGGTTTGGTTGAGGGATTCTTGGTGCTTTGGGCCCTGGCCAGAAATTTTTAGTCTGCAGAGAGCAGTATTCTCCCTCCATGTTCATTTGTTCAGTCTGGACCTGAAGTGCATACTGCTGCTGCTGCTAAGTCGCTTCAGTCGTGCCCGACTCTGTGCGACCCCATAGACGGTAGCCCACCAGGCTCCCCCATCCCTGGGATTCTCCAGGCAAGAACACTGGAGTGGGTTGCCATTTCCTTCTCCAATGCATGAAAGTGAGAAGTGAAAGTGAAGTCGCTCAGTCGTGTCCGACTCAGCGACCCCATGGACTGCAACCCACCAGGCTCCTCCGTCCATGGGATTTTCCAGGCAAGAGTACTGGAGTGGGGTGCCATTCTGAGACTGCATGTTTGGGTTCTGAGAGCATGGGGGTGGGGTGAGGTTGGAGATGGCAGCAGTGGTGGGCATGTGTCAGTAGAAGATAGACCGCAAGGATAAAGTGCTTTCAGTCCTGGAGGCAGGAGAAATTTGTTCTGTGTGGAGCAGTCGATCTAGCTCTGTCTTGGAGGATCAGAGCATTTTGGATAGGTGGAGTCGGAAAGAACCCTGGGGAGAAGCATAGGTGGACATTTTGGGATAGGGAGGGAGTAGAAAGCAGATCAGTTTTCCTGGGATACAAATGACTGAGGAGGCATTGTGGAAGATCAGATTGGAGCAAAGAGTCAGGCTTGTTGATGAATGAACTTAATGCCAAACAGGTTGGAAACCTCTTCCAAGCAAGTGAAGGAAATCAGAAATGTGACCAATAGAGGGACAAGGTTCAAAGCTGAGCTATGAACTCATGTGACCTTTGACACCCACCTCACCCCAAAGTCAACCAGTGACCACTTCAGTACTCTGTCAAACAGGAGGGCATTACCTCATAGGGGATTTTAAGATCAGTTTAGTGAGTTGGGACCAGCAATTCCTACTTACATGAAAGAAGAATACAAATATAAATAATAACACATACCATAGTTTATAAAATAGGTGTTATTTAGAGAAACTTCTGTTTGTTGCTTATTGTATATATGTATACACATGTATGTCTGCTGAGTTGTGGTGTAAAGTCTTATTTCTTACTGTAGTTTTGGGCTTAAAAAAAAAATCTGTAGACCTCTCACTGCTTAGTGTAGCAGGAGGGAGTGACTTTACCTTAAGAGGATTTGGGTCTGTCCGAATAGCTGTCTCTGGTTCTTCCCCCAGCTCTGAGTGCTCGTCCTGTTTCAGCCGCACCCATTTTACTGCTCTGAGCCCTGCTGTCCGCTTGGTGTTGTCTGACTCTTGTACCTGGTGGCCTGCCCTCTGGAGCTGTGCTTGGGTAAAGAGACCACACTAGTGTCACACTGCATAATCTCTTTAGTCCTGTCCAAACACATCCTAAAATCTAGAATCTTCCTAGCCTCACCCATCCCCAAATGAGCATTGTGGAGTCACTTCTGTTCTCTTGACAGTTGTACTGCACCCTGGGGGCCCAGGTATGTAAATTATACTCTAGCAGGGACCTTGGTTTATATTATGGTGAATCAAGTCTTCTGTCACTTTTTCTATCATATTTTTTCATTGCATTTTTAAATGTTCTTGACATGAATATTTTTAGAAGTCTCAAATTACTAGGTAGTTCTTAATGTTTTCTTCCTTGATTGTTAGGTTTGCCACCCTTCTAATTTTATAAAGTGGGATAAAGCTGCAGACTTCTTACCATGTGGGTTAAGAATAAAGAGGAGGATATCTTCAATTGAATTTAGAATCTTTTTAGAAAAACTATGTTTCTATTGAGAAATGAAAGTTGAAATTTCTTGAGCAG
This sequence comes from Cephalophus harveyi, assembly GCA_006410635.1. Taxonomy (NCBI): domain Eukaryota; kingdom Metazoa; phylum Chordata; class Mammalia; order Artiodactyla; family Bovidae; genus Cephalophus; species Cephalophus harveyi. Next base: position 325,612 of record SJYT01051363.1, on the reverse strand, counting down.
ATTAGAAATGTATAGGCAAATTGAGTATGATGTTTTTAAATCCAGAAGTATATTTGTTTTAAAATAATACATATATAGGTTTTCTGAAGTCAAGTAAGCCAGTTCATTTCAGCAGAAATGGAAGTGGAAGGGAAAACAGAAAGCATACACAAGCGGTGAAATGGGGCTGGACTGCCAAGCTCTGACTTGAGATTAAGTAAGATGCTTTTGCAAACGCAACCTATTCATAATATACCTTTTTGTCTGGAATTCTCAGTATTTTAGTATTTCTTCAAAATACCTATTGTTAATTATTTTCTACAAGCTGTGTTGTTAAGTCATAGTTACAGTTATGTATTTCATAAGATAATCTGATATTTCTCAGCTGCAGACTAACAGTTTCTGGGGGCCAGTTTCTCAAGACCCCACATGTCTCTGTTCTGCAGGGAGGTTGGAACACGTGAGAGTAGTTAGCAGGCAGTTAGGAAAGTCCTCATTGCTTCTTGGGGAAATTCATTCATTCCTGAGAGATGGAATTCTCTTATTGATAAGCTTTTCTTGTTGGACCTGAAGGGCAGATGTCATGCAAGTAATATTAATCCTTTTCTTCTTTGTTGTTTGATTTTAGTATTATTCTGGAAATTGAGATTGTTAAGTAAGAATAGATTGGATGATACATATATCTATTTATTCACCCTAAAGTTATGGTATGCTGGTAAATGTTTAACAGCCAGCTCTCTGGAAAAAAATACATATTAAATAAAATTTATTATAAATTTTATTGATATAAAGGATGTATACAAATAATAGAGTTTCTAAACAGGATTTCTTTTTTCTTTTTTCTAAATAGCTCACCAGATATACTCTGACTAGTTCAAATAAAAGAGGGATGTGGTCCTGTGATACAGAGGTCTTGAGGAATTAGGGAACAGGAAACCAACTATTTGGGCCTTGTAAAAATGGAAACTGGGAATTTGAAAGGCCTTTTACCCAAAGAGGCCTAGCCTGTCCATATCATCTCACTCTCCTTTTCACTCCTATTGAACTTGTCTTCGGTCTCTATTACTTCTCTGATAGAGGTGTCTGTCTGTGGGGTGTGCGTGTGCTCCAGAAGTACATCTGTTTCTCAAGGTTGTTGGCTTTGATCATTTTGCCTTCCTTTGAAATTTAGAGGAATTCAAAACAAACCTTGAATATTTCTATTAGTGGAAAACTAGTATAGGACAGAATTAGCCCTGAAAGAGGGATGTCCCTTAGAAGATGTGTTTTTGTTTTAGGGCTCATCCCCCTGTTGGTTTTATAGAGTTCATCCCTACTTGTACGAAGTAGTTATTCTTTATTTGTCAACTATCCTTCAGTCTGTCTGTTTCTTGATTCCTTCCCTTCTGCCAAGGAACATCTCTGCATTTTCCTCTCAGAGAACAAAATGGAAACAAGATTTTTTGATTGGACTACTGCTTGGGTGTCCTTGTCACCCCCAGTCTAAGTTTTAAAACTCCTGTTCCTTCCTCTATGGCAGTCTAGTCTCACCAGTGGCGAGAATGTGGTCCCATCCACCTGTACCACCAGCCCCTTCTATGGAGATTATCTGGCAGCCAGACCAAGCCATTCTTCTGTCTGCTTTTAGTCTGAGGATGGTAAAATAATGACATGAAGCCATTCAAGGTTTTCACAGAGAAGTGCTGTGCCCAGCACTTTTGTGCTTAATTTTTTCTTTAGTCTCTCACTGATTATCATTATGGTTGCCACCATCTTTAGAGTTTCTGTAGAGAGGTATAGAAACTGTAGCTGAAAGATGGATAAAAATCCTTTCCCCACAATTCATAAGACAAGAAATAGAACCATTACAGCACCTGATTTTGAGTATGATTTTTAGGTCATGTTATAGAATCTTTGAGCCCTCTTCCATTCAGTGTTCTCCAGGGTGCCCAGAAAATACCTCTTCTTGGTTTTGGGGCTCCTTCAGCATTTGGCTTTCCATTCTAGATTAAGCATCATCTGAGCAGATCTATAGAAAACAGTGCTGTTGCTGCTGCTGCTAAGTTGCCTCAGTCGTGTCCGACTCTGTGCGACCCCATAGACGGCAGCTCACCAGGCTCCCCTGTCCCTGGGATTCTCCAGGCAAGAACACTGGAGTGGGTTGCCATTTCCTTCTCCAATGCATGAAAGTGAAAAGTGAAAGTGAAGTCGCTCAGTAGTGTCCGACTCTTCGCGACCCCATGGACTGCAGCCCACCAGGCTCCTCTGCCCATGGGATTTTCCAGGCAAGAGTACTGGAGTGGGGTGCCATTACCTTCTCCGAGAAAGCAGTGAGCAGTGAGTAAAGTTGACTCTGAGTCCACCTAAGCTACCTGTTACCTCTCCAGACCCTGCTGTCTCCCTGGGCTTTTGTTTGTTGTTCTCCATGGAAAATACTTTTACTGAACTTTTCTTTTAGGGCTTTATAAGAAACAGCTATATGAAACCTGTTATTTTATGTTTCATGCATCTCTGTGATTATCTACTATAGTACCCACTATCCTCCCTTAAAAAAACAATACAGTGTAGTATTTTATTTCCTTTGGTGATGAATAAGAATTTCTGTTTTCATGTTACCTGGGAAATTATTATGATTGTTTTACTTATGGTTCTTTGTCCAGTGAAAATCAGCAAGTTCCCAAATAAGTTTATTGAGCTACTTTTTTATTCCATTCTACAGCTGGGTATGAGATTTATTAGTGTGATTTTAAAGTTCAGTTCAGTCGCTCAGTCGTGTCCGACTCTTTGCGACCCCATGAATTGCAGCACGCCAGGCCTCCCTGTTCATTACCATCTCTTGGAGTTCACTCAGACTCACATCCATCGAGTCAGTGATGCCATCCAGCCATCTCATCCTCTGTCGTCCCCTTCTCCTCCTGCCCCCAATCCCTTCCAGCATCAGAGTTTTTTCCAATGAGTCAACTCTTCACATGAGGTGACCAAAGTACTAGAGCTTCAGCTTTAGCATCATTCCTTCCAAAGAAATCCCAGGGCTGATCTCCTTCAGAATGGACTGGTTGGATCTCCTTGCAGTCCAAGGGACTCTCAAGAGTCTTCTCCAACACCACAGTTCAAAAGCATCAATTCTTTGGCGCTCAGCCTTCTTCACAGTCCAACTCTCACATCCATACATGACCACAGGAAAAACCATAGCCTTGACTAGACAGACCTTAGTCGGCAAAGTAATGTCTCTGCTTTTAAAGTTAATTGTCGTTATTTTCTGTGTTGGCTTTTATGATGAAATGAAGCACCAGTCCCTTGCTCTGTCTGTCCCCATCGCCCATCCATTTCTTTGTCCAGAAAAAGCACTTTCAGACAGTAGTCCATATTTATGTTGTTATGACCATATAAACATTGCACACTGCTTAGTCGAGTGCTGTGCTCTGTGCTTGGCCCACTAAGTCGTGTCTGACTCTTGTGACCCCGTGGAATGCTGCCTGCCAGGATCTTCTGTCCATGGAATTTTCCAGGCAAGAATACTGCAGTAGGATGCCATTTGCTCCTCCAGGGGATCTTCCCAACCCAGGGATCAAACCTGCATCTCTTGTGTCTCTTACATTGGCAGGCAGATTGTTTACTGCTGTTCCTCCTGGGAAGCCCTGAGTCTGGTAGGGTAATGGAAACAAATTTTTTCTTGTAGTTAAGAGTCACCTATTATTTTGTTTTCCTTCTCTTTTTGTATACCGATTAATTATTAACCACAGTTCAGTTCAGTCGCTCAGTCGTGTCCGACTACTCTGCGACCCCATGAACTGCAGCACTCCACACCTCCCTGTCCATCACCAACTCCCGGAGTTCACTCAGACTCACATCCATCAAGTCGGTGATGCCATCCAGCCATCTCATCCTCTGTCATTCCCTTCTCCTCCTGCCCCCAATCCCTCCCAGCATCAGAGTCTTTTCCAATGAGTCAACTCTTCGCATGAGGTGGCCAAAGTACTGGAGTTTCAGCTTTAGCATCATTCCTTCCAAAGAAATCCCAGGGTTGATCTCCTTCAGAATGGACTGGTTGGATCTCCTTGCAGTCCAAGGGACTCTCAAGAGTCTTCTCCAACACCACAGTTCAAAAGCATCAATTCTTTGGCGCTCAGCTTTCTTCAGAGTTCACAAGTAAACTATAAAACAGTTGATATGTTGCCAAATATATAAAATTCACCATTTCAGTTCTCCCCCTGCTTAACCTTGGGGCCCCTCTCCTGGAGCCCTGTGTCTTTGGTTTCACACTATACTGGTCAATAGTTTGACTGGTTTTAGAAAATTCATTTGGATTCTTCCTAAAAAACCTGAATAAACTTTTCAGCTAATTCAGTACTTTAGTTTTCTTTAGACTTTATTCCACTGTCTTCTAAGAGTCACTATAGCTTTTCAAAAGTTAGGTGCTGTTCTGCCATCAGTTCCTTTCGTACCTGGTTCATTTCTTCTCTCTGGCAGCTTTTGGATTCTTCTTTCCATGTCTTAAGTAAAGGTCATGATGTAGTAGATTTTGTTTCATTCTTCATCAGATACTCTAAAGGCTTTGTTCCTCTGGACATGTGCATTCTTCTGGGGGAAACTTTCTATATTATTTCTTTGATGACTTTCTCTTCTCCACTGTCTCTCTTTTCCTCAAAATCCTATTGTTTGGATAGGGGCTCTTGGATTGAAATATAATTTTCTGGGTTTTTTTTCCCCTCCCTTATTTTACCGGTTATGTTTTACTGTAGTTTCTATGAATTTTCCAGCTCTTCTAAAGAGTTTTGAGCTTGAAGTTTTGTTTTTTGCATTGTCTCTTACCTGCAGATCCTCCTTCAATTTCTATTGTGAGAAAAGCCTGGCCATTCTTTTGTAGACCATAGCTACTCATCAGAAAATGCCTTTTCTTTCACATGAGGAACCAACCAGTCACAGAGTGCAAAGAAAATGCTCTTCTGGTTTTCTGTTCTTCTGTTATCTTCTTTGGCCATTGGAGATTCATAGTGGCTTCCTTGATACTAGAATTGTTTTTTTTTTTTTTTAAACTACTTTATTTCTAAATAGGTTCCAGACGCCTTGAGGACCTGGAAGATTAGTCTGTATGTCAGACCTCCCTTTTAATTTTGCTTAATGCCCTCCTTTCTTCCCTGGTTGCTCGGCTGGTAAACAATTTGCCTGCAATGTGGGAGACCTGGAATCAATCCCTGGGTTGGGAAGATCCCCCAGAGAAGGAAACGGCTACCCACTCCAGAATTCTGACCTGGAGAATTACATGGACTGTATAGTCCATGGGGTCACAAAGAGTTGGACACGACTGAGTGACTTTCACTTTCTGTCCTGAAGTGAATAGTCATAGTTAATATAACCAATTTTCGTACATGTCCTTCTCATGATCCAACCCAAGTCACCTATGAAGTGACACAGTAGTTTTTTTTGTTTTTTTTTTTTATTTTTAGGCTCTGTGGCAGAACTAAGATTTTATATCAAGATTTTACTTCTCCCTAGCCCTTCACCTGTTTTAAGGAGAAGTTGGATTTCTTATCCTTTATGCTAATTTTTTTCATTATTTTACTTGACATTTTTTGTTCTTCATTAATAAATCACCATTTACTGTTTACACAGGCTGGATTTTTGGTTAAAAATGTGTCTTAAATAGGCTGTGAATTGTATCAGCTCAAACTTTTCCAGCTTCATGTTTTTTTGTTTTTGTTTTTGTTTTGAATGTTCTATTAGCTTGGTGGGTTAGCACGTCTTTAATCATTTGGTATAACAGTTGTATATGAATATTTAAAAGGGAAGTATTTCTCTTCAGCATGCATAAATTGATGGAAGTTATTAGTTGAAAATATCGGTGTCTTTTCTACAAAATCTGCCTCCTCTTGTGTCATTATCTCAGCAAATGCCACTAACCACACTGTTTGTTGCCCAAGTCGGAGCCTGAGAAGATATCCATGACTATCCCCTTTTGTTACCTCTGATGTCCAAGTAGTCACAAAATCCCATTGGTTTCTTTCTTCAGAGTATCTCTGGCATCCCTGCACTTGGTTCTTTGCCCCTAGCATTCTGGCTCCCTGGGACAGTCTGACATTCTCTCTCTCTCTCTGGGACCCCCCGGTACCACTCTTACTAGGACACCATGGTTTTCTCTCGGAGGCATCTCTCCCCCTAGAATCTCTTCTTCTGCCGTCAGTCCTGTTCCCCACCAGGCTGTTTCACTCACTGCAGTCACTGTGATTTCATTTGAGGGACTGTGACAGTACAGTGCAACTGGAGCATAGGTTTTGGGGTAGAAGGAAAAGTACTGAAAGGGATCTGGAGGTATATACACAAGCAGATCCCACACAGCATCCTAGACATATTGAGGTGTTTGAATTTCCTCTGGAGAACAGTGGAATGCCAGTGAAGGATTGAGTGGATAGTTAGTGTGGTTGTATTCATTTATTTGTAACGATGGCATAATGTAGAGAATATATTGTAGGAGGAGTGAGCATGGGTGCACAGCCTAATGAAGCTGTGCAGGAAGGTGTTGCAGTTGTCCATGGGGAAGGGGGTGGTGGCCTGAGCTAGTTCAGTGGGGGTAGGATGGAAAGAAGCAGACGGTCTCCAAGATATTTGGGAGGAATAGTTCATGAGGATTTGTGATTGACAGGATTTTAAAATTTTGTTTTATCATTTTAGGACAGCACAGGTTTGCACATTGGTATAATTTTCTCCAGTGGTGCTCAGCAGAGGGTTAAGAAACTTGGTGTGCCTTTGAGGTAGGAGAAAGCTATGAATAATGGGAAAGAGCTGGAGTGTTGGGAGATGGCAGCTCTGAGGAGAGCATGTGAGAGAAATGAGCTCTGATGAGCAGAGTTTAATGAAGATGACAATAGAGGAGGCTGCTGGCCTCACCTCTGGGCCTAGAACCATGTAGGAGCCTGACAGTGACTCTCCCAGCAGAGTGAAGTTTCAAGGCAAGAGGGGAAGGAAGCATCTGGGTAGAGGCTGAGCTGATGGGGAGGAAATTGTGCATCATGGAGTGGAGGTCCCAGTACCAATGACAGGAAATGTATGTTTAACCACAAAGTTCCCCAAAATGAATGCCAGCAGTGTTCTGATTGAAGACTTTTCATGTTTTCACTTACTCTAAAGATACCTTTTGAATCTCTGCCTTAGGAGAGGCTCAGTATTTGGCACTACAACAGTTGCAGTGATGTATCAAGAAGTTCACAATCTTGTAAATAAAACTCTTTTTCTTGGTCCTAGCAGACAGAGAGTTAAATTAAAGGCATTGATTATTTGCTTATGACAGACTGGCAGGACCAAGCTTAGACCTTTTCTCAGCCCTCCTGATTCTCATTCTCTTTCTCACCTTTTACTTTCTCTTTTCTTAATGTTCAAAATATCCCTGCCCCTAAGAGAAGGCTTCCCTGGTGGCTCAGTGGTAAAGAATCCGCCTGCCAAACAGTAGTTGCAGGTTCCATCCCTGGATCAGGAAGATCCTCTGGAGGAGGAAATGGCAACCCACTTCTGTATTCTTGCCTGGAGAATTCCATGGACAGAGGAGCCCGGCAGGCTACAGTCCATGGGGTTGCAAAGAGTCATGTACAACATAGGGACTAAACAATTAAAAAGTTCAAGGGAGGATGCTCTGCTCTCAGTCAGGTCTGGTGGTCTAGCAGGTGCTGAGGCTTACATCTCAAATTCAAGACTTGAAATCCTCTTGATTGATTTGTCTCTAAATTACTCTTTCATATTCTCTTTCTTAAGCATTTCAGTTCAGTTCAGTCGCTCAGTCGTGTCCTACTCTTTGCGACCCCATGAATCACAGCATGCCAGGCCTCCCTGTCCATCACCAACTCCCGGAGTTCACTCAGACTCACGTCCATCGAGTCAGTGGTGCCATCCAGCCATCTCATTCTCTGTCGTCCCCTTTTGCTCCTGCCCCCAATCCCTCCCAGCATCAGAGTCTTTTCCAATGAGTCAACTCTTCGCATGAGGTGGCCAAAGTACTGGAGTTTCAGCTTTAGCATCATTCCTTCCAAAGAACACCCAGGGCTGATCTCCTTCAGAATGGACTGGTTGGATTTCCTTGCAGTCCAAGGGACTCTCAAGAGTCTTCTCCAACACCACAGTTCAAAAGCATCAATTCTTCGGCGCTCAGCCTTCTTCACAGTCCAACTCTCACATCCATACATGACCACTGGAAAAACCATAGCCTTGACTAGACGGACCTTAGTCGGCAAAGTAATGTCTCTGCTTTTAACATGCTGTCTAGGTTTGGTCATAACTTTCCTTGCAAGGAGTAAGTGTCTTTTAATTTCATGGCTGCAATCACCATCTGCAGTGATTTCGGAGCCCCCAAAAATAAAGTCTGACACTGTTTCCACTGTTTCTGTCTGTGCTTTTAAATATGCTATCTAGGTTGGTCATAACTTTTCTTCCAAGGAGTAAGCGTCTTTTAATTTCATGGCTGCAATCACCATCTGCAGTGATTTTGGAGCCCAAAAAACTATTCTTAAAAACTGAAGAGGAAGGAACACTGACAAACTCGTTCTAGGAAGCCAACATTACCCTAATACCAAAACCAGACAAAGAAACTACAAATAAAAAAGAGAGAGAGAGAGAGAAAAGAAAGAAAATTACAGGCCAATATCCCTATGAACATAGATGCAAAAATTCTTTACAAAATATTCAGTTCAGTTCAGACGCACAGTCATGTCCAACTCTTCACGACCCCATGGGCTGCAGCAGGCTTCCCTGTCTGTCATCAACTCCTGGAGCTTGCTCAAACTCAGGTCCATCAAGTCGGTGATGCCATCCAACCATCTCATCCTCTGTTGTCCCCTTCTTCTCCTGCCTTCAATCTTTCCCAATATCAGGGTCTTTTCCAGTGAGTCAGCTCTTCACATCAGGTGGCTAGAGTATTGGAGCTTCAGCTTCAGTATCAGTCCACAAAATATTAGCAAACCAAATTCAATAATACATTAAAATGATAATACATTATGATCAAGTGGGGTTTATTTCAGGGATGCAAAGATGGTTTAATATCTACAATCAGTGTGATATAGCACACTAACAAAACAAAGGATTAAAAAAATCACATGATCATCTTAACAAACACAGAAAAAGCATTTGAAAAAATTCAGTATAGCTTCATTATAAAACTCAAAAAATTTAGTGCAGAGGGAACATACTTCAACATAGTAAGTCATTTATAACAAACCCACAGCTAACACTACACTCAGTGGTGAAAAGATGAAAGCTTTTTTCTAAGATCAGGAGCAAGACAAAGATGTCCACTCTCACCACTTTTATTCAACATCACATGGGAAGCCCTAGTCACAGCAACTAGACAAGAGAAGAAATAAAAAGGCTTCCAAATCGGAAGGGAAGAAGTAAAACTGTCACTATTTGTAGACATGAGACTACACAGAGAAAACCCTAAAGACTCCAAAATATTAAAAGCTAATAAATTCAGTAACATTGCAGGATACAAAAATTAATATGCAGAAATCTGTTGCATTTACATATACTATTAATAAAATATCACAATGAGAAATCATGAAAAATAATCCTATTTACAATTGCATCAAAAAGATTAAAACATCTAGGAATAAATTTAACCACACAGGTGAAAGTCCCACACTATGAAAACTATAAAACATTGATGAAACTGAAAGCAAAACAAATAAATTAAAATATACTGTGTTCATGGATTGAGAGAATTAACATTGTTAAAATGTTCATACCCAAAATAATCAATGTAATCCCTATCAAAATATCCATTTTTCATAGAACTAGGACAAATAAACCTAAAATTTGAATGGAACCACCAAAGATCACAAATAGCCAGAGTAATCTTGAAAAACAAAAGCAAAACTTGAGGTATCAAGGTATTAAGCTCCCTGACTTCAAACTAAACTGCAAAGCTATAGCAATCAAAACAGTCAGTGCTGGCACAAAAACAAACACTCATATCAATGGAATTGAACAGAGTCCAAAATACTTATATGCCTATGATCAATTGACCTATGACAAATGAAGTAAGAATATACAAAAAACAGTCTCTTCAACAAGTGATGTTGGGATAACAGGACAACTACATAAAAAAGAATGAAAATAGACCATTTTCTCACACCATATGCAAAAACAAACTCAAAATGAATTAAAAACTTACACTTGCCAAAAGGTCAAGAAGAGACTGAATTCAAGGCTTAAATGTAAGTCCTGAAACCATAAAATTCTTAGAAGAAAATAATAGGCAGTTCCCTCTTTGAAATTGGTCTTAGAATATTTTTTGGATCTGTCTCCTCAAGCAAGGGAAACAAAGCAAAAGTTTTTAAATGGGACCACATCAGACTAAAAAGCTTTTGCACAGGGAAAGAAACCATCAACAAAATAAAAAAGCAACCTACTGAAGGGGAGATGACATTTGCAGATGACATGTCTGATAAGGGGTTAACATCCAAAATATATAAAGAACTCGTATAACTCATAATATTAAAAAAATAAACAATCCAATTTAAAAATGGACAGAGGACCAGAATAGGCATTTTTGTAAATACATAAAGACACAAGTCCAACAGACACATAAAAGGTGCTCAACATCACTAATAATCAGGAAAACGCAAATCAAAGTCATAAGAAATCATATCACTCCTGTCAGAATGCATGTGTGCGTGCATGCTCAGCTGTGTCCGACTCTTAGTGACCCCATGGACTATAGCCTGCCAGGCTCCTCTGTCCATCAAATTTTCCAAGTAAGAACACTGGATTGGGTTGCCATTTCCTTCTCCAAGGGATTTTCCCAACCCAGGGATCAAATCCATGTCCCTTGCATCTCCTGCATTGGTAGGCGGGCTCTTTACCAACTGAGCTTGTCAGAATGGCAATCATCAAAAACACAAAAATAACTAATGTTGTCAAGGATGTGGAGAAAAGGGACCCTTGTGCACTGTTGGTGGGAATGTAAATTGATGCAGTACTGTGGAAAACAGAACCGTGGTTCCTCAAAAAATTAAAAATAGAACTACCATATGATCCAGTGATTCCACTCGGGTATTTATACAAAGAAAATGAAAACACTGGAAAGGATATTTATTGCAGCATTGTTTACAACAACCAAGATATGGAAACAAGCTAAACATCCTTTGACAGATGAACAGCTAAAGAAGAGGTGGCATATATACACACATATATATGTGTGTGTGTGTGGGTGTATATATATATGCTTCCCTGGTGCCTCAGACGGTAAAGAATCCACCTGCAATGCAAGAGACCTGGGTTCACACACACACACATACACACACACACACACATATGTATGCATACACACACACAATAGACTATCACTAAGCCATGAAAAGGAAAGAAATCTTGCTACTTGTGACAACATGGAGGGACCTAGAGGATACTTTGCTTAATGAAATAAGTCAAACAGAGAAACATAAATATTGTATATTTATCCTTACATGTGGAATCTAAAAAACAAACATATAATAAAACAGACTCAGATACAGAAAACAAACTAGTGGGTGCCAGAGAGGAGGAGGATGGGAGGATGGGTGAAATAGGTGAAGGGGATTAAGGGGTATAAACTTTAAGTTATCTAATAAATAAGTTACAGGGCTATAATATACAGCACAGAGAATATAGCTGATATAATAACTATGTATGGTATGTAATCTCTAAAAATATCAAATCACTATGCTGCACACCTGAAAGCAATATAGTATTGTAAGTCAACTATGCTTCAATAAAAAAAAGAAAGAAGAAAACACTGATATACTGACTACTGCGATTGCTGTAATAAAATCCCTGTCTCTAACCTTGCAGACATGAAATTGGGCCAGGCTAAATTATTATTTTGCAAATGACAAAAGACTGTAGACCCTTCACAATTCTTAAAAGCCCTGTTCTAAGTACTTTTTCCATTATAAACTCACTTAATCCTCACAAAAATCCTATGCTATAGGAATGATTATCATCCCTATTTGGGCAGGAAAAATAGAATAAGAGCATTCAAAAAGTAGGTTGGTGTTGGGTCATGAAGAGTTTTGTGCAACAGGCTAAGGAGGTTAGGTCCTATCTATTTTGCAATCATGGAAAGATTCTGAATAGGAGAGGAATATGAAGAAAACAGCATCTTCAAAAAGCTTTCCTAGCCATAGTCTGTTGGATGGATAGGGCAGGGGGAAAATCCTGCTAGGAAACAGGCTAGCAAGGGTTAGGTGTCAGAACCAAGATTCCAGACAGACTTGATAGATGGGCTAAATGTACTCCCAGCAGAATAGAATTTCACTAGCCTAAATGTCAGGCCCTGGACAAGACTTCTTAACACCAATGGCTCCAGCAAATGGTTAGGGAGACATGAGTTAGCAGTATAGCCCTTGAGAATGAGGCTTAAGGTTTCCAGGGACTGGGCAAACCGGGGTGAGTCAGCAGGGGACGTGCCTGCCAAAAGGGCCACCGTGATCCTTGGCCGCATGAGAAGGCCGGTGTTGGGCCAGGAGGAAACAATCCAGCTCCTGCTAGGCTCCTTCAGGTCAACCTATATTTGGTTCTGGGCCACAATTTGCATATGACCGCAGCTGATGATTATTGCATGCTTGTCAGGCTCCATGTCAAGTCCTTTGCATTCACGATCTGATCTAAATCCCCCAAACAGATGGATGGGGTATTATGACCATCTTGTTTTACATATATGGAAACTGAGGCTCAGAGAAGCTTGCCTGAGCTCTCCTAGTTAATAAGTGGCAAAGATATGCTTCATACTTGGGCCTGGTGAAATCCCGAAGACTGTTCTTAAGCGCCATGCTGCCTGCTACTTTCTGAAGGATGTCCTCAAATAGAACAAGTTCAGAGTCAGTGCTCAAAGAGGAGAAGGGAACTGGAAACATGACACTGGTCAGGGGTGACAGAGGTGCTCAGGAATGAGGAAGCAAGCCTCACACACAGCATGGCACACGAGCTAGTCCCATAGTAAGGGGCCATCCGCAGAATTCACGTACACATCTGTATAATTTATCAAGGGCACATGGACCAAGGAATGGTTAAACATTCCCCTCTGTCTAATTCCTCCCCTCTGTCTCTTGGTCTAGAAAGTCTCTGTGCATCCTTTATGCTGGAGCCCGTGGACCACTCTGGAGAAGGCAATGGCACCCCACTCCAGTACTCTTGCCTGGAAAATCCCATGGACGGAGGAGCCTGGTGGCTACAGTCCATGGGTTGCAAAGAGTTGGACATGACTGAGCAACTTCAATTTCTTTCTACAGTTCCTTTTGGAGAAGGAAATGGTAACCCACTTCAGTGTTCTTATCTGGAGAATCCCATGGACGGAGGGGCCAGGTGGGCTGCAGTCTATGGGGTTGCAAAGAGTCGGACACGACTAAGCAACTAACACACATACACACACACACACACGGACCATTTCCCCCAAAGTCTTCCCTGCCTGCTCAGGAGCTCTTCCTCCATGAAGCTGCAAGCCCCACACTTCCTTCCATCTACCTGTTTCACCCTGGTTGAAATGTTCAAGGCCTCCTATCCTGGGAATGTCTTGAGGGCAAAGGCTGTGTTCAACTCTACACTCCCAGAGACCTGTGCAGGCCTAGCTCAGCAGAGGGGCATCGAGTGAAGACAACCAGAAGATTCCCTGGTAAATAAGAAAGGAAGCCATGAGGTCATGAAAGGGATCCGGGAGTGCTGACCTGCAAGGATGCTGGGAAAACGGGACCCATGAGAAATGGGTAGCATGTCCCTAGCTCTGGCCAAGAGAGGGGATGTTTTGGCAGGAAGAGTTATTCTTGGTGGTTGGGCAGCTGACATTCAGGACCGGAGAGGAGGGACAGGAAGGAAGCATCCACCTTGGACAGTCAACGTTCCCACATCTTAACATCCTATTCCTCCCTGGATACATTCCAGGCAGGGAAAAAAAACAAAACAAAACAGGTGTTCAGTCAGGGATGATGTTTCATCAGTGTCTGTGGGGTCAGGACATCAGGGACAAAACTCTCTCCCCTCACCTCTGCAAGCCTGCCCTGGGAACAAGAAGATGAAGCAGAAAGAGAACTGCGGCTGCTGCTCCTGCTTAGTCGCGAAGTCAAGTCCAACTCTTTGAGATCCTATGGACTGCAACCTGCCAGGCTCCTCTGCCCATGAGATTTCCAGGCAAGAATACTAGAGTGGGTTGCCACTTCCTTCTCCAAGGGATCTTCCCAACCCAGGGATAAACCCTTGTCTCCTTCCTGGCAGGAGGATTCTTTACCATTGAGTCATCTGGGAAGCTCAGAAAGAGAAGACTAATTAATAAATCAGAACATCAAACTTTTCCTAAGTTCCTTCTATACTCTTGGCATTGAGAAATGAACGCCAAGATCAACACAAGGGAGCATGGTGTAGACAAGAGAGAAGAGGCTGGGAGTTAAGCCCCTGCTAGGGGAATGCCCAGCTTCATTCCCCATATGCTGTGGGATGCTGGTCGATGACTTGTGGGAGTTTTGGTTCCCTCACCTATAAATGGGGGCAGATGCCACCCTCACTGAACTGGTGTGAAGACTGAACAGGACCACATATGGGAAGTCTTAGGAGGTAAATCACAGGGATGCCCTAGCTGCTAATACCCACCCCCCAACCCCCACCCTGCCTTGTCCATCGGCATGAGAGCACACAGGTGGCTACCCATCTCAGACTCAATGAGCACGAGCTCTTGCTTGGTAAACTAGGATAAGGTGATGGCTGTGAACATGCTTTGTAAACTGCAACATGCTTATCAAACATAATAAGGGAACATAGCTATTGCCATTGTAATGTCTCTGCTTTTAACATGCTGTCTAGGTTTGGTCATAACTTTCCTTGCAAGGAGTAAGTGTCTTTTAATTTCATGGCTGCAATCACCATCTGCAGTGATTTCGGAGCCCCCAAAAATAAAGTCTGACACTGTTTCCACTGTTTCTCCATCTATTTCCCATGGAGTGATAGGACCAGCTGCCATGATCTTCGTTTTCTGAATGTTGAGCTTTAAGCCAACTTTTTCACTCTCCACTTTCACTTTCATCAAGAGGCTTTTTAGTTCCTCTTCACTTTCTGCCATACAAGGATAATTTAATATCAGGCTTCCCTGGTGGCTCTGTGGTAAAGAATATGCCTGCAGTGCAAGAGATATGGATTTGATCCCTGGGTGGGAAAGATCCCCTGGAGAAGGAAATTGGAACCCACTCCATAGTCTGGCCTGGGAAACCCCATGGACAGAGGAGCCTGGCAGGCTGCAGTCCATAGGGTCAGAAAAGAGTTGGACACCATTAGTGACTAAACAACAACAATGATTACTTTTGTTTCTTTGTTTATTTTGAACTTTGCATGTTTCATAATTCTTTGGTATATAGAGGTAAAAACCACAATGATTAACAGAGCCTACCAAAATGTGATGACTGGTTTAAATCCACTTTACAGAAAGATTTGGGAAAGAAGAAAATTACAAGATTATTAAATATTAGAATTGATAAGTATTTTTAAGATTTTTTATTTTCTTATCCCCTTATTTTATATCTAGGGAAATTAAGGTCCAAGGTTAATTGGGATGTATGAATAACTGGCAAATGTTTACCAAGCTTAGAATGCTTTAAAATTTGCACAATATGAGCTTTCATATTTTCTGACAGTTGGTGGTAATATTGCAGAAGAAACTTTTTTTTTAACCACTAGGGAATGTTGAAATATCAACTAATCAACTGTAATGAAAAAAAAATGATTTTAAATATTCTGGTTGCTACATCTTTTCTGTTTAGCAAAATAAAATGACCTATGTGATAGTCTTTAAACATCAGAGGGTAGGAAGTTAAATGCTGGAAACACTGTTTTGGATTCATTGCCAGTTATATCATTTCCTAATGATTGGAACATAGAACATTCCTTGTAGATAAGCAAAGTTTTTTCTCTGCTCTTGGCTATGCAGAGCCTCAGTATACCAGAAAATCTGCCTCTGCCTGGTTAAGCAAAGCTGTCTGTAATCAAAAGATGCTGTACTATAATCTTATTATAGGAGAACACTGTATAATTTTGAGATGGGGAAGACCTTCACAGACAAGCCAGGAAATGCAGAAGGAAAAAAGAAAAAATATTGACATTTTACTATAAAATTAGCTACATAAAGTTAAATTTTTTATTGTAGAATAAACCATAAGTTATACCAAAAGATTTTGTCCCATATATAACAGTAAAAAATTTATATCCCTAATCTTTAAATAGGGAAACAGAGAATCCAATAGAAAAACAGATAAGAATGTGAACAGAACAATTCACAGAAGAGTAAATGAAGAAAGCAAAATGAAACAACCCACTGACATAATGCTTTGTACAAATAGGCAGGAAGAACAAATCAAAATAACAGTGAGAAAAAATCTCCACCCTTCTATGGGCAAAATGTAAAAGGGTCTGGGCACATTGGCTTCTGTGTTATAGTAAAATCAACCCCTCATACACTGGTGAGGGTGTGGACTGGAGTGGGTTTTCTGGAAAGTCTGCATTCTTTGACTTGACAGTCTCACAGGTCTATCTGATAGAAGTAAAAACACTATTTTTTACATGTGCAAAGATGTTATTTTATCATTTAAAAAATTAAAACAAGGAACTGAAAAACATCTGTATGAGCAATAACAGGGAAAGGGTGGAACAAATTGCAAAGTGTTTGTACTGTGCAGTATATGACATCTGTTGAAAAGAATGCTTTGGGTTAAATGTATGGATTAGGAATAACAGATTAATTAGGAAAGGAACATTTTGGAGACATGTTAATAGTAATAACATTAAAATATGTGTTTGTATGGTTATAGAGAAGAATTTGAAAGGATGAACACACAACAAATGTTAATGATTATCTTTGGTGAATAGGATTGGAGGAGGGTTGCTGGCAGGAAACCATTTTTTTAAAAAATATATAGATCTATGGCTTTTTATCTTGTTAGAATATGTTCAAATTGTTAAAATATATTTGTCTCTTTAATACCTAATATTTAAACATCTAATTATTTAAATCCATAACTCATTCTTTTTCTTAAAAAGTTTTATTTTCAGTGGTGCTTCGTTGCCACACGCAGGCTTTCTCTAGTTGCAGCGAGCAGGGCTACTGTCTAGTTGCAAAGCCGGGGCTGTAGGGTGTACAGGTTTCAGTAATTGCAGGGCACTGGCTCAATTGCCTGTAGCGTGCGTAATCTTCCTAGATTAGGGATCAAACCCATGTCGCCTGCATTGGCAGGCAGATTCTTAACCATTGGACCATCAGGAAGTCCCCATAATAACATTCTTAAGCTTCCTAAAGTCTCATCACTTATAGTGAGCCTAGAGTTTTGCCTGTTTGCTGGTCTTTTGAAGTAGCCATGCTATGCCTCTTGAGGAGAGAACCCCAACTTCGAACCCCTGTCCTGTACCCTTTCTAGCTCCTTTATCTGCCTTTCTTATTTCTGTAATCCATCACTTCACTGCTGTCTGGCCAGCATGCTTTCTTTGCCCCTTTATATTTCATTTATGCCTGTCCAAGTTAATAACCAGTGGAGAAAGATCACACAGCTGTACTGTTAGTGTCTCTGTGACAATTTGTGATCTTGAACTTATATTGATCCCTTAAAGAGGGCTCTAGAGCCCTTCTGTTTTCCCTCCTTACCTCTCTCCTAAGTGCAAGTGGTGTTTCAGACACCTCCTCCTCCACTTTCCTCAGACCTCTAGCACTGCTCCCTGTTCTCTTGAGCAGCAAGTGGCTCTGTGCCCTAACTCTATGGGGAAAATAGCAACTCTGTAAACTCCTTGCCACTAAACATGCAGACTCCACTTCCCTCTTGAGCCAAGGCTGACTGTCCCTATGTGCTAGGGATCCCAGCCCTTCCTGCTTGCTTCTGGGGTTGTTGGGGAGGGTGTATGTTCTCAGTACATGAATTATCCCTGCCATCTCATGTATCTCCTCTGTGTTTCCTCATTGGTACACCCTGAGGAATAAGCATAATGGCCTGGAATACCTGTGTCTGATTCTTTGTTGCTTTTCTGTGATATACACATATTTCTGGGTGGATAGAAGGAAGGAAGGCTGTCTGGATAAAATTACAAGAAAGCAGCATGAGCTAAAGAGAACTCAAAGACCTCAAGAGTAGAGATGAAGGAAATGATGAAGCAAACCTGAAAACAGCCTTCCTTTCCCTTGCCCAGATGCTTTTTTTGGTCAAGGTCAGAGTAGAATGTGGACGTATTTCACCCTTACCTGAGCAAATGAAGCTTTAACTGTTAGGACTGTCAAACTATACCATTGTGGTTTCTTAGCTAGAGGTATAAGCCAGATTCTCATATTTTGATGTTTGTGTTGTGTTTCCCAATTTTTTGAAAATAAACAAATGATAAAACTTAATTTGTAAATGAGTGTTTCACAAGCATATATAAAGGTAGCTTGGAGATGGGATTTGGGAAGTCCTAAATTAGTTAAATCTTTAACGTGCTAACACACTTTGTGAATTTCCAAGAGCAGGAGGCAGTATGGCGATTTCCAGCTTTCTAACCATAAAGGACTTTTCTGTACTAGCTTCCACCCTCTCTCCTGAATGTGTATTATATGCAAAGAAAAATAGTTGGTACTAAAGAAGTTTAAAAACTGAAAAAAGAAAGATCAGGTTGCATGGTGCACAGTAACATGACGAATAAGAATTTTTTATTCCTTGTCCATTTCTGATTTTCTGTACATTTTGAGCATGGAGAATGATTTTTTAAAAAACAAAACTTTTTTTTTTTTTTTAAACTAATGATACATCAGAGGAAATAAGCTGTTTTGTAAATAATAGAGTTCTAGTGTGGCTAAAACTTTTTGTAGTACTAGCAGATGCTATGTTATTTCAGGGTTTTATTAGGATCGACCTGGTTTCTGTTACTGGAGTTACATTTTCTTATATTCTTTTCCAGCGGCAGCCGTTTAGGAGGCTTGGTTACAGTGTTGTGCTTCTTTTTCAATCATGGAGAGGTAGGTAGTAAACAAATATTTTCAAACTGTTTAGGGGTTTTACTTCTAGAAATAATGATTTTCATTTAAGTATTTCTTAAAATTTTAAGACATTTTACTAATACAAAATTTTACCAATATAAAATATAGAAATATTTTTTTAAATAATTATAGAAATAAATTTTTTTAAATTTAATCTATTGTAGCAGTCTTTAAAATTGGAGAAGGCAATGGCAACTCACTCTGGTAACTCTTGCCTGGAAAATCCTATAGACAGAGGAGCCTGGTAGGCTGCAGTCCATGGGGTCGCTGAGTCGGACTGAGCGACTTCACGTTCAGTTTTCACTTTCATGCATTGGAGAAGGAAATGGAACCCACTCCAGTGTTCTTACCTGGAGAATCCCAGGGATGGCAGAGCCTGGTGGGCTGCCGTCTGTGGGGTCGCACAGAATCGGACACGACTGAAGCGACTTGGCAGCAGCCGCAGCAGCAGTCTTTAAATGTTTAATCTTATTTTGACTCAAATTTTAAACATTAGCATTTATCTTAAATTTTATAGCCATTGTATCTTTTGATATATCTCTTAGTGGCTTAAAGAAATAGTTGGTCTGTGTTAATTCTGTATATAATTTAAAATTACGAAAACTCTTGTTTTAACTGTAATAAAAATAAGCTAGCCATGTATCCATTAACTTCTTGTGGGGGGTAACTTTTTGATGTAGGAGCTATAGTATATGTTTCTATTTTAATGCATTTATATTAAACCTTGATATACTTTTAAGTGTCCTTTGCAGAATGTTTTATTGTATCTATAAATTTGTGCATGTATCCAAGTCCTTTCTAAAGAGAATAACATTGTAAAAAGCATAGACTCTGCATCCAGGCTACCTGTGTTCAAATCCTGACTCTGCCATTTAGTGACTGAGTGACCTGGGCAAGCCCTTTAATCTCACCCACCCTAGTTTTCTCTTTGTAAATGGGAAAAATAATGTTATCCATCTCATTGAATTATTGGGAGATTAAATGAGCTCATATCTGTAATGTGTCTCAAACAATGTTTGACACATAGTTGCTGCTAAGTAATTATTAGCGTGTGTAATTGTTTGTATTATTATTGGCAACTTATTTTAGGTTAAATTTTAATATAAATTCAAGATGCCAATGAAATCCTTCTACTAACTTAATTCTAGTTATATATATATGTATATATGTTTGGTTTTCTTTCATGAAAGTTTTTTATGAGGGGAATTCTCATATAAAAGGTCAGATTGTTTTGTATGAAGTAACTTAATCCTTTTGTTTTCACACTGTCTACAATATTTGAATATATACATGTTACAAAGCTCTGAGGGTAGTCATACAAAAACTAAACTGTAGACTCACGGTTGAACTTACTTTTCTTATCATTTAGTGGATTACTAATGAGACTTAAACTAGCACATGCATAGTATTTAAAATCACAGAAATTTAAAGCTAGAGTTTATAACTTAGAGTTATTTGACAATTGATTACAACATGACATCAATTAATTGATTTGGTCTGAAGCTTAAACAAAGAAATAAAAAAATTATTTGGCTCTTTTTGACTGTGGATGCTGCTTGGTGCCTTGGTGTGGACCATAAAACATTTGGAAGCACAGATCTGTGAGAATGCCCAAAGAAATAGGAAATAATTGCTTAACAGTGAAAGAAAGGAGCATTGGGTGTTCACATTGAGATGTTGAGAAGAAAGAGATTATTGAAAATTTTGAAGCCAAGGCACAGTTTTAAACATTACTGTCTCTTAAGCAGAAAGGTCTACTGTGTTATTCTCAGTGTAAATTCAGTTCAGTTCAGTTGCTCAGTCGTGTCCGACTCTTTGCGACCCCATGAACCGCAGCATGCCAGGCTTCCCTGTCCATCACCAACTCCCGGAGTCCACCGAAACCCATTTCCATTGAGTCGGTGATGCCATCCAACCATCTCATCCTCTGTTGTCCCCTTTTCCTCCTGCCCTCAATCTTTCCCAGCAACTGGGTCTTTTCCAGTGAGTCAGCTCTTTGCATCAGGTGGCCAAAGTATTGGAGTTTAAGTTTCAACATCAGTCCTTCCAGTGAACACCCAGGACTGATCTCCTTGCAGTCCAAGGGACTCTCAAGTGTTTTCTCCAGCACCACAGTTCAAAAACATCAATTCTTCGGCGCTCAGCTTTCTTTATAGTCCAACTCTCACATCCATACATGACCACTGGAAAAACTGTAGCCTTGACTAGACATTAGGGGTTATTAATTTTTAATCGTACATTTTTCTAATAATTTTGATACTCATGTAGCATGAACATCTTTCTTAGCAGTCTTTTTTAGTTTTTAGCAATGAAATAGACAGTTCAGTTCATTTTTCAGGTTGATAGATTTTTTTTTAATTTAACACTTTTCAGCTACATGGGATATTGAAACATACCTAGGGATTACTTTCTACTTAGGAAAAGATTAACTAAATGAGATTGGAATTAAAACTGTAGTTTTCCTGAATTAGTTAAGTAAATAATTGTACTTATATCAATGACTGTAGCTTTAAAGTATATGTGACCATTTTGAGTAATGACATTAATTGAGAACATAAACTGTAGTTTTGGATAAAACAACTGTGAGATCACAAGTAACTGAAAATGTTGTGACTCACATTCTCAGGTAACTATGACTTATTCTTAGAGGCTGTTGTTTGTTTTGCATTGAATAACTTAAACTGGAATTTTTTAAACTTCCATTATGAAAACAATGTAATAAAATAATTAAGATGATGCTGTTGCTAGGTTGCTTTCCTAAAGGTATTTTAAGAATATAACTTCAAAACATATTACTACCCAAAACATTTTCTTAACCTGCCTTTTAGTCTTCTTTCCTTTTGTTAGTGGTCCACAGATACTGCTGGAGGGGCAGCAAGTCTGCTTCCACTTCTTCTGCCAGATGTGTATAAGAGACAGCTCTTGTTTTCTTCTGATTTTTAAAAGTGTTGTTTAAAGTACATAGTTTTTATATTGGGGGGGGGCGGGGCACAGCATCTACTCTGGTTGTTTGTTTTCACACTGTCTGCAATATTTGAATATATACATGTTACAAAGCTCTGAGGGTAGTCATACAAAAACTAAACTGTAGACTCACAGCTGAACTTACTTTTCTTATCATTTAGTGGATTACTAATGAGACTTAAACTAGCACATGCATAGTATTTAAAATCACAGAAATTTAAAGCTAGAGTTTATAACTTAGAGTTATTTGACAATTGATTGCAACATGACATCAATTAATTGATTTGGTCTGAAGTTTAAACAAAGAAATAAAAGAATTGTTTGTCTATTATTCATGTATTCAGTGAACTTTTCCAGAGAATCACAGTGTGTGTCGCACTGGAATATCTGGCCGTTTTCTAACTGGTACTCTTCTTTCTTAGAAGAGTTATTTAAATCATGTGAGTAAGAGTGGTTTATGTGCTAAAAAACAGTTGTGAATTGTTTCCTGCTTTTAAGTTCTATTTCCATTATTTAATTTGCTCTGTAATTGAGTCTAAGATAGGTATTTTTGTTTTAATTGTTGTTGTTTAGTTGCTAAGTCACGCCCAACTCTTTTGCAACCCCATGGACTGTAGCCCACTAGGCTCGTCTGTCCACAGGATTTCCCAGGCAAGAATGCTGGAGGAGTGGGTTGCCATTTCTTTATATGATGTACTTTCTGAAGTATTTCTTTCTCAGATGGTTTTGCAAGGGGAAATTTTTGCTTTAATAGAAGAACTACAAATTATGTAGCATAAATGATTCATCAAATTATTTAAAAGGAAATTTAAAACCCTCAAATCTGAAAAATGTGAAAACACAATACAGAAGCTATTAGTGGCTCATAGTAATGATCAATAATACTGAGCCTATATATAAAATTTTTATTTTATAATAAAAATTATGCAGATGTTTTGTCAAACTTTTTAATTAAATGTTAATTCTGTTCCTATTGAGAATTTTTGCTAAGATGAAAACTAACAATTTTGCTTTGCTTTTAAAATGTTTTTTTATTATAAGATATTTATAGCATTGGTTGATTTTTTGCATGTTAATTGAAAAGCATTTAGATGGGTATATTAAAAAAAGCTAAATGCAGTACTTTTCTCCAGTTTTTGACTGTTAAAAATTCATTTTATGTGAAATAGATTTGTTTAGCTTTTTATGATGAGATCTTTTCTTGCCAACTAAAGGAACCTTTTCTCTTTTCCTCTTCCTTCCTCCCTTTCATTCCTAATAATGGTAAGGATATTTGTTCTGAGTCTTGTGTTTATTCAACTCACTGAAAACAACATATATAGTCAAATCACTTTGCTGTATAATAGGAATTAGCAACACTGTAAATTAACTATACTTCAAAAAAATAAATTGGGAAAAAACAACAGCATATACTGAGGGGCCTACCCTATGTCAGGATCTGTAGAGGCTGCAGATGTTTCAGTAGTAAAACAAAGGTCCCTTGTGGATGTGAAGGTGGAACAGTCTTCTGCTAAAGGTGGGGGGTTGTGGGGGGTTTCCTGATTTATTTGGGGAGAAGCAAGGAGGCCACTTTGGAGGAGCAGAGAGTGGAAGGTTATAAGGCCAGACAGTGAAAGGTGGAAGGTGGGATGTGGAAAGAGCTGATTCTGTAGTCCTGTCAGTCATTGTAAGGTTCATTTGGAGCAGATGGAAGGCCATGGAGGGTTACCTGCAGACGAGTGACATGATTTAAATATTTTTTACATTCATTTCGTAGATAGTGTTAAGTGCAAGATGTATTATTTATTCAGGCTACTGAGTGCTGCGCGTATTTGTGAAACTTAACTCCCAAAGTCCATAAACAGAGTGTGTGCTAGTCTTAGCTGGAGATGAATCTGTTGATGTAGTTTGAAGACTAGTAATAGCTTCTAAAGTGGTAGAAAACCAGCCTACCGCATCTTTCATGCCTTGGCCCTTTCTGGGTCTCTCCGCTCTAGGGCATTTTCTTTTTGCCTCAGTCCTGCTGTGTCCTTCCTTCCTGTAGTTCCCAGAAGGGACGGCTCCTTTTCCTGTCTCAGGGCCTTTGCACATTCTCTTTCCTGTATCCTGCATATTTCCCTCTCTCTGTGTCTCCTAATCTATGCCTGGTTAACTCCTAGTCATCTTTCATAGCTGGATGTTTCAGTTTGGGTTTTGGTGGTGTTCTTCATTTCTTCCTGCAGATCTGGGGTTCCATCTGGTGTAATTTCTCTTCAGTCTTAAGAACTTTATTTAGCATTGTGGTGCAGATCTGCTGCCAATAAGTTCTCTTAGCTTTTGCCTTTCTAAAAACATCCTTATTTTCCTTCATTATTTTTTAAGTGCCTTTTTTTTTTTTTTTCTGGATAAGAATTCTGGGTTGAAAGCTTTATGTTTAAGCTCTTTAAATGTCATCCTTTGTCTTCTGTCTTCCATTGTTTGAAAAGTCATCTATCACACTTACTATTGTTTCCCTGAATGTAATATGTTTTCTATAGTGGTTTGAAGCTTTCTTTTTGAATTTGAGTTCTCTTGGTTTGATGGTGATGAACTTAAATGTGGTCTTCTTTGTATGTACCCTGCTTAGATTTCACTGAACATCTTTGTTCCGTGGGTTGATTTTTTAAATCAGTTTTTAGAAAACTTTAGCACATATCTTTTGTTCAGATATTTTGTCTTCCCCATTCTCTTTCTTGCTGTCTTTGAGGATTCCAATTCCATGTATGTTCAGCTTTTGATGTTGTCCCACAGGTTTTTGGTACTCCCTTCATCTTTTTGTTTGTTTGTTTCTTTGTCTCTATTTGGATATATTATTTGTCCCTGAGTTCATTGATACTTTATTCTGATACATTGTCTGCTTTAATGCCCATCTAGTGAATTTTTTATTTTAGATATTATAAATTTCAGTTTTTCCCCAAGCTTCTATTTCTCTGTTGAAAATTCCTATCTGTTCACCCATTTTATCCATCTTTTTCTGTAAATTTTTAAACCTAATGATTATAGTTAAATTCCCTGTCTGCTAATTCCAACATTAATGTTCTCTATGGATTTAAATTTTCTGACTAGAATTTACCTTTTGATTGTGGGTTATATATTTGATTTTACATGTCTCATAGATTTATATTTAATGCAAGATATTTTGTATAACAGAATGATGAAGCCTGAATTAAATAGTTGTTTTTGCTTGTTTTTTTTTTCATCAGAGAGGGACTATCTTTTCCTGTGTTGGGCATGTAGGGTAAGGGCCAAGCGATTGGATTCCATCATGAGTCTTGCTAAGCTGGGCAGTGCTGTAGTTTTAATTTAAATTTTCCTCCAGTTTCAAATGAATGAAGGAAATTTCTGCCCTGTAGCTCACTCTCCAGTTTCCCAGATGCTCACTCCAGGGTATGATCTCTTTGGTCTTACAAGCAATTGAATTTGGAGGAGGTTAATTTTTTAGCTTTTTAGTATCAGTCCATCACTGGATTCAACTTCAGCAGTTTTCTGGAAGATAAACACAACATGAGATTGTGACTTCTCTCTGCCTCCTGACTGTTCTTCAGTGCTTCTTCTTTTTTCAAGGTTTTTTTTTTTTTTTTTAATGTCGACCAAATTTTAAAGTCTTTATTGAATTTGTTACGGTATTGCTTCTGTTTTATGTTTTGGTTTTTTGGCCATGAGGCAGGTAGGATCTTAGTTCCCCAACCAAGGATAGAATCTGCACCCTTGCATTGGAAAGTGAAGTCTTCACCACTGAACTGCCAGGGAAAGTCTCTGTTTGTCTCTGCCTCTTCACCCTAATCTGAATATTAAATTAATTTAGTACTGTTTGTTGAAAAGACAATTCTTTTTCCATTGAATTGTACTGATGCTTTTGTCATTAATCAAGTGACTGGATATCGGTAGATTTGTTTTTAGACCCTCAAATCTGTTCCAGTTTGGCTGTTTAAGTCATTATCACAGTATCTTAAATATTGTAGCTTTAAAAGTTTGATATCTGGTAGTAAAAGTCTCTAACTCTGTTTTTTTCCAGTGTTGCTCTAACTAGTCCAGGTTCTTTGTATTTCCATATGAATTTTAGAATCAGTTTTCCATGATGCCTCCTTCCCTCAGCACATATACAACCTTCTGGGACTTTAGTTATTGCCTTGATCTCTAGATCAATTTAGGGAGAAGAGGCATTCTAAATATATCAAATCTTCCCATCTGTAAACATAACTATTCTTCATTTATGTCAATCTTCTTCAATTGTTTCAGCAATGTTTTTTATATTGTAGATTTTTGTTAGATTAATTCCTAAGTTGTGTGTGTATGTAGGCACATGTGTATTTTGGTACTATTCTCTGCCCTTTTGATATGTCCAGTGTTCTTTATTTATTTCCCTCAGTGTTCTTTGAACACTTACTTTCTTGCACAGAAATTTGTTTTAAAATCACTTAGTACTTTCCTGTCCCTAGATTTGGAATCAGCTATTTTCCAAGGAATCTTAGATCCTGCTGGTGGAAAATGGTATTTAGAGACCAAAGGCAGGGTGCCTGGTGTGCTTATTACTGCTTGGATGTAATCACTTTCAGCTTCTTTCAGCAAAAATCATTAATGCACACTGATTCCTCCGTTAATTCTGATCTAGTAATCCGGTGTTATAAGCTCTGCCTTCCCCTACGCCATGCTTGTATCTTCTGCCTCCCCATAGTGTAATTGAATTTGCTTATTTGCTTTATTCTATAGTATATACAAAATAATTTCAGAATTAGTGCACTAATACAATTACTAACAACAAACCTACTAAGTAAAGTTCAAGGTTTCTTTGCTGTTCTTTGTTTCCTAAGATTATATTCTGCTAAGGAATACAGAGTTCAAAAGTAAAATAGCTCAATATAGACCTAAATTATTTTTGCTTCTCTGTTAGGTTTACCATTCAATGCAATTGGAATCATTTGTTTCATTTTATATTTATATTGTTTTTGTGTCATGACGAATACTTTCATACTGTATACAGAATATTGAGCATGTTGATAACCTTGAGAAGTTTAGTTTACAACCACATAGTAAAGGTGGTAGAGTTGATAACACCTTGTCAGACATTTTTTCCATGTTTAAATAAGTAAGGAAAGGTCAGGTTTGAGTTATTGCTACAAAGGATGGAGTCATGAAGATGTAAGTTATTGCTTATCCAACAAAGCTGACTCATTTCACAGAAGTTTTTTTTCTTTTTTTTTTTGCAAACTTTATGGTAGGATATGCTGATATCCTGGAAGATCAGAGAGAAAAATTGATAAACATTTCTTTCCATAAAACCAGTAGAAATACTTTATTAAGATAGTAAGGGCTTCCCCGATGGCTCAGTGGGTAAAGAATCTGCCTGCAATATAGGAGACATGAAAGACCTGGGTTTGATCCCTGGGTTGGGAAGATCCCCTGGAGGAGGAAATGACAACCTTCACCTAAAAAATCCCACAGAGGAGCCTGGCAGGCTACAGCGCACATGTTCTTAAAAAGTGGAACATGACTGAGCGATTAAGCACACAAGCACCCAAAGCTTGTTAATACCAATTATATGGCACTGAAGCATTAAGTTTTGTGTAAGCAAAAATTGTATTACAAATTCAAATTGATGTATGTATCAATAACTGACGGTTTAATTGGGCAGTGTATCAGTACATAGTACAGAAAGAGAAGCTACAAGAAACCTACCTGACTTAAAAGTGCAGTCCCACCAGCCTCATAAAGCCAATGCCAAGCTGAGGGTTTACCTAAACAATGGGACTGCCCAGGTAACATCAGCTAGATGATGTTGTGTGGCTGTTGCATTTTTTGTTGCATCTAGCATTTTTATGGTTGACATCTGGATAGCTGAATACTAAACCTATACCATTCTTAGAAAAGGAGTAGCCAAACCCATGGAGGTCAGGAATCATTTTGGAATCACTTGTATAGTGTTTAATAGTGTAGCTAATAAAACATTACAGCAGTCAAGAGGCAGGATCATCGTTTTAAGCTCAAACCTTATATGTTAACTCTAATTAAAACTCTTGGAACAAGCCTTAAACATGATCTGCTGCTGCTGCTGCTAAGTCGCTTCAGTAGTGTCCAACTCTGTGTGACCCCACAGATGGCAGCCCATTGGGCTCCCCCATCCCTGGGATTCGCCAGGCAAGAACACTGGAGTGGGTTGCCATTTCCTTCTCCAATGCATGAAAGTGAAAAGTGAAAGTGAAGTCGCTCAGTCGTGTCCGACTCAGCGACCCCATGGACTGCAGCCCACCAGGTTCCTCCATCCATGGGAGTTTCCAGGCAAGAGTACTGGCGTGGGATGCCATTGCCTTCTCCTAAACCTGATCTACTTGATACTAATACTAACTATAAGTTATAATTGACTAGTCAGTTCTATTTCTATTTTTAAATTATGAAAAGAAATCAGTTAGATTATGCTCAGATCTCTAGTAGTATAAATCAACTATTTGAAAAGAGAGGTTGAAAAATGAAGCTGTTTATTGCTGAAATTCCTTTGTTTTTGATTCTTGAATACATGACTAAAAGATTTAGCCCTTACCAAGCCAAAATAAATAAAAAATTATGTAGTGGATGAGGACAGTTTAAACAGTGCAAGATTTTTTTATTGAATTTATTTTCACAACTAAAGAATTTCTTATTCTTTGTCAGAGTGCAGAATGCTTTTCTGTAATCCTTTTTGAAGCAGTTCATGTGTATATTTCCTCCTTTAATTCTTACATTTCAACCTATAAAGAGAATTATAGATTTTTATTTTCCACTTAAAATTATAGTTAAATAAAAATACCTATTATAAGAGACAGTATTTCTTCTATCAATCATACTGAAATCTCTAATAAACTAATAAACTTAACATTTTTAAAAATTGCATCTCAACAACAAACATGCATTTTTAAAGACTTTCAGTCTTTTCATATTCTCTTGCATGTAAGTTCATTTACAAATATATATATTTATATTAATTTCATAGGGAATAGTGAGTTTTGGTAGAAAAGGAGAAATAAATTGACTCAAACTTTCTATAGGGGTAGTAGAGATATCTAATAGTCTAAGGCAGAGCTAAAATAAAGGCTTGTTTCCATCATGATCTTTGTCATTCTATATATTCCTTAAATTTACCCTGCTTGACTTGAAAGAGGCAATGATTTTTTCTAGTGTGACTAGCTTAGTAGTAGTGATATCAAATTGTTTTACATTTAATCCAGTGCTGTATTCAATCTGAAACATGGACTTATTAATATATTTAATATATATGCAGAAACATGATAGAGTACTAAAACTGGACTATTATATTATTTAATCAAATCTAAAGTTAGCTTTCAGAAAGGCTGATAACTATTTTAGAATTTCTGTTATTTTATTTGATCTCCTGTACCACTTTTTATAAATACTTGGCAGCTCAGGTCAAAGAAGTAAAAACAAAAGTGGAGTGCTCCTTTTAAGTGGCATTGTCAATAAAAATACTAACAGTGATGTCCCCAGAGAGTTTTGAAATATTAGCAATGAATCAGTTCAGTTCAGTCCCTCAGTCATGTCTGACTCTTTGTGACCCCATGGACTGCAGCACGCCAGGCTTCCCTGTCCATCACCAACTCCTGGAGCTTGCTCAAACTCATGTCCATCGAGTCAGTGATGCCATTTAGCCATCTCATTCTTTCCCCTTCTCCTCCTGCCTTCAATCTTTCCCAGCATCAGGGTCTTTTCCAATTGGAGTTTCATCTTCAGCATCAGTCATTCCAATGAATACTCAGGACTGATTTCCTTTAGGATGGACTGGTTTGATCTCCTTGCAGTCCAAGGGACTCTCAGGAGTCTTCTCCATCACCACAGTTCAAAAGCATCAGTTCTTTGGCGTTCATCTTTCTTTGTGGTATGACTCTCACATCTGTACGTGACTATTGGAAAACAATAGCTTTGAATATACAGACCTTTGTCGGTAAAGTAATGTCTCTGCTTTTTAATATGCTGTCTAGGTTGGTCATAGCTTATCTTCCCAGGAGGAAGTGTCTTTTAATTTCATGGCTGCAGTCACCATCTGCAGTGGTTTTGGAGCCTAAGAAAATAAAGTCTGTCACTGTTTCCCTTGTTCCCCCATCTATTTTCTATGAGGTGATGGGACTGGATGCCATGATCTTTTTCGAATGTTGAGTTTTAAGCCAGCTGTTCCACTCTCACTTGCATCAACAGGCGCTTTAATTCCTCTTTGCTTTCTGCCATAAGGGTGGTGTCATCTGCGTATCTGAGGTTATATCTGAGGTTATTGAACTAGTTATGAATAGTTTTGCTGAAATTCATGTGAAAGAAAACAAACTATAGTTAATTTTCATAGTCAACTCAAATGTAGTGTTTTTAGTTTTGGCAGAACATTTTCTTGCTGATGCTTTCCCTCTTTTCCTTTTAAGCTGCAGGTGAAGCTTTTTAGGACTTTTGCTGTTGACAATTCATGATGTTACTGTTTCATAAGGTCTTATGCCGTGTGTGCCTTCCTCCTAATTTGGCTGTTGGTAAAAATGTTAATATCAATAGTTTGGTTTCTGGCACACCATTATATTGTGAGAAAAGCTTAATAGCAGCTTTCAGTTGGTATGTCTTACTCAACACATTTAGCAAAGGTACCATACACTATGAATTTCTTTTTTTTGTTGTTTTTTCAGTGTACCCGTGTAATGTGGACACCTCCTCTCCGTGAAAGTTTCTCATATCCATTTCTTGTACTTCAGATGTTGCTTGTGACTCACATTCTCAGGTAACTATGACTTATTCTTAGAGGCTGTTGTTTGTTTTGCATTGAATAACTTAAACTGGAATTTTTTAAACTTCCATTATGAAAACAATGTAATAAAATAATTAAGATGATGCTGTTGCTAGGTTGCTTTCCTAAAGGTATTTTAAGAATATAACTTCAAAACATATTACTACCCAAAACATTTTCTTAACCTGCCTTTTAGTCTTCTTTCCTTTTGTTAGTGGTCCACAGATACTGCTGGAGGGGCAGCAAGTCTGCTTCCACTTCTTCTGCCATCTCCGCTTTCCCAAGTCATTTTCTGCCACCACAGCAGCCTTCCGAAAACAGGAAGAAGTGGGGAAGCTGGTGGCGGTAGAGTGCACGCTGCACAAGAACCGTTCATAGAACAGGCGTGGCCAGGAACTGTCATGTGTAGCTCTTCCTTCTACATTTGTTTAACATCCCTGACGACTGAATAGCAGGGGTAGAAAGAAACCTTCTGAGTAGATAAAGATATGTGAGGAGAATTCCTGCTAGAAACGCAGGATTGGATTGGGCTCATCCCTGTTTTCTCTGGGCTTCAGTTAGAGACCTGATAGAGAGGCAGGCACCACACTGGTAGAGAGTTTAAAGGAGGATAGTTCCCTCCCCTTCTATTGACAGATACAGAATTTAGGTGGATGCTGCCTTGTTTCAGAGGGTGATGATAAAAGGAAATAAGAGTGTAGGAAACAATAGAACAAAGCATGATGAAAATCTGGAGATGACTCAGACTTGTCTAACACTGTTCAATGCAGAATTCAGGAGAACTGGTTGACGTCTGTTACATCAAACCCTTTGGGCGATCCATTTCCCCATGACGAGCTTAGCAGGAATAGAGCCATTATGTGGCTTTGTCTCTTGGGTAGTGTTTTTAGACTGGCCTTTCACAGAATATGGGATGGGTGGCAGCTTTTGTATTAGCTTTTAAAGTCTTTGCAACTCCAGCCTGATTGCTCTGCCTTAAATTCCTCTTTTATTATGGAAATGAGAGCTTCTTTAGCATCTTTAAGTAAGCTGAACTCTGAATTTGTAACCTTTAGTTCTGGTGCATGGTGATAGACGTTTCCTTCTCAAACACTTTGGAAAGAAGTGATGTGCTGTATGAACACCTGATTCTCCACTGCACGTGCTGTGTCTCCACAACCACACTCTTGATCTTGACTTTTTTCTCTAATACAGTGCACACAGTAGACTGCCCATCAGTCTCTATTTTCTGCTTTTCACCTACCTCTCTGCTTCTGTCTTAAATCCAGTGCTGGCAAACTTTTTCTTCCTCTCATTCCCTTGCTAATATGCTCTGATTGTCCACAGCTGTTCAGATCAGAGATCCAAACGCCCCTGCCTTTGCCTCCTCTTCTCTTTTCTGTGTCCTATTCATGCAGGACCCAGCTTTTATCTCATCTCCTCCAGGAAACCTCTATCAGCTGCTCAGCCCATATCTTAAACACTTGCTAGCTTGTCTGCAGAATACTTACTGCTTAGAATCTGATACTTCTGTGATTTTTTTCATAGACATCATCTATCTCTCCAAATTAATCTATTGAATGCAGCTTTACATATATATATTGGGTTGTAAATTCACCAAAATATAGTTTGAAAAAACTCAGTGGATAGACTGACTCTGCTTTCCCTCTCTCTCCTTTGGAAACTTTGTTTTCTACAGTTATTGCTGTTGTTTAGTCGCTGAGTCTTTCTGACTCTTCTGCAGATCCATGGACTGTAGTCACCAGGCTTTTCTGTCCATGGAATTTGCCAGGCAAGAACACTGGAGTGGGTTGCCATTTCCTTCTCCAGGGTATCTTCCCAACCCGGAAATTGAACCCGTGTCTCCTTCATTGGCAGGTGGTTTCTTCACCACTGAGCCACCTGGGAAGCCCTTGTTACAGTTATACTGGGTATTTACTTTTCATAGGAAATTGCTGTAATTGGGTGTCAGCCGGCATAATTTTTAATCCATTGGCTCATTTTATATGTTACAACCAGATTGTGTTTAGAGATTCTAATTTGTAGCGGTTTGGAGCCATGTTAGAATGTTTTCTGGTTGTGTGTGTCTGTTAATCACTCAGTCGTGTCTGACTCTACGCGACCCCGTGGACTATAGAGCCTGCCAGGCTCCTCTGTCCATGGAATTCTCCAAGCAGTAATACTGGACTGGGCTGCTATTTCCTTCTCCAGGGGATCTTTTCTGGTTAAACTTATTTTATCTTTTTAAGGGCTACGAAACTTTACAGAGGAAGCTTGATTGCACTCTGCATTTCCAATGTATTTTTTATGCTTCCCTGGCAGTTTGCTCAGTTTGTACTTCTTACTCAGGTAAGGTGCTTACATTTTTAAATTGAATTAAGTTTAGTATATTTGATTATAAGAACTTAATTTTCTAAAATTATAGAACTGATATGTTACATGATTCTAAGTCCTAAAATGTTTTTTTCAGTTGATATTTTGAAAGAAATTTCAAGATAGGGCAATAAATAAAATTTATTTATTAATGAGTTTTGAGAGTGGGGAGTAGAATGTGTGCTCATTTTCCCCTGCACCCACTGCTTTGATTCTTTCTTACACTGGCCTTATTCCTATTCATAGAAAGCAACCTGAGTTGTTTCTTTAATATCCTTTGAAATGTCTTGCTTGAGAAATGAAGTCAAGCCTGGATTTGAGACCTAACTTTCTTCACTAGCTTCTTAGTTGGACAGACAGCCTAACTTTTCTTAGTTTCAGTTTTCTCATATATAAAGTAGAGAAAATGAAAACCTACTGTATTGGGTTGTGCTTAGGATCAGATGGGGTTCATGTATGTATTATAAGACTCCTAACACATTACTACTACTTAACAGGATGTCAGGTTAGCTGTTTCTATCATTTTTTTTTTTAAGAGAAGCTTTGAAAAAGCGGAAGTGTTAGCTGCTCAGTCGTGTCTAACTCTTTGTGACACCATGACTGTAGCCTGCTGGGCTCCTCTGTCCATGGAATTCTCCAGGCAAAAATACTGGAGTGCATAGCTATTTTCTTCTCCAGGGAATCTTTCCAACCCAAGGATTGGACCTGGGTCTCCTGCATTGCAGGTGGCTCTGTTTGTACTTAATTCTTTATTTGATCTTAACTTTTAGACTCTCTTGTCTTCTATAGTTTGATGACATTTTAAATGTTTCGGGTTTAAAATGTCCCTGAGGGTCACTCCTTAAAACCCAGTAGGCCTGGTGTGTATTGCTTAATCACTGGAATGGAAAGGAAGAGTTCCTACCCTCCAGTTAGTGGAGATGGCCAGCTCTATGTTTTTTATCTGGGGGATGGGGAATGTGGGGAGTTGCATGGAGTAAGAGGAGGTAGTAATATGCTTCCCTGAGGGGCTTACACTGAATAACAACACACTTGCCCACAGTTGTTGTGTCATATCAGTCACCCTGCAGCAATGATGTGTTTCCCATGGAGAAATCAAAACATTGTTTTCTTGCTTTTAGGAAAATTTATTGTAGATTACTTGGAGATTAAAAACTTGATGAATAGAACTTAAGATACATGTGTATAAGTATTCAGCTATTTTGCTGTTTGTTTAAAACGTATTTGTGTAGTAAGAGAAGCATGGAGTTTAATTTGAATTGCTCTTTCCATGAAGAAAGATAGAAAGACACTGTTTAAATGCCTCTCTATTTTACCTAAAAAAGTGAAAGGGAACGTTGCTTGGTCGTGTATGACTCTTTGCAACATCATGGACTGTACAGTCCATGGAATTCTCAGGGCCAGAATACTAGACTGGGTAGGGAAATGGCAACCCACTCCAGTGTTCTTGCCTGGAGAATCCCAGGGACGGGGGAGCCTGGTGGACTGCCGTCTATGGGGTCACACAGAGTCGGACACGACTGAAGTGACTTAGCAGCAGCAGCAGCAGCCTTTCCCTTCTCCAGGGAATCTTCCCAACCCAGGGATTGAACCCAGGTCTCTCGCATTGTGGGTGGATTCTTTACCAGCTGAGCCATTTTACTAAGAGGTACATTATTTAATCAATTTATTCATGTAATCAATTAATTCATATGAATAGCTCCAGTACTCTTAGAATTCTTGGAAAATACCTTCACAGTTTTCTTCAAAACTGTTAAAAAAGTTAATACCTTTATAATACAAGAACTTCTAGCTTGAAATTTGATAAATATGATTGTAGCGAACACTGGAATATTTGTACAAGTATGAAGGAGAACACTAGTGGAGATACTTTTTAAGTGTGAGTAACAAGCAGAACCTAATATATTTTTACACACACATGCATTAAATAATTATTTTTTAGCTTTTAATGTATCTTTCCCAATTATGTATTAATTGTCACATTATAATTGCATTTTCATATTTCATACAAAGCAAGGCACTTTGTAATTGTACATGCCGGCAGTAGAGTCACTCTGACATTAAAAGGAGTATTGTTTTGGATAATCTGCAAAGCAGATAATTTACATGGCTAATTGAGAGAGAAGTGAATGGAAGAGAATAGTCAACTGATATTTGCTATATTAATGTATTCACCTTGTTTAATAATAAATTAGCAGGTAAGAAGGAAACTAAAGAACTGTCTATATAAATATAAATTTGAGGCAGAATAAAGATAATTCCTTTCTTAATTTTTTAATCTATTCATTATATATGTATAATTTTAAATTTTCACATAACTTTTTAAATTTCAGATTGCATCATTATTTGCACTCTGTGTTGTGGGATACATTGACATAAGCAAGTTACGGAAGATCCTTTATATGCACATGGTAATGATTTTTAAATTTGTTTTTTCCCATATATCTTGACCTTAAAACAAGCTCCTGATTAATATTTGATTTATTCATGGCTAAAACTGGTTTTAACATAGTCCCATAACTAAAACAAGTATTAGTCAAAAACTGTGATATAATTAACAGATCTTGTTTTAAATAGGCCACCCTGAAAATTTTATTTTGGGTCATATTACCTGATTTGAGTTTGTGCCCAACTTATACATTATCAGTAAAAAAGATAATTCGTGAAAGAAACCGTGGA
Source organism: Cephalophus harveyi (assembly GCA_006410635.1). Classification (NCBI taxonomy): domain Eukaryota; kingdom Metazoa; phylum Chordata; class Mammalia; order Artiodactyla; family Bovidae; genus Cephalophus; species Cephalophus harveyi. The sequence continues at coordinate 289,931 of SJYT01051363.1, read as the reverse complement.
ATGGTATATTATTCAGGAACCTTCTGTTAAAGTGGAATATCCATTTATTGATCACCAACTATTGAGGCACATGGGATATACCAGTGAATAGAATTGCAAAGATCCCAGCATGTATGTGGATTACATCCTAGTAGAGTAGAGGAAGGAGAGAAGACAGAAGATAAATAATAAACATAGTAAATTGGTAAATTATATAGTATTTTAGAAGGTGGTGTGGACTATAGAGAAAGATAAGCCATGATACCCAAGGAGGTCAAGAGGGCCAGCTGTCAGTGGATGGGAGATTGAGAGGTCAAATGAGGTGGTCAGGAGAGGTCTTACTGAGAAGAGGGGAGGGTAGTGAAGCAAAGACTGGAAGGAGGGGAGGGAGTCAGTTAAGTAGATATCATGGAGAAAAATAATCCAGGTTGATGAAATAGAGCAAAGGTCTTAAGGCTGGGTGGTTGATTTTGAAGAATACTGATTTTTTAAAAAACATTTGCCTTCTCCATCATTAATTCTTACAATTTTGTTTTCTTTTTCCTATAATTTTAATGTAAGGACAATATGCCATGGGTTTGTGCCAGTCTTAGCCTATCAGTAACTGATTTTGTGGTTTGACAGGGACTTGTGGTTCTTATTATCATTAAAAGATGCCTTTTAGCAATAATTACCAGGAAATTTTGAAAAAATAATCAAGGTTTATTACTTACAGGACCTGGAAATTACACAGCACATCTGGGACCGTGCAGTTAGGTCATGGGGACAAGGGGAGGTATGGAGAGATAGGGAGCAAACATGCATCTGGGATTCTGCCTTTGTTGGCATCTGGGGTGAGGGCCTAGGATTTTGAGGGCTCATTCTTTTTGGTGGATTTAAAACATAACAGTGGGAATTTAAATCACAGGAAGGGAAAAGACTGGCCCAGAGGTCAGGTATTGAAATTAACAAAGATCTCTAAAACAAAGGAGCCTCAGTAGGGGCAGGTGACCTGACTTTATCTAGTCCTGTGGCTGGCAGTATGTTTATTCAAGAGATAGCCATATTTGAAGTGGATTGCAATGAAAGCTTAAGTCAGGCACTTGTGTTACTAAAAAGAAAAAAAATCCCAGCTATCAGGGTTTATACTACAGCCATATATATTTTGTTCTCTAATAATTGGTACCTATAAAAGGACATTTATAAGATAAATTATGAACAGAGTTATAAAATGAACAATCATGAGCCTGTCCTCCAGCTGAAAACTGGAACCATCATTTCTTTGAAGCCTTTGTGTCCTGAATAGAGCCGCCTCACTTCTCTTGGAGATAACCATGAGCCTGACCTTTCAAGTTATAATTGTTTTCCTTTATAACTTTACCATATATATATATACTTATGCATAGATAATAGATTTTTATAATTAAGTTTTTGTATTGTTTTTAAGGTTTATAAAATGGTTTCACTTTTGTGTGAAGTATGTTTTCACTCAGATTTCTGAAATTTGTATGTTACTGGAGTTTGGGCATTTTCTTTGCTTTATGTTTCTTATTGTTTAAATTAAGCACAATTTATTTATCCATGTTCTTATTGAAAGATGTTTAGATTTTTTTTCCTCTCTTTTTCCTTTTATGAATAATGCTGTGCATTTTTCCACATACCTCCTGGGACATGGAGTATAGAGTTTCTCTTACTATACTCTTACTATTAAGTATAGAGTTTCTCTAAGCTCTTTACCTTGTAGTAGAATTTTTAGGTGGTAAATATATGTTCAGTTTCACAATTTAATATTACATTGCTTTTCAAAAGTGATTAGACTACTTTGAACAATAACATGTAACAGTCCTTGTTATTCTGTCTCTTTTTTTCTTTTTATTTTGTCAATCTGAAGAATATAAAATGGTATCTTATGACCTTAATTTACATTTTTCTCTGGTTTTCAGTAAAGTTGAACGTGTTTTGGTATGTTTATAGGCCCTATGTCTTTTCTCTTTATGTCATTCCTATTCAGAATTTTCATCAATTTCTCTCTGTGTCCAAGAAAAAGCGTCATTTGTTTTATTCACTGCAGTGTAATCCGCTACTTTCATTATTTATCCTGATGCTTGCATTGGTCCTGATTTGACCAGCTACTTTCTGCTGGCTTCTTTGTCTTTTGTTCTCATTATGCTTTGAGTACTTTTGAAGAAATCAGTAAAGGCTCAGTTTCATCAAATGCTTTTCTACATCTGTCTAGAGATCCTGTGTATATTTCCCTCTTTAATTTGTTACTATGAAGAATTACGGGATTCCCTGGTGGTTCAGACGGTAAAGTGTCTGCCTGTAATGTGGGAGACCTGGGTTTGATCCCTGGGTCGGGAAGATTCCCCTGGAGAAGGAAATGGCAACCCACTCCAGTACTCTTGCCTAGAAAATTCCGTGGGTGGAAGGAGCCTGGTGGGCTATAGTCCATGGGGTCTCAAAGAGTCGGACTGAGCGACTTCACTTGATGAAGAATTACATTGATTGATTTTCTACATTAAGCAACCTTGCTTTTCTGAGCTAAGCAAAACTATATATTCCTGGGTTCATTTACTGTTATTTTGTTAGGGTTTCAAACCTGTGCATGAATGGGATTGGACAGTACTTAACCTTTTCTCACACTTGATTTTTTTCCCCCAAAGTGTTTAATATGCTTTTTCTTTTCGATATTGCAGTAAACACTAGAATAATTGTTAAGCCCTTAGTCTGTCATCACATAAGCAATTATGGATGAGGACTTTGACTTAAAGTTATAGTTTTAAAAGTACTAACATGACACAGGTTTAGTTTGTAGTAGAACCTATCTTGGATAAATGATATATGCTTTATCATGTCACCTACTAACTATGGAATCAGTTACGTACTGTGAACTATCTTTGCTTTACAAACTCCTAAATCTCCATAGTTACATAAAGGAAAAAAATGTGAAATTGCCTCCAAAATGAATTTTTTCCATTTTTTATTATGATAAAATAATATCATACACGTAAACTTTACCATCTTAATTGCTTTAGGTGTACACATCAGTGATATTAAGTGCATTCTTATTGTTGTGCAAACATGACCACCATCTATTTCCACAACTCTTTTAATCTTGCAAAAATGAAGCAAGATACTCCCTATACTCCTTCTCCCCATCCCCCACCCCAGTGCCCTGGAAACCCTCATTCTGCTTCCTATGTCTATACTTTTAACTACTCTAGGTACCTCATATAAGTGGAATCATGTGGTATTTGTCTTTTCCTGAATGGGTTATTTCACCTGGCATAAATGTCCTCAGGGTCCATCCATGCTATGCAAATGGCAGGGACTTCCTTCTTTTTCATGGCTGAGTTTTGGTCTGTTGTGTATATGCCACATTTTCCACATCCATTCATCCATTAGTGGAAACTTAGACTGTTTCCATGTCTTGGCTATTGTGAATAATGCTGCAGTGAACATGGGCGTGCATGTATCTCTTGGAGATCCTGTTTTTGTTTCCTGTGGGTATATGCCAGGGGTGGATTTTCTGGGTCATATGATAGTTCTGTTTTTAATTTCTTAAGGAATTTCCATGCTGCCCTCCATAGTGTACTAGCTCACCAATAGTGGGACAAAGGGCTTTTATTCCCCACATCCTCACCAATACTTACCTCTTGGCTTTTTGATAATGGTCTTTCTAACAGGTGTGAGATTATGAGGTGATGTCTCATTGTGGTTTTGATTTGCATTTACTAATGATATTGAACACCTTTTCCTTTGATATTATAACAGCATTTGATAAAGTCAGCATCTGTTTCTGATTTTTAAGATCTTAATTAAATGAAAATAGATGGACATTTCATGAACTTTTGATACATACATGTACTTTAAGCCAAAAGCTAGTATCATGCAACATGATGAATCAGTAAAACTATTCTCATTAATGCCAGAAATTTAAGAAATATGTCTTCTGCCACTCTTAACATTGTTGCATAAATATTAACTAATGCAACTGACTAAAAAATAAGAGTCTCAAATAGAAAAGGAAGATATAAAAATATCATTGTTTGTAATTGATATGCTTCTGAATACTTAAAAAACCCAAATTAATAAAGTGATTACTACTAGAAACAATGGAAGTTTATAGTCAGTTATACTCTCAAGAGTTTTCTCCAACACCACAGTTCAAAAGCATCAATTCTTCAGCGCTCAGCGTTCTTCACAGTCCAGCTCTCACATCCATACATGACTACTGGAGAAACCATAGCCCTGACTAGACGGACCTTAGTCGGCACAGTAATGTCTCTGCTTTTGAATATGCTGTCTAGGTTGGTCATAACTTTTCTTCCAAGGAGTAAGCGTCTTTTAATTTCATGGCTGCAGTCACCATCTGCAGTGATTTTGGAGCCCCAAAAAATAAGGTCTGACACTGTTTCCACGGTTTCCCCATCTATTTCCCATGAAGTGATGGGACCAGATGCCATGATCTTCGTTTTCTGAATGTTGAGCTTTAAACCAACTTAGGAAAATTCAAAAACCCAATAGAAAAATGGACACTAGGAGTAGGCAATTCATATACACACAAAACAATGTAAGTAGTAAATAGAAGAAAAGATGCTGTATGTCTCATCCCTAAGAATGGAAAGGTGAATAGAAAAAAACGCAGCAACCTTTTTTTTTGTTAGATTGGCAGATATTTAAAAAGAATAATGCACGATATTGGTAGGAGTGTGTATCGGCAGGAACTCTCCTACCCTACTGGTGAAGAGTATGGTATTTTGTATGGAAATTAGTCAATATTTTCTCAAATTTTAAAATGTTTGTATCCTTGACCCATGATAGTAATTTATCCCATAAATGTGTTGACATGTATTAATATATATGATAGATACATAAGGATGTTTTCTCAGCAGTGTTTATAACAGGAAAAACAAAACTAACTGCAAGACAAAACTGGAAAGCACTTAAGTGTTCAGAGTACTGGTTGCATAAATTAGAGCCTATCTCTAGAGTAGAGTACTTTTTTCAGTTATTCAACAGAATGAATTAACTTGGTTTAAATTGATATGTAAAGCTCTTTGAAACAAACTAAGAGTAAAAGCAAGCAATAGCATAGCTTCTGGGCCAACTTTTCATTTCTGGTTTTAAAGTTATAAACAAGAATTTGTATATGTGAATGAAAGGATACTCAGGGAATTGATGGTGGTGTTGATTTCTGGGGTTTTGAAGTGGGGCATAGAATGCGGGCTCTTTTCCTTGTATATTCCCTTTTGAATAGTTCACATTTTGTTTATCATGAGCATGTGCAGTTTTTCAGAATAAAAATCGTTTTTTTGGTTTTCTCTATGTTAATTATATTTTTCTTGGATTTTTTCAGATTTCTCTTGCACTTTGTTTTGTTTTGATGTTTGGAAACTCAATGTTATTAACCTCTTATTATGCTTCCTCTCTGGTAATTATTTGGGTAAGTGTTCCTCCTTAAATAAATGTCTGTTTTTGAAACTAATGGTTTACCAGTTTATCACTGGCTTGAGATTCATGAGGGATTATCTTTCAAGAACTGTTTCAAGTGTCTTACTGAATACATATAGTGTGATAATGTATTTAAGTTCTCACTTCCAAAGAAACATAACAAAAATTAATGCCTGAAAACATAGCGCTTTGCTTTGTACTCTCAATCTGTCCTTTCTCTCTAATCTTTTATGTCACCTAAATTTTGGCCAGGGTTTATTTTAGAATGATTTCTATGCCCTCGTCTTTTTCTTGATTCCTCCCCTCTTTTCAGAGTTTATTCTCTTCCTTCCCCACTTTGTCACCCCCTTTCCTCGTTTTGGCATCTCACAGCAGTCTCTCCTTCTTGTTCCACTGTGATCAGAGAGAGGCTTCGGGACTTCTTTTTTCAGTTTTTTCCCTTCATGTCTATTTATATGACTTATTCAGATAGTTTAAATCAGGTAATGATTCAGTTATATTTTTCTAGATCACTAAGAGCAGATGTAGATTATGGAGGGATAGTCTTACAGAATTAGGGTAACAGGTCATCTAACACCTTCTGCCACTTTCGTTAGAATGACTTTCTAAATATAATATGTCTCTCTAAATTTAAAGCCTTGGAGAGGTGGTTACTCCTTTTTTTTGTCAATGGATTTCTCTATTACAATGTTTTGCATACCTAAGAAGAAAGAAAATATTCCTTATATTTGACATACACGTGCTTTAGTTTTAGACTGGTTTCTTGGAGATGAAAGCGTATTGCACTGTCGTAACTGAAATGTATTCTACTTCTTGAATAGTCATTTAAGTAAGTCAGATCATTTTTTGTCTTTCTTGATTTCTAGAACCTATTAACAAATTTGGAATCTGGTATTTCTTTGTCCAATTTTACAAGTAAATTCTTTTTTAAGATTCTGTTTCCCAAATACCTCTTCCCAGTCTAGACCACTATCCCTTTCAGATTGTGTGACTTGAGTATGCTCTGGCACAGAAATTAGCAATTGGCATGTGGTTGATGCTCTGTTTTCAATAATGACTAAAAAACACTCCTCATTAACTGAATTGCTGTGCTTTGCTATTACTGATAGTTCTTACAATCATGAATTCTGCTTATAATTAGGAAATGTGACAGTGGACTCAATTCTATATTTACATGCGTACATGGGGAAGTCCTGGTATTACTCAGGGTGAAGTACATGACTGTTGGTACTTGTGTACAGGAAAGCCATTGAATGGAAGATTGCCTATCAATAAAATCTAACCTTAAGTACATGTTGCAGGAAATTCTCTTCAGTTCTGTTGAACACCTACAGTGTGTTAGGCTTCCTACTGGGTGCCTGATACTGAGGTGTGTCTCAGGTATAGATTAAGCATTATGCATATTTCATGTATCAATATTTTGATGTACAAAAATAAATGATGGCAACAGGTACAGAATGTAGCCTGTTTTTGTATATTTACCTATAAACGCACATTTGTCTGTTTTTATTTCTAGTTATCACTTTGAAACCTTAATCATAACACATTTTGTATTCTCAGATACTTGGAAACTTCTGAAAAGATTTAATTTGGGTTCATGTATTTATGTTTTGATCTCTATATTTTTGCCAAGTTGGAAGTAGATTTAGATCTTTATAGATACTATGCTTTGGAAGTTTGCTATGTATCTGGAAAAAAATCAGATTTGGTTGAGAAGTATTTAGTTGGTTCATTAAAAACTCATTTATAGTTTATTCAAGGAGTTAATAATATTTTAACTTAAGGAAAATCTTATAAGACACCTATCTAGAATTCTGAAATTGTTATATATTTCTTGATTCTTAGGTAAATCAGAACCAGTCATAGAAGTCAATTACAGAAATTAACATATGGAGATTTTTCTTTCAACTTTACAAAGTGACTCACTGACCTAAAATATTCTGGACAAAACAGGGCTTCTTGAAATCAAATGAGCTTGTATTGATTCTGTGTGAAACAGTGAAAATTGTGCTGAATTTTAGATTTTGAGGGTCATGTTATTTATAAGTATTTTTTTTGGTAACTGAATTTGTGTCTGTAATTGTTAACTTTATGCTATGTTATTTTCTCCATGCAGGGTTTACTGGCAATGAAACCATATTTCCTGAAAATAAATGTATCTGAACTTAGTTTATGGGTAAGAATCAATCTATTTGAATGTATACATTCTTCCTTCTCTAAAATATATCATTGGTTTTATGTTTTACTTTCAAGGAATTGATCTATATAATGCAGGAGGTCTAACAGTTTTATAACATATTAGGGCTCAATTTTAATGTGCCAAATTACTCTTTTCGTGAAGCAAGATTAATATTGGATAGGTAGTTAAAGAATTTCAGTTTTTGTATTTTATTACCTATGCTTTTTCTGAGGAGCAGTACATGTGTAAGAAACTTTCAGTAGAAGGGGAATTTAACTGCAATTGCTGTGTAAATCTCCTATAAAATATTAACTTTGATAAGAAGATTTTGTTTATTTTTCTTTCTGGTGACAGCCGTTGATTTTGAAGTAACATTCTTTATTTTAAGGTGCATGTGTTTCAGCATTTTCTCTTGGCTATCTATAGCGATAATAACTTCACATGTGATTACAGCATTTATTTTTTTCTTACTAGGCTATGTCTATGCAATGGCTGTATGATGCATTGGTTCAGTTTTGTTTTGCTATATTTTTCTTTTGTAGGTTATCCAAGGATGTTTTTGGTTATTTGGAACTGTCATACTAAAGTATTTGACATCTAAAATCTTTGGTATTGCAGATGATGTAAGTATATTTTTGCTTAAACTTGTAAGACTTAAAATAAACAGGCTTAGAATGCATTACCAGAGTTGGCAAGTGCCCCACTATTTAAGCTAAATTTTAAGGTGGGGCCTATTCACCTGTTATTTTATCTATCTAATAGAAAGTAAATGTGACTAAGTATATATAGTCTGTTCATCAAAATTAATTTTTGACACAGTCTCTTATTTTATTGGTCTTTCTATATCACAAAGGTTTTAAAATTTTAAAGAAAACTCTAGAGACTTAAGCTCAAATGTTAAGACCTAAACAGTTATTTTCCTCTGGTTTCTTTATAATCCCCTTTTGCAACAGACAAAGACACCACCTTCAGAGCCTTGTAAATAATAAATTCTATTATAGATTCATTCCTTTTTTTTTTTTTTCCAGTTTTCTGGTCACTGCTTATGAAGGATTTATTTATAAGCTTTTATAGATGATTTAATCCAAGTTAGTCTTGCGAGAGACATTTTTATTTTTGCTATTGGTTTTGCTTTCTTTGGTATTTGGGTAGGAGAGATAATAAAATGAGAAGTCTGTTTTATAATTGCAAAAGATTCACCCTATCTGTAATTTTGCTTATTTTGATATTTTGGTGAGTACATTACTTAAAAGAGGACACTAACCAACGTGGAAAGAGTAACATAAACCACACCACACTTTTTTTTTTTTCTGTAATTTGTTTTAATTGACTGTCTTTCTTCCTCCTGTAATAGATTTTAAGTTGTGGTTTTGAAACTGAGTTCTGTGAAGTTCTGGGGCTTCACAGGCTCTTTGGTGAGGTCCATCTACTTCCCAGTCTCCTTGTTGATTCTCTTCATCCAGGATATTCTAGCTTTAATCTGTTACATAGTGGACATCTATACACGTTTTCATATGAACAAGAGAATTGTTTGCTTAAAAAAGATTGAGAACCACTGGACTATTAAAGGGGTAGTCTACAACCTGTGGAAAGATATTTTAAAAGTTTAAAAGCATAGCCTAAAATGCATTTATTCAGTTATTCAGTGTACTTGCTCTGGGCCTGGCAGTCGAATGCATCCTAGAGATACACAACTGAGTAAGACACAGTCTAGTGGGATACAGGGACAATTTCTAGCAACTATAAAACAGTGTAATAGAAGCCGTGATAAAAAGAGTGGAACTTCTGTGGCAGTCCAGACTCCGAGCTTTCACTGCAGGGGGCATGGGTTCAGTCCCTGGTTGGAGAACTAAAGATCCTGCATGCTGTGTGGCATGGCCAAAAATAAATAAATAAAAATTTTAAAACTGCAAAATGTATTTTTAAAACTTCATTTAAAAAAAAAACAACACAGGTACAGAGTGTTGTACAAATACACAGGAGGAGTCAAGGAAGGCTCATAGAAGTCAGCTGTGAAGATGAGCGCTGCTGCTGCTGCTGCTGCTGCTGCTAAGTCACTTCAGTCGTGTCCGACTCTGTGTGACCCCATAGACGGCAGCCCACCAGGCTCCCCCGTCCCTGGGATTCTCCAGGCAAGAACACTGGAGTGGGTTGCCATTTCCTTCTCCTGTGCATGCAAGTGAAAGGTGAAAGCGAAGTCACTCAGTCGTATCTGACTCTTCGTGACCCCATGGACTGAAGCCCACCAGGCTCCTCCGTCCATGGAATTCTCCAAGCAAGAGTACTGGAGTGGGTTGCCATTGCCTTCTCCGAAGATGAGCACTAAAAGGTGATTAAGTCACCCAGGATACAGAGAATGAGCAGGAAGAAATGGGAAATAGCTCAAATCCTGGGTTTATGGAATCTGACTACTCACTGGGGGAAGAAATCCAGTTAAACTGTTAATTCACGTTAAAGTGACTGTTGTCATTTCTGTCACAGCCTGGTGTTGAACCATGGTAAAAAAAAATACTATAATAAGTTATGTCTAAATCAGAAATAATTTAGTTGCAGCGTTGGTATTTCTGGAAATATGTAACGCTGATCAGGAACATCAACTCATAAATTCTTAATTTTGACATTGGTCAGAGGAAGGAGAATGGCAAGGCCATATAGCTGTTGAAAAGCATTGTTTTTTTTTCTGTTAAGATAATAAGACACATACTTTCCTGTCCTTTAGGAATCCAAGGAGGCATTTATTGGCCTATCCTGGATTTCTCATCCTTGGTAAAAACCGATGTTGTCCAACAGGGAAGTTTAACACTTAGTGCCCCAAGCTTTTTGTTGGGGGCTGGTAACGCAGGCACCCTCTGCCTCACACATATCAAAATTCCAAACTCCCAGAAGCAATGTAGGTGTTCAGTATAAGCCACTAGTATCGTTTAGGGTGGTGGGGTCCTTACAGAATCCAAGTTCCCTGATGTCAGCCAGGGGTCAACCTTGCAAGCAGGTTTTTCAAAGGATACCCTTCAGACCTGTTCTGTTAACTCTCATCTCAATGTTAAGTTTGTCTCTTTTCCTTTCTGCCGTGCCCACCCACCTTCTTGGATCTTACGTGAATGTGCATACCACCTCCCAGATGGTCATAGATGTGTAGAGAACTTGGCTCTCTTAGATCCCTCAGCATCTGTGGACAGCTTTACATTCATCAGGGATGGGAGAGCTTATCTACCCCTCATGATTTGTCTCTTTGTAGAATCTCTAACATTTCTAGCTAGTCGGTAAATATGCTGTTCACCAAACTGATACTGTAACCCTTTGCTGCTTTTACTGACAGTGCACAGATTTTTTTGCTCTCTGCCCCCAAACAAGTCAGCTCCTTCAGATGTTCTTCCATGGTCAGCCCCATCCGGTTACCACCATTAGGCTGACTGAGCTCAGAGAAGCAGTGGTGATGTAATGCTGGGTGTTAGTGGCCAAAGTGGGAATTCCTGCTGGCTTAGTGGTAAAGAATCTGCCTGCATGGCTGGAGACTGCCTATCAATGCAGGAGACTTGGGTTTGATTCCTGGGTCAGGAAGATCCCTTGGAGAAGGAAATGACAACCCACTCCAGTATTCTTGCCTGGAAAATCCCATGGACAGAGGAGCTGGCAGGTTACAGTCCATGGGCTCACAAGAGTTGGACACAACATAGCTACTACACCAGTGGCCAAAGCAACAGTGCCACAAACTCCCACTATTTCCACACAGAGGTCATTTTTTTTCCTTTTTTAAAATAAATGAATTTTCTACATTTGTTTTCCTTTTGATCGTTTTCTTAAACCTAATATTATTTTTGACAGTTTTATCCAATTTCATAGTTGTTACTGGAGGAGGGTATTTACTAATGTTGACCTTTGCTGTATCTGCAAGTCCCCACATTCATTGATTTTTGAGTGTTGATCCAACATTGTGTTTCTCAGATACCCTCACTTGTTTGCAATGTATTCGTTTTTCCAGATATTGCTGGATTTGGTTAGCTAATATTTTTAAGGACTTTTGTTGATTTTTAAGAACATTAATCTGTAGTTTTATTTTCTTGTAATGTTTTTGCCTGGTTTTAGTTTCAAGGTAATGCTGTGCTTGTTAAAATTATTGGAAAATGTTCAATCTCCTATTTTCGGTGAGAGTTTATATAGAATTGATATTACTTCTTCCTTAAATGTTTGTTAGAATTTGACCATGAAGCCCTCAGGGTCTGAAGTTTGGTTCATGGGAAGATTTTCTACTACAAATCCACTTTCTTTAGGAAGTTACTGGTAGTTTATATCTTTAGTAGAAACTCACCCATTTCATATATGTCATCAAATTGGTCATGTTTTTAAAAAATTATTGTAGGATTCAGTTAGTGAAAAAATTCTTATTGAAATTTTTCACTTATATGTGAAATTGTCTTTTATGTTCTTTAATTTTCCTTCTTTGGATTTAGAATCAATGTTATATTACTCTATAAAGAGGTGCTTTTATTTTTTGCTATGTTTTCTACTTTCTATTTATTATATTAATATTCCCAAAGTACCACTTTTTAAAAACTCCTCTTTGATTTTATTGTATTTTTCTTTGTAACTGAAATCTGCCATCCTCATTTCCTTTATTCTTATTTCTTTGGGATTGCTCTGAACATTTTTCTGATGCTTGAGGGAAAATGCTTGGCTCTTTTGTTTTCACTTCTCTTATATTATGATAAACACATTTCAAATCTATAAATTTCCCTATAAGTAGTACCCTTTTTGCATCTTACAAGTGAACTATTTTGTGATTTTCTTTTTTAACCCAAAGATAAGTCTTATGTTATTGAATTTCTAGCTAAAAGGACTTTTAAAGTCTTTCTTAGCTATTGTTTTCCAGTTTTGCTGCATTTGTGATTAGAAAAAAATTAATTTGCATTGTAGAAATTCACATATCCAACAAATATTGTGAACTTATTTTTTTCTTCCTAGAGACTTTTTCAATTGTGCTTTTATACACTTTGAATCTATACCATTCACTGAAAAGATGTTTATGATATGTATAATCTTCCTTTGTTATTTATCAGCATATAATGTCATTTGTTGTCTTTTTCATGTGTTTTTGTTTGAATTTAGTTTTGTGAGACATTACATTTACTAATGCAGGTTTCTGTGGTTCATTGTATCTGGTATATCTTGTTCTCTTTTTCTGCTTTTAGCCTTTCTGCAAACTTTTAAGCATACTTTTTGTAGACAACATGATACTGAATTTTTTCCCCTTAACTCTAATTGAGCATCTGTCTTTAATTAGTGAACTCAAAGTCCTTACATTTATGGCAGTTATTATTATTTTGGGACTTCGTTCTTTCATTTTATTGAGATTTTCCAAGCATTTTGCTTTCCTTTTAGATTCTTTTCCCTTTCCTTGGATTGGTGGTTTGAATATGCAATTTTAGGCCAAAGTATTCTCCCTATTGGGCTTCCCTGGTGGCTCAGACAGTAAAGCCTCTGCCTGCAATGCGGGAGACCCGAGTTCAATTCCTGGGTCAGGAAGATCCCCTGGAGAAGGAAATGGCAATCCACTCCAGCACTCTTGCCTGGAAAATCCCATGGATGGAGGAGCCTGATAGGCTACAGTCCATGGGGTTGCTTTCTTGCCCATAAGACACAGCATTTGAGATTCTTCAGGATATCCCATCGCCATTGAGTTCCTATTCACTTCCTGACCACCCCCAACCCCGACACACACACACTTCATTTATGTATCATTTAGTGTTTTAGTCATGATTTGCTTTGGATATAATTTATCCCCTTTCCTACGGTTCTTGCTCTTTTAGACAATAATTAATTGAAACTTAGGCAAATGTTTTCTCATTTGTTAAGTGAAAATAATTCCAGCTTCCTCACGTGGCTCGTTGTGGGAAGTAAGTGAGGTGATATAAGTGAAGAATACACAGATGCTGACTGTCAGTCAAAAGGTGTGTTTTATTCCAAGGTCTGCCCGTTGTCTGCTTCTTTCAAAAAGTCTTTTCAGTCTGGCTTTCAGAAATTCTGAATTATGTTTGTTTTTCTTTACTCTAAAACATGATGTCCCTTTGTGATTGATGGATGCCTGTGTGTGTTACCAAGCCCAGTGGATACCTTGTAGTGTATTTTACAAGGTTTAACTCCTTGAGCAGGGAAAACCCAAGGGTAAAAGCCTGTGGAATGTTGTTGATGGTGCGTGGAAGGCAGGGTGTTGTTGGAGCTATCACTTGTCAGCCAAAGAACAGAGACTGTGAAATTGGAGGGTCCATAAACAGCCGTGTGTTAGAACAGCAAGTTCTGCAATGCATTGGAAGCTGTTTTTAGGTACTGTTAAGATTGAAATGAGTTATAGCAATGTACGGCATAATCTAATGGTGCCTCCCTTTATTCCTTACTAGGCTCATATTGGCAACTTATTAACATCAAAATTCTTCAGTTACAAGGATTTTGACACTTTATTGTATACATGTGCAGCAGAGTTTGACTTTATGGAGAAGGAGGTAAGATGGGATTTATCCTTTTCTAGGTTTTGGTCTGTTCATTTTTCATAAAGGGTGCTCCTGTTATTCAGATTCTTACCTCTGTGCTCTTATCTCAGTTTGAAGGAAAAAGAAAACCTTGCAACTTAAACCAAGATGTTCCTGTTTACATTAGCACAGCCTCATGAAATATATGATCTCTTCTCATTTTGATAATTTAGAAACATACATTCAGTCTAGCAATAGTTTTTAGGATGAGTAAACACAGAAGCACTTCAAGTTGCTTTCTTTCAAGGATAGCATTGATTCAGTAAAACTCTGAAGCTTTTCAGTTTCCACTTGCTTTGTGATTGTTTGTTTGAATAATCTCATTGATTTGAAATATCATTGAATACAGGTTTTTCATCCCAACATTTGTCTTTCTAAAACTGTACTCATGTGTTTAGAAGGAAATCTGAGAGTAGTTTAGTGGATTGTGAGACAGAAGTCTGCAATATTACTTACACACACACCACCCATGTGGCCCTAATTTATGAGGATATTTAATTATCTCTGAGACATTTTTCTTCAAAGCTGTGTGTGTGCAGTCCTCTGCTGACACATTCATTTTCCCTGATCCCCAGTGGGTCAGCCATTGAATTGCAGACCAGTTGGAAGAGAGTGTGCCACATGGCAGATGACTCTTCACTCCAGTGACTTATCGTCTCCATTTCCTGTGTTTTGGCAAGTGGTTTTGACACGTAATGGCTGATAACAAGTGTATAAGTGATAATGTTGAGCCTGCTGAAAGAAAATAGGGAAAAGCATCTTGCAAAACATTAAAATGCATGCCTGTAGCAGATCAAGACTCCTTCAAGGAGATGGTAAAGGAAGTATAGGCATCAACAGAGAAATTAGGGCTCAGTGTAAATCCTTTAACATTGTTGAAGATAAACACGCCACTACATAGCCTTGAGAGTATGAATCATCAGTTATGTAACAGAAGAAATAGTTTACTAAGACACAGCGTGGCTTCAGCCAATTTGAAGAAAATGGCAAAGCCGTGTCCAGCCTGCCATTCTTCATCTCCATAGGTATCTTCACGGGGCCTGGGCTGTAGAGACAGAGCACAGTGCAGGCTCAGAGAGAGGGCGTCTGGTGCATGGTGGGAAGAGAGAACAATTTAACGCAGTATCACACTGGTATGGAAAGATGCTTAAGATGTATAATAGGGTAAGCAACATGCTGTGATCTTATTGAGCCATGATTAGCACACGTAAAGTGTCAGCAAAACTTTTACACTGGTTTTCTTTTCTTTTTTTGGTGAAGAGGTAATTAGTGATTAACTTTATTTTGTAATTTGCATTTTCTAAATTTTCTATAGTAGTCATATTTTAATACCCACTCCAGTGTTCTTGCCTGGAGAATCCCAGGGGAGCCTGGTGGGCTGCCGTCTCTGGGGTCGCACAGAGTCGGACACGACTGAAGCGACTTAGCAGCAGCAGCAGTAGCAGCATATTTTAATTGAATTGTACTATTGAAAGATAGTAAAAAAAACCAGTGAGGGAGATCTTTGCCTTTTAGATATGAAAATGGAAAGCAACAGTATTTAAAGTAAAGACATCAAAACAGGAACATTATGGCCAAAAATAGGCAATGCTGGATAGACCCCATGTGTGTGTACTTAACTATGCTTTTGTGTGTGTTCTTGGTATGAAATGGAGAGCAGAGAGCAGCACAGCTAAATAAT
Source organism: Cephalophus harveyi (assembly GCA_006410635.1). NCBI lineage: Eukaryota > Metazoa > Chordata > Mammalia > Artiodactyla > Bovidae > Cephalophus > Cephalophus harveyi. The sequence continues at coordinate 274,138 of SJYT01051363.1, read as the reverse complement.
AAAAGATGCATTGTTTCATGACTATTATTTGAAAAATTGAATTGGAGTGGGAAATCAGGTTAAAGCTTTGTATCATAGGCCAAGCTTCATTTCAGTTGATGTGTTAAATATAAATGAAGCTTGAAAAATTAATTTGAGAAACATTTCTTAACTTCATAATTTAATGAGCATCATTAGTACAAAATGCATATGAGAATGATTAATAGATTTGTCTGCATATAACTTAAAACTGTTATATGTACAGTTTTGTACATTAAATGTTATAAAAATTAAAATCAAATGACTAACTGGGATGATTCTTGTGATAAATAAAATCAATGAAACTAGAGATTAATTAGTTTAGGAGAGTGTTCAAATCAATAAAAATGTATCAAGGACCCTCACTGTTTCTCAGCACCAAAAGTACAGCCCCACACTGTTCCCCTACCCACCTATGCAGAAATGGGCAAAGGACGTGAACATATACAATCCATCAGGGAGGAAATGCTGATAGCTGATTAAAATGTGAAATTCATTGTTTCCTTTATTTTTTCTCCATTTTCTAGTGTTCACAATGAGCGTATGTAACTTTTATGCTTAGAATAAAATCAATAATTATGAGAAATATTAAAAGAATTTATAATTCTAATAGAACAAGCATGTGCACACATCTCTCACTGTGGTTTTTTTTCTTTGCATTTGTTCTTTTTTGTTTTTAAATTGAGGTATTATTGCTTTACAACATTGTGTTGGTTTCTGCTGTGCAACAAAGTGAATCAGCTGTATGTATATGTATGTCCCCTCCTTCTAAGACCCCACCACCGACAATCCCACCCCTCTAGATCACCACAGAGCACCGAGCTGAGCTCTTTTCAAGCCGGTTCCCCGCTAGCTGTCTGTTTTATACATAGTAGTGTATATATGTCAATCCTAATCTCCCAGCTCACCCCACTCCCCCTTCCTCACACCCCTGGGTCCACATGTCTGTTCTGTACATCTCCATCTCTATTTCTGCCCTACAAATGGGTTCATAGGTACCATTTTTCTAGATTGCACATATATGCATTAATATATGATATTTGTTTTTCTCTTTCTGACATACTTCACGCTAATAAACTTTTGGAATATAATGTTAAAATTGTTTGAGCTCTATTAAACTTTCTTTAGTATTTTTAACATGATTTTTTAAATACTTCCTCTTTAAAGAAAACATCAATCTTACTACTTTTGTTATATTTATTGTTAGTTATTATTAGCAAATGTCTAATTTTTGAAATAAAATAGTTATTATAAATTATGAAAATTGCTTGTCTAATACAGAATAGAAAGTGAGAAAATTGGACTAAGGGGAGGGAAATCAGAAAATGCTACTTATGTTTTGTAGAATTAAAATGTACCAGTATTTTTAATATGGTTGAATCTAGCCTTCTGTTTATAAACATATTGAGGAAAGCATGCGTAATTTCATGTAATGATAAAACTTTTGTGAGGGAATGTGATAACAAGCAAATCGATTGCAATTTAGAAATTTCAGGCCGAGAATTGTTTGAGTCTGTGATCTCGAATTATTGAGAGGATTGCAATGTGTAAGGCTTTTTTAGTTAAAAAAAATTTTTTTTTTTAGTTTTTTACCTATTACGGAAGAAAATGTAAAAATGCTTTTACTCCTTTTATAAACATTGATCATTATTGTGTGTGTGTTTGTATCTGGACATCATGCTTGTGATTTTTATTCGAGATAAAATGCACAGTAAAGCTCATGCCATTCTGCTGACCCTCGTTGAATATTGGGCTCTCTAGTTAGAATAGTACTGAGCAAAAGTGAATAGTAGTCTTTCTAGTTGTGCTTTACACTACAAGTGTTTGGGAACTGTATCTGTTAGTGTTTTCAACTCAGCATTTTGGGGAAGTTCATTTTTATGGAAATGTATCTTCATTTTTATGAAGGGAATCAGTGGGTAGATTGGTGAATGCACAAGTTTCTCAACATGTTTTAAAATTCACTTGGTTCATGATTTGTAGTTTCATTTGAAATAACATTTTTCTCTAGTGAAACACTTCTTTGCATTTCAGACTCCCTTGAGGTATACAAAGACATTATTGCTTCCAGTTGTTTTTGTTGTGTTTATTGTAATCATTAGGAAGGTAAGTCTCTCCTTTACCTTATGAGTACTTTCTCGTAATAAAACATGTTCCTATTTCTTCACAGTAGTTACATATAAAGGCTACATGTTAATCTAACACAATACTTATATAGATTTATTGAAACACATTCTGTATTTTCTTACTAGTAGCCTTTGATGAATATTTATAAATCTTAAAAAATATTGTGCTAGTTACCAACATAAAGTAAACCTAAGAAAAGGACACTTACATTTTGATAGTCATGTATTTTGAAATATAGGATCAGAGAGATCATATTGACCCACATGCAATTGTTTCTGTTTATGTGAATTATTACTGACTCATTTTTAACTTTTATGTAATATTTTATTAAAATATTTAACATATGCCTTTCTAAGTCATT
>SJYT01051363.1:256888-271542 GCA_006410635.1 Cephalophus harveyi | reverse complement strand
TTAATCAAAAGGAAAAATAGAATATTAACAATCTATTACTAAATCCAATGAAATAGTTAGACTCCCAACTTAGCTTTGATAATGAAATCTTAAGTCCAGATATAAATCAGGCCAAGGAAGTTCCAATCTTTAACAAAGAGTGATATAGTATTCTTTTTTTCTTCTTAAGAGTTAGTGAACTTTATAACTACAAATGTTTTAAGTGAATGACTTGGGATTAGTCTGTAATTGAAAAATAAATGATAGACCCTGAAGGTTTTCTAATTCAGAGCTATTATTTCTGTTAGTACAATGTCATGTATTTGTGGAATATTCTGTATTGTAATTATTATTCACATCATATATTTATAATCACTCTAAATATTTCACATACCTTATTTCAATTGGTTCTTCAATAACATTCTAGGGTACAGATACTATTATTACCATTTTGGCAAATGCAAAATTGGAAGGTTGGAGAGGTTGTTACTGGCCTCACATCATCTCCATTAAGAAGCAAGGGAAGAGTGAGAATCAGATGGCCCCTTTACCCTCCTCTTTGGGCATCATAGTTATCATTCATGTATGTGTGTAGTTAAGTAGAGGCACTGCCCAAAACTGGAACATGGTGGAATTCACTAAAGGTGAATTAGAAGCTGAAAGGTCAGGTTTCAAGACCCTTCTTAGTTGTTGTCCACCTTCAGGAAGATCATTTAATCCTTCTGAGCCTGTTGCTCCTCTATAACATGGTAATAAAACCTGTCTGAACAGGGTTGGTTATAGATATGATTATACAAATGTAAGATTTTGTTGTCATAATTACTATTTCTGAGTTACTGCTTATCTCCATACTTCTGTATTTTAGAGTAAGTAAAAGTTTGAAAGTCTAGAAAATATATTACTTGAATTTTTTTTTTCTAATACAGCTGTTATAAAGTGTTTAAAAATCTATTTGCAGGTTATTAGTGACATGTGGGTTGTCTTAACTAAACAACAGACACATATAAGGTAAATATGGCATTAATGACTTTGTTATTTCCTCCAGTTTATTAAGTAGGTATTTACAGTGTGTTAATTTTATAGTTATGTGAACTGATGTTTCAGGTGTTGCCATCCCCCTTCTCTGCTTTTATCCTTATTCCCTCTCTGAGCGGGAGCTAAGCACATCACTTACTTGTCTCTAAGTCCCGTCCAGTATGCTCTGACAGTAGCCCTACACTTACTTCTACTTGAAGGACACAGCTTTGTGCTTCAGTTTGGCAGGTAAAGCAAATTACTCTGTTGATAGTTTTAGAACCAATGGACAGCCTTTTGGCAGAAGAAGAGGGAAATGTAAAAGTGGACTCGTACGTCACTTTTTACATAAAATAAATTCCAGATAGATCAAAGATTTAAATAAAGAGAAAAATGAAACTCCCAAACTAACCAAGATTTTATTATAATGTTAGGGTTAGAGGACTTGTTAAGAATGGCATAAAACCAATAAGCTAGAAGGAAAGGTTGATATGGTTGACCAGATAAATTCTTTGGTAAAATACCGTAAGCATTATTCAAAGCAAATACAACTTGGGGGAAATATTTGCAGATCATAACAAGGTAATAATGACCATCACACATAAAGAACTTCTATAAATTAACAAGAAAAATGCTACAAACCCATTTGAAAAATGAGTGAAAGGTACACACAGGCAGTTGAGAAAACACATTCCCATTTTCCCTATCCCACTACACGCCTGTCCCATTAATCTCTTTTGTGCTCTCTGACCGTGAAAATTGGTTTCCTGCCCTTGCAGTGGTTGTGCCCTAAGCCCGTGATTGTGCCCCCTGCTTCCCGCCGCCTGTCTTGGCATGACTCAGTTCTCTAATCCTTGCCTAAATGTCACCTACTATAAGAAGCCTTCTCTGCCTATCATCTCTGAGTAGATCCCTTGTCTCCTTGCTTGTTATTCTCCACCATCACACCCTTTTTCTTTCTCTCAGCATTTATCACCATGTGTTTACAAACTGCTGTGTTGTTGCCTATATCTCCTGAAAGGGGAGATGGCCATTTCTGTTCAATTCAGCAGTTTATATGCAGTGCCTGGCATATGAGAAAGAATAGTAGTTGAGTGATAAAGGCTTGTGCATGAGTAAATAGATACATGAAAAAGTGCTCGGTCCCATGATAATGTGGAAACCTTTTTACTTGACAGGTTTGTAAAAATTAATACCCAGTGTTTGCAAGGGTGGTAAGGCAGTTTGGCAATAAAGCAGAACATATGGTGGGCCTGTCCTTTAACCCAGCAGTTTCACCGGTGCAAATATGTCCCCTAGAAACTCTCATAGAAATGCAGAGGTAATGGTATAGAGATGCCCATTGTGGTGGTGTGTATAATGTGAAAATGAAAACAACCGAAGTATTCAGTAGTATTGGTTTAATTATGACCCAGTCAGAAAGTAGAATTCCTTATAGAGAGATTTCATCATACATCCTTGAATTAAAAATTATAAAACATATAAAGGATGATTATACTTTTATTTTAAATGTGAAGATTTTATATGTTTAGGGATGGGGGAGCCTGGTGGGCTGCCGTCTATGGGGTCGCACAGAGTCGGACACGACTGAAGCGACTTAGCAGCAGCAGCAGCAGGGATGTGGAAAGATAAAACTTATAATTATTAGTAGGGGATCGGATTAGAGGATGGAGTAAAGGAAGTTTTAATTCTAGTTTCATTCTTTTGTGGGATTATTTTGGGGGCAGTAGAGATTGTTGAATTTGTGTGTCTATATATTTTCTTTGTAACACACAGCCTTATATATTGTTCTTTAACCTCCACCCAGTGATAAATTATTGCACGTACTCTTGAGACAATCCTTGTTCTCATTTAGAAGCAATTTATTGTAACTGTACCCTTGCTTCTACCTGACACCTTTGAGGGCTGGGAAAAAGGAAAAAGCTTCTAGTACATAAAGCCAAAATTTATCTTCGATTGAGATGAAAATTTTTTAAGAGCTCAGAAAAGGGCTAAAGGTTATAACTATAATATGCATCCAGAAGAGAAAGGTGGAACTTTTCACAGAAACAAGAGAGTCTTTTCAATAATAACTCAACTATAGAAATAATTATAGAAAAACACTGAGCTTCATGGGGCTCTCAATCTAGGTAGGATCAGAGCTTTTTGGAAAGGAGAAAGGCACATTGACATTTCGTTTTGCATTAAGTACCAAAGTCATATGCAAATATAAAACGGGGAGGGGTAGGATACACATTTTAATTCTCAAGATGTGAGTACCAGTGTCTCCTTTATTCAGGGATTTAGGGGTTAAAGGAGGATAAAGATAGCATTATGAAGTAGAAAATGTATTGATTCTGAAACCAGTCAATATATAGACCTGGCTTTGCTGCTTACTGGCTCTGTAACTTGCTTTCCTTAGCTGTCAGTTGGGATAATAAATAGTTGTAAGATCAAAGTTAATGTAATGTTAATGGTCATATTAACACTCTAGGTGCTTAGTAAATGGTAATGGATAATTTGTACTTGGAACGAAAGAAGAATAAAGGAGGACCCATTCACTTCCTTCATTTGCCTAATATGTTTACTCTTTGCTAGTACATCAGTATTTTTGAAACCAGATCGTCCAATCAGATTTTATGTTACCCAGATTACCTAGATTAGGGGTTAATTAAATCATTTGTTCATTCATTCAAAAAAAAAAAAAAAGATTGAACTGTATTTGCTAGGCATTGTTCTAGGTCTTGAAATATTTCAGTGTTTAGGATAGAGAAGGCATGTGTTATCAAGTTGTATATTTGTATCTCTGATTCAGACTTCTCCCTTGAACTTAAGATTTATACATAGACTCACTGTTTGTCATCTCTATTTGGGTGTCTGGTGAGAATCTCAAATTCTGTGAACGCAGTGCTGAGCCTCTGAATGTGCTTTCCTGTCAGCACGCTTCCGCGGGATCTTCTTCAGCTCATTTTCCTCCTGGCTCCCTCTTCCCTAATTATGCCGTCTTTACTGTCAGCCTGCCAAGGAGCCGGCTACCCTGAGGCTTTGTCATGTCTGTTCTCTCTGCCTTAAGTGCTCTTCCACTGGGGTCTTCAGGCTCCGATTCTCGGGTCCTCAAGGCTCTGCTCAGAGTTCACTCAGTTGGTGACCACACGGATTAATATATACCACCTGGACACCCAGTACTCCCTGCATCTTTTCCCTGGTTTCCTTTTTTCTGCATGGTACTTATTGCCATGTAATGTTTGCTTATTTGCTTTCTGTTTGTCTCCTTCAACTTATATGTAAACTCTGGGGCACAGTTTTTCCCCGCCCCCAATCTTATTCACTGCTGTGTCTTCAGTGTTCAGTGGAATTGAGTGGATGGATGGATTTGTACCCTGTCCTCCTGAAGGGTTCATTTCAGTAGGGGGATTCAGAGGATACTCAAGTAAACCTGTAATTGAACATTTTATTTTCTATGAGAAGATACAACAGGGAAATGGAGTGTGCGTGATCAAGGTGGGAGGCACTGAATATGGGGGGGAGTCAAAGGAGCTGTCTGATGTTGTAAGGCATAAAATGAGTCTAGTGTGACGGAGCACAGTCAGTCAAGAGGGGACACGGTAGAAGCTGAATTTCAAGGGTGAAAGATGGGGACCATCTAAAGAAGACTATGTGTAATTACCAAAAAAAAAAAAAAACCCAAACCCACAACCAACTAGAAAGTCTTAAGTAAAGAATGGCATGTCTGGATTCCCATTTTTGAAATTTGCTCTCAGTGCTGAGACTCAGCACAGGGTTGGGATGCTGGGTAGGGGACCAGAGTGAGATGTGAGAAGGATGGGCCTATAAAGATGTATCCTTTCTTAGGAAATTAAAACCATCAAACAAAACTAAAGGTGACATTTTGTGGCTATTTTTTGTTTCAAAACTGCTGCTGTAAGAAAGTTGTGTGTGGCTTCCTATATTGTCTCCGTGGCAGTTATAGTTTGTGTGGGAGCCGAGGGACCGCTGGGGACAGGAAGTAGGGCTCTGGGACTGTGAGGGCTTCAGGGTTTCCTTCCACTCCCTGCTTTGCCAGGATATTACTCGTGAAGTATGTGATACATGGCGGCCAGCAAGTCCTGTTGGCCTAAAAATACCCGTGTAGTCAGATATGTAGGATGTGCAAAATAAGCTGTTTTAAAAGACTGTAGCACCAGTTTGGTTTATAACTTTTAGTTCTTTTGGTTTACACGTATGTGTCCTGAGGGAATATTACAGAAGTAAAACTCACATTTGTCAGGTAAAAATGCACATGATTGAAGTGCTCCAATGGTGATTCAATGGTAATATTTCTTTTTCCATTTCAGAAAACACCAGTTTGATCATGGAGAGGTAAAGACTTAATATTACCAAAATGTGGTTTGTTTTAATGTTTGTATATATTTGGACTTTCTTTCTAGTTCATTTTCTCACTTTATTGGTAAGTCACTAATCATCTTCAAAATAGGCCTGTATGTGTTTTTATGAGAATACTGCAAACATGACCATTCATTTGTTAAAGCAGGTAGCTAGCAAACTCACTTGGTCTGTTCTGATCATCAAGGTAATAGCAGTTCACTGCTGGGGTCCATTTAGGCACTTTTGCAGAGTATCTTTCACATGATTGAAGATCATTTTCCTCTCTGCTCACCTTGCCCAGAGGCCTCAGAGATGTGACTGGTTGCTGTTCCCATTTCCTGGTGATTCAGCCTGTTTCTTTTTAAGTGAGGTATAATTGACATATAATGCTAGTTTCAGATGTACAACATAATGATTTGAATTTGCATACTTTGTGGATTGATCACCACAATAAGTCTAGTTAAAATTGTTACCATACATTTTTTTCTTGTGATGAAGACTTTTAGGATCCTCTTTTTTAGCAATGGCATGGTGATTATAGTTGATGATACTGTATTTCATATTTCCACCTGGTTCAGAAGTGTAGGCTTTATTAACCCCAGGCTTGATTCTGAGTGGAATTATAGGTCCACTTGCCTTAGGATTTTATAATTTTAGCCCTCTAATAAAATGGAGAAGTTTGAAAGTGAGTTTTAAGACTTGTTTATTTCAGAAATCAAAATATTGTTTCTAAGAAAAAGTACTCTTTTCTAATTTTTTACTCTTTTTCAGGTTAACAATATATTAACTTCACGAATATTAGGAGTAAAAAATATGTTCTCTGTCTTTCAGCTGGTTTATCACGCTTTGCAACTGCTAGCATATACAGTCCTTGGTGTTTTAATTATGAGACTAAAACTCTTCTTGACACCACACATGTGCGTTATGGCTTCCTTGATCTGCTCAAGACAGGTGAGATGATTGTTATGTCAGTATTATAGCTGATATGATAATTTTACCCCAGCCTTTGTTATTAAGTGGCTCTAAAATAATATTGAATTGCCCAAAGTTCTTTAAATTTTTATAATTAAAGTTCTTCATGGTTTTGTTATAATCTTTCCAAAGGTTAATGGCCAAAGCAGATTATTTATCCTTTTAACTTCTAAAATGGCCTAGGCATACAACAAACACTCATTGAGTGCAGGCTAAATTCATGAATGGTAACTATGTAGATACTGACAGAAAGCAGTGATCACACAGGGGCCCACACTCAGAAGGACTGTGCACCTAGATTGATATGCATTGCTATTTTGCTGCTTTGAACTTATTAAAAATTGTCAGACAAGGAACCCATGTTTTTATTTTGCACTGAGTTTGGCAAATTTTTTAGGTAGGCCTGACCTTAGTGGAACCTGAAGTAGAGAGAGCAAATTGAGAGAAGAATTTCTCAAATCATGTCCCACCTATATAAAGCTAATGGTAGAATTCTTTTGACCCCCCCTCAGGTTATTGTTTCTGGAACTTTTCCTTTGAATTATTAGTCCTGTATCTGGGATGCTAGCAGAGACTATATTCTTCTCTGGGGAGAACTTTTGCTTATTTCAGGATGCAGGCTGCTTTGTACTAACCATTGTCAATGTGTTCTTAATTTGATTCCAGCTATTTGGATGGCTCTTTTGCAAAGTGCATCCTGCTGCTGTTGTTTTTGCTGTGTTAGCAGCAATGTCTATACAAGGTTCTGCAAATTTACAAACCCAGTGGAATATTGTAGGGGAATTCAGCAATTTGCCACAAGAAGAACTTATAGAATGGATTAAATATAGTACTAAACCAGGTAAAAAAAGTCTTATTATTTAGCTGTGGTTTTCCCTATGGTTTATATACACAACTGCACAATCCTCAACTCACGTTAATCTTTCTAAGAAACCCTGTTTCTCGATTATCCAGAAAGAGAGAAATGTTAATCTTGCTTATGAAATTTGCAAAATAAATGTTGTAAGTATCTTCTTAATAATTTATTTGTTTTCCATAAATTCTAATTTTTAAAAATATATCCAAAGTTTTGCATGGCACAGTTTAAAATGATGTATGGTATGCTTATTTTCCTGATTAATTTTTAATCTCAGTCCTTCACATTCCTTCTTGAAATGAGCTCAAGGAATATGATACTTGATTCATGTATCCAAAGGAAACTTTTTGTTGTCATCCGAATATCAAGTGACTGAATATTAAATCATCTTCCAGAATTCCTTGGTGCCGTAAAACTTCTCTAGTCAATGTGTTACTTCTTCTTAGAATCAGGAAAAGACACTAAAAACAAACAACCACAAGAAACAGAAATCTTCAGTGATGAGGCTTTGTCTTGCAAGGAAAATATTTTATCCAGACTTGGTTGCTGACCACCATTTTATCAGCTACCCAGCTCATTCTGGTTCTGTTACCGAATCTTTACGTCACGATTCAGGCCTCAGCTTTTTCACCTGGGAAGGAACTGAGTTGACCAGAGGGAGACTCCTTGTTACGTCCCCCAGGTGTCTTCCTAAGACCTTCGTTCCTGCTTTGCAGATGCAGTGTTTGCAGGTGCCATGCCCACAATGGCAAGTGTTAAACTCTCCGCACTGCGGCCCGTTGTGAATCATCCACATTATGAAGATGCGGGTTTAAGGTTAGTACACAATTAGCACATTGTTGAAAACAAGTTTTTCATACAAATAGAAAATGAGTGAGGGAACCAGCAGCATAACAAGAAGTGTTTCAAAAAGGATATGGTGAACTGGAGTATATAGAGGTTGGGGACAAAGAATACTGAGATAACATGGTTAAGTTCGGTACAAACTGTTAAGGCCCCATAGGACAATAAAGCTGCAGTCTTTGGGGTTCTTTTTTCTGCTTGACAGCATAAAGAAATCACACAGTGTCTGTGTTATACAGGGTTCCAAAACACCCAGGTCCTTATTAGTTATCATCACCTTTAAGTTCCTCCAGAAAATTCATTAGCCTATAGTTTTTATTAAGGTTTTCTCATAGGATATTTTTCTTGAATTCCGAGGAGTCAGTTGAAATGGAATCTAATTCAAGGAGAGGTTTTATTTTTTATTCTCTAATTTTCACCAATATAGCTCTACTGGAATGATCATGTTTTTTGTTTCTACTATTTTTTCATAAGTTAGAATGTTGTATTCTCTTTAAATATTTAGTGCTCAGTCATGTCCAACTCTTTGCGACCCCATGGACTGTAGCCCACTAGGCTCCTGTGTCCATGGAATTCTCCAGGCAAGAATATTGAAGTGCATTGCCATTTCCTTCTTCAGGGGTTCTTCCCAACCCAGGGATCGAACCTGGGTCTCCCAGCATTGCAGGCAAATTCTTTACTGTCTGAGCCACCAGGGAAGCCCGTGTTCTGTCTGAAAAGGAAAAAGATTAAACTTTCATTTTAATTTCTAGGTTGGTCAGCTAGTCATTTCCTAAGTGATTGGTGAATCTTATTAATATATTATTTTGTGTAACAGTGGGACCTACCTTTTATAAATAAAAAGCTTTTTCATTAAAAAATCAATTTTAGCAAACTAATTTCACAATTTCACAATTTATTCAATCGTGTTGAATAAATTTAATTTTTTTGTTTTAATTATGAATAAAATGGAGAGCCATTTAATATTGTTGGTTATCAAAGTTAGGACTGTTGTACCTTTAAAGTTAACAACAAACCTTTAAAGTAGTCCGTTAGTTGTCTTTGTGTAGCTCATACTCTTATCAGTGATAGAGTGATGGAAAATTTAAAACAAGCAATCAAACAAACCAAAAGATTAAGTTTGGAGATGAAAGGATTCATTAAACTGAGCTTTTTCTCCCAGGACTCTTGTGCTATTGTGCCTTTTTCGGTTGACCTCCCCAATGCCCCTGAGCCAGGAACTCTTGTGAAGAATATTCTCTTGACCTGATTTTTCTATAGAGTCTTCTAGTTCCATTCAGTACTTCTGTCCAAATAGGTTGATTGCATTCTTTTGATCTTGGAAATCTTCTGCCCAATTATTTTTCTTTAAAGAGCCAGAACAAAAATAGTATATTCGATGTATAGTCGAAAAGCAGCTGAAGAAGTGAAACGAGAATTGATAAAGTTACAAGTGAATTACTACATTCTGGAAGAATCGTGGTGTATAAGAAGATCCAAGTGAGTACTCAGCAACAGTACTTTGTATTCATAAGACATTAAAGTTAATTCAGTCCCATGGCAAGTGCTTTACTAGTTGTATGTGTGAAACATATATAATATTTAGCAAAGTATAAGCCAAAAAACCTTTCTGATAATTATTTGGAGTTTTTTTTCTTTTCAAATCATTATAAATATCTATTTAACTTATAATGATTTGCATGTGCACTTATTGATAATTTTCCAAATTGTTCATATTTGCCTTTGATTTTTTTTTTAAAACTCTAATTTCAAGTTGGATGTATTTTCTTTCAAAAGACTTGCAGAGTTGAAACCAAGTAATGGAGAGTCTCACTGTAATGAAGAGCAGCAGCTTTGTCCATGCCACATCTCTGCAGCATATATCCTGGGATAGAGGGCACCCTCTCCCAGCATCACCTTAGAGCAGGGGTCCCCCAGCGTCTGGGTCTAATGCCTGATGATCTGAGTTGGAGCTTTGTAGTAATAGAAATAAAATGCACAATAAGTGTAATGCACTTAAATCTTCCTGAAACCCTCCTCTGCCCCGCTTCTGTGGAACAGTTATCTTCCATGAAACTGGTCCCTGGTGCCAAAAAGGTTGGGGAACTTCTGACTTAGAGTGAAGCTTCTATCTTACTGTTTATATCTTATTTGAGTGGGAAAATGATTAACATTACAGCAACCCCTATTCTCCTGGGTTTATATTTTAAATTTTTTCTATTTCCACAGAGAAGTTCACTAAGCAAATTAGAGCAATAAGAATTGCTAAGATTTTAAAAGCAAATGTAAATTATAAAGTAGACTGTTTAGAAATGTTGCACTTAGGTGATTTGATAGCTGATGATAGCTTGTTGTTAAAATACTGAAGCATCATCCCTTAAGGAATATAGAAAGTAGTTTTTATCAGAAATCAAGGATATTTTTATGGAACACTATTATTTTTAAAAAAATTTTCATTGCTCTTTAAGTAAACAGAAATCTTCAGGAGATTGCTATATCTGTGGCTTAATCAATCTCATTCACCATGTATTTCAGTGATACATGAAGGTGTTAAGATAAAATGATTAAATATTGACTCAGGAGTAAAAATAGTTCTGAGGCAGTATCTATCAAGTGTTGCCCACAAAGAAACTCAAATAACTGTTTATTGTTGAATGATTTTCCAGTGAATATGTCCCAAGTGACTGGAATTTAATCAAGATCTACAGAAAATGTTATTGAGTCATAATTGAGAAAATGCTCCACGTCTTTATGAACATAAGGATATATGTGAAACTTATGTACATAACCTTTAACTTTGTTGTATAAATTTAGGACAAAAAGTTGTAAGCATCTCTCCTAACAACTTGATGATGACATTGTAATAAATGACTGTTAGCATGATGCTTGCAGTCATAAAGACTCAGTTTCTTGGCAGGGATTTCTGCCAGCATTGGGATCTTTACTGTCTCAGGGTTTACCTTCTGACTCTCCAGTTCAGTGATGCCAACCTGAAACACCTGTAAGTTACTGGAACATAAAAATTGTTTTGTGAGCTCTCTTCCCCAAGCAAATGATGAACCTTGATTCAAGAGTCTTCATTGTCCCCTGCTGCTGCTAAGTCGCTTCAGTCGTGTCCGACTCTGTGTGACCCCATGGACGGCAGCCCACCAGGCTCCCCAGTCCCTGGGATTCTCCAGGCAAGAACACTGGAGTGGGTTGCCATTTCCTTCTCCAATGTATGAAAGTGGAAAGTGAAAGTGAAGTCACTCAGTCGTGTCCAACTCTTTGCGACCCCGTGGACTGCAGCCCACCAGGCTCCTACGTCCATGGGATTTTCCAGGCAAGAGTACTGGAGTGGGGTGCCATTGCTTCATTGTCCCCTAGACCCATGCATATTTGAATGTGTGAAAATTGCAGAGGCTGGCGTTCTTTATTCTTAGATGTTGATGGAGCTCCTTGGGGTTGCATGATTGTTGTAGTCTCATGTTCTGTGGGCAGAGCACTGGTTTTTGTACACAAGAAAGGATCAAAAGACAAATTTAGGGAGTATGGCAATAAATCTTGCACACTGCACAAAGTCAGCAGTAAATCAACTGGCTTCTGATCATCTTCATTTGGAGCTCACCTCCAGGGACAAGGCTGAGAGTTGGGTGGGGTGGAGGTTTGTGCTGGGTTTTCCCTTCTGCACTGATTGCCCTTGTGTTTGGGGCAGCAGGAGTGGAGAGAGAGGAAAAAGAGGAAGTGGCTTCCTCCCATCTGGTTTACCCCTCAGTAATGACACTCTCCATCTTCTACAGGATTGTAAGTCTCAGGAAATATTAGGCAGGTGCACTCTGCTCAAAGCTTGAAACAAAATACAGCTGTGCTCTCTGTTCTGACAGAGAAGCAAATGGAGGGCTCAGAAGCGGAAAGGGAAGGACTAATACTCAGTACTCATACTTTCACAGTAGGAAGAATTGAGTTTCTGGCCAGAGCTGTCAACCAGAATTGGAGCCTTCCTTACTGCCTTGGCCCTCACTCTCCAATTCTGTCATGCCAGCCTAAGACAGTTGTATGTGATTGGAAAAGAAAAATATGCCTGAACAGGGGGAGCAAATGGGGAACTAGTATAGGAGAAGAAAAGGAAGAGGGGCTAATCCACTGCCATGGTGGGCACTATATATATGTGTTCTCATTCACAGAGTGGCTTAATTGTGTGCTTGATTATTCTTGAAATACTTGATACCCTGTGTTCAAATACAAGTAGGAAAATATACTCAAATACAAGTTATAGATTCAGTTTTTAATTAGCTCCTTTTTTATTCTCAGTTCTCTGCTCTTTCTCATTAATTCCCATAATAGAGTTGACATAAAATTAAAATACATTAATTCAGAAGAAAAGTATTGAGATTTTCACTAATGCTGTTTTAAAGACATAAGTGACTGGCCTCAGGAAACTTTAGAAAACTCAGATAAGGACTAAAGGATGTTATACTGAGTGCTCACAAAGGCAGCTCTTTGCCCTCTTCTTTTCCTGAAAGCAGTTGAAGTCAGTAGCTGGTGCTACATGTGTGTTTCATTCTCTGCTATCATTGGCCTGCAGTATAATAACAGTGTGGCTTTGGTATGTGTGAGAAAATTAAAAGATAGAAAACCCAAGCCCAGTCATATCTTCATAGGTTAATAGAATCTCATATCAGCGAGGGTGTGAAGAAAAGTGTGCACTAAACGCTCTTTTGTGGGAACACTCACTGGTAATACCTTTTTGGAAGATAATATGATAGACGCATAGTGAAAATTGAATAGCGTTTTGACATGGTGATAGCGCTGCTTCTAAAAACTTAGCTTATAGAAAGATAAAGGCACAGAAGTATTTATATCAGCATTGTTTTATAATGACAAAAATGAGAACCAATTAAGATATCTATCCATGAAAGAGTGATTAAATAATACATAAAAGTACTATACCTAGGAAAAAGAATAAGGTAGGTCTTTATGAAATGGGATAGTGACCACTTTCTATTGCTAAGTGAGGAGTCCCAGGTTAATCTCAGTTTTGTAAAAGCAACCCAGGAGCACCTGTGAATATAAATGTCTGTGCCTGTGTTTTTGTGTGCTTGTATGTCTGAACATGAGTAAAAAAGGTCAAGCAGAATGCATGCTGGATTGTTTACAGAAGCACCTCTGAGGAAGGGCATTAGAGGTGACCATGGCTTCTACTTATTTATTTTGATAGATTCATATTTTGACACCTTTTGAGTGAAGGTTCCCTTTAAATTAAAGATGTTCTTGAAAAGGAGAGAGCATGTGCATTCCTGTCTAGCGCTTGCCTCATGGTAAAGAGCAGGGTCATGGGGCTGCCATTGGGAATTAAAGGGACTTGTTGGAAATGGTGTTTTCTCTTACAGAGAAAAGTGAAGCAACTATGACAAAACACAAGCTGTTGTCAAATCTCTATAATTTTTCCTTGGTTTTTCTGTTTTTTAACATTTTAAAAATGGAAAATTTTATTTGGAAGAGTCCAGGCCAGTTGTCTTGCAAGAGTGTCCCACATTTGAATTTGTCTAACTTATTCCACATAATTAGATTCAGTCTGGCAAAATCTGGCAAGAACACTGCGTAGATGGTGTTGTGTACTTTCCATTATGTCACTTTTGGAGATACCTGTCACTTTGTTCTGTTATTGGTGATGGTAAGTTTGATAACTTGTTTAAAGAATGTCCCCAGCTCTCTCCATTTTAAGGAGACAAATGTTCTTTAAAATCAAAGCCTTTCACCAGGTAGTTCTTGAATCCCTTCATCTACTTCTTACAGTTCCCTGAATCAGTTATTATTAATACATTGGTGATTATAAAGCCGGTAATATAATGGATTTGAAAATAATATATCAGTTACTGTTTAGTGGAGGTAAGAATGGATTTAGTAAATAATAAAGGATCACCTTCTGTCTCCATGTCAGTTCAGTTCAGTTTGGTCGCTCAGTCGTGTCCGACTCTTTGCGACGCCATGGACTGCAGCACGCCAGGCCTCCCTGTCCATCACCAACTGTCAGAGTCTACTCAAACTCATGTCCATTGAGTCAGTGATGCCATCCAACCATCTCATCCCCTTCTCTGCCTGCCCTCAATCTTCCCAGCATCAGGGTCTTTTCAAATGAGTCAGCTCTTCGCATCAGGTGGCCAGAGTATTGGAGTTTCAGCTTCAACATCAGTCCTTCCAATGAACATTCAGGACTGATCTTCTTTAGGATGGACTGGTTGGATCTCCGTGCAGTCCAAGGGACTCTCAAGAGTCTTTTCCAACACCACAGTTCAAAAGCATCAATTCTTCGGCACTCAGCTTTCTTTACAGTCCAACTCTCACATCCATACATGACTACTGGAAAAACCATAGCCTTGACTAGATGGACCTTTGTTGACAAAGTAATGTCTCTGCTTTTTAGTATCCTGTCTAAGTTGGTCATAACTTTCCTTCCATGGAATAAGCATCTTTTAATTTCATGGCTGCAATCACTATCTGCAGTGATTTTGGCGCCCCCAAAAATAAAGTCAGCCACTGTTTCCCCATCTATTTGCCATGAAGTGATGGGACCGGATGCCATGATCTTCGTTTTCTGAATGTTGAGCTTTAAGCCAACTTTTTCACTCTCCTCTTTCACTTTCATCAAGAGGCTTTTTAGGTCGTTTTTACTTTCTGCCATAAGGGT
>SJYT01051363.1:207824-256559 GCA_006410635.1 Cephalophus harveyi | reverse complement strand
CAGTCTGTTGTTCCATGTCCAGTTCTAACTGTTGCTTCCTGACCTGCATACAGATTTCTCAAGAGGCAGGTCAGGTGGTCTGGTATTCCCATCTGTTTCATGTCACATTTTGATAATTTTCAAAATATTTCAACTTTTTTCATTTTTATATTTATCATGGTGATCTGTGACCAGTGATCTTTGCTGTTACTATTGTAATTGTTTTGGGGCACCTTGTCCTGTACCCATGTAAGATGGCAAACTTGATGGGTGAATGCTGTGTGTGTCCTGACTGTTCCACCAACCAGCTGTTCCCCTATCTCTTTCCTTCTCCTTGGGCCTGTGAAACATAGGCCAATTAATAATTTTTCAGTGGCTTCTAAGTGTTCAAGTGAAAGGCAGAGTTGCATGTCTCTCACTTTGAAACAAAAGTTATAAATGACTAAATTTAGTAAGGAAGGCATATCAAAGGCTAAGATGGGTCAAAAGCTAGGCCTCTTGTGCCAAACAGCCACATAGTGAATACAAAGGAAATGTTCTTGAAAGAAAGTGCTATGCCAGTTAATACATGAATTATAAGAAAATGAAACACCCTTATTGCTAATATAGAAAAAGTTTTAGTGGTCTGGATGAAAGATCAAACCAGCCACAACATCCCCTTAAGCCAAAGACTAATTTAGAGCAAGGCCATAACTCTCTTTAGTTTTGTAAAGGCTGAGAAGGTGAGAAAGCCACAGTGGTAAAGTTTGAAACCAGCAGAGGTTGGTTCATGAGGTTTAAGGAAAAAAGTCATCTCCATAATATCAGAGTACAAGGTGAAGCAGCAAGTGCTGACGTAGAAGCTGCAGCAAATTATCCAGGTCTAGCTGAAACCATTATTGAAGGTGGCTACACTAAGCAACAGATTTTCAATGATGAAACAGCCTTCTATTGGAAGAAGATGCCATCTAGGACTTCCATAGCTAGAGAGGACAAGGCAATACCTGGCTTCAAATCTTCCAAGAACAGGCTGTCTCTCTTCAGTTAGTTCAGTTGCTCAGTTGTGTCCAATTCTTTGCAACCCCATGGACTGTAGCACGCCATGCTTTGCTGTCCATAACCAACTCCTGGAGCTTGATCTCTATTATTAGAGGCTAAAGCAGGTGGTGACTTGAAGCTGAAACCAGTGCTCCATTTATCATTCTGAAAACCCTAGGGCCCTACTGAATTATGATAAACCTACTTTGCCTGTGCTCCAAGCCTGGATGACAGCACAACTGTTGACAATATGGTTTCTGACTATGAGAAGCTGTTGAGACCTGCTTGGGGAAAAAAAAGATTCATTTCAAAATATAACTGCTCATTGACAATGCGCCTGGTCACCCCAAAGCTTGAATGAATGTACAATGAGATTAATGTTGTTTTCATGCCTTCTAACACAGCATCCATTCTGCAGCCCCCCAGTTCAAGTAATTTCCTTTTCAACGTCTTATAATTTAAGAAATACACTTTGTAAGACTAGCTGCTATAGCCAGTATTCTTCTATTGGATCTGGGCAGAGTCAATTGAAAAACATTTGGGGAAGGATTCACCAATCTATATACCATTAAGGGCATTTCTGATTCTTGGGAAGAGGTCAAAATCTCAGAGTTAGCAGGAGCTTGGGAGAAGCTGACTCCACCCCTCCTGGATGACTTTGAGGGGTTCAAGACTGCGGTGGAGTAAGGGACTGCAGATGTGGTGGAAGTAGCAAGACAGCTTTAGAAGTAGAGCCTGAAGATGTAACTGAATTGCTACCATCTCATGATGAAACTAGCAGATGAAAAGTTACTTCTTACGGATGAGCACAGAAAGTGGTTTTTTGAGATGGACTCTACTCCTGGTGAAGATGCTGTGAAGATTGTTAAAATAACAACAAAGGATTTAGAATATTACATAAATTTAGTTGATAAAGCAGTGGCAGGGTTTGAGAATATTGATTCCAATTTTGAAAGAAATTCTACTGTGAGTAAAATGCTATCAAACAGCATTGTGTGCTACAGAGAAATCGTTCATGAAAGAAAGAGTCCGTTAAGGTGGCAAGCATCATTATATTGTCTTATTTTAAGAAATTTCCATAAGCCACCCCAGCTATCTCCAACTGTTACCGTGATCAGTAGCTGTCAACATTGAGGCAAGACCCTCCATCAGCAAAAAGATTATGAAGCCTTATCACTGAAGACTCAGATGATGGTTAACATACTTTTTAGCATTAAAGAATTTTTAAATTAGGATATGTAATTCTATTACAAACTTAATAGAATTCAGCATAAACATAAAGTTTACACGCACTTGGCGATACAACTCAAAAATTTGGGTACTCACTTTAATGTAATATTTGCTTTATTGTGGTGGTATGGAACCAAACCTGGGATCTCTTGGAGGTATCCTGTATAGTTTTCTGCATCAGTATATGCAGTATATAATCTGCATCAGTATTCCTCTTACTATGTGCTGGGCATCATGCTGGATACAATCTCTCCCTTAGTCCCTTACATCATGGTTATGTCCCATTTTACCAATGTGGAGAGTGAGATTGAGTGAACTACCCAAGACCACATTTTTGGTAAGTAGCCAAGGCAGAATTCAACTGAGATCTTTTACCCCACCACCTGAACTCACGTATATTATATGTCTTTTTCTTTCTTTATTGTCAGCTTTGCTGTGTTCACCTTGTTCTAGAAAGGATTTATGGTAGCTTAAATAAAAATAACTATGGTGTTTTTTTTTTTTTTTTTAAAGGTAATTTATTTTAAATGGAAAAAGAAATGAGGGTGGGAACATAAAAACTGTGTTCCTTTATCTTCCATTATGTAATGTACAGTGATTTTTTTTTAATCTGCACATTAATTTTTCTAGGCCTGGATGCAGTATGCCTGAAATCTGGGATGTGGAAGATCCTGCTAATGCTGGGAAACCTCCCTTATGTAACCTCTTAGTAAAGGAGTCCAAGCCTCACTTCACCACTGTATTCCAGAACAGTGTTTACAAAGTCTTAGAAGTTATAGAGGAGTGACTGCTGCCTACAGAGAATTCCACCAGTAATGGTTTCCATGTTTTGCTAATAACTCATGCCTTGTTTTTAATTCAGATTCCCAAAACTTTTATAGGTAACTGTTTTCAAATAGAAAACGTCTTATTTGGTCAGTCTGAATGTAAAAATACTTATACCTTTATCAGTTGGTTACTATTTCAATGCACCCCTTAAAATTTGCTATGCAAATGAATATATGCTTGTACTTGACTTAAATATTTGTCCTAAAGTGAGCAAAGCTACCTGTATAAAAAAATATGATGGGTCATAACAAGGGTGATGTGAAAATACAGTCACTTCTGAACTGTGTAGGGGCTGATTTTACAGTTTGTGGACTATTGATGCCCCTTGCTTTGTTCTCTGCCTTTTGCGCTTGTCTTTGGAACATTTCAGTGATTATTGTAAGCTCCTCAGTCATGTCAACCCCTGTCATCAACTTCAGTAAGAATAGCTGGGGCAGACATGGATATTTGCTATGTAGACCTATAATTTATTTCCCTTCTTCACATTCTTTGTTCTCTGTCACTCTTGTTAATAAAGCATTTCCTGCCCGTTATAAATCCAAGTTCTTGGACCTAGTCATTAGGACCAGATTCCTATAACTGCCAACCATGTGGCATTAGTGTATGTTGGCCTGTCTGTTTCTTTCTCAATATTCTTTGTCAAATAAGTGCTATTTACTCATTTAATTGCTTATCAGTTACTTATTCTTGGTTTAAAAAGTTTAATGACAATTGTGTATTTTTTGCATTTTTAGTAGTATTCGAATGTTTATATTTTAATAACTTTAAACCACTTAAAATTTTTCATGTATAATTGTTTTAAGAAAAGCTATTTTGAACAACCACAGATGCATCTAGCAACTAATGTATATGTGAGTAGATATAATTTATAGTGGAAGACTGTAGTATATGGTAATTTTTCTTTTATTATTAAGATACCATAAAATATGACTAGTTTTTTGGTCACACAGTAAATAAATAATGATAAATGAATGGAGTTTTTATATTTTACTTTTAAAATTGCCTGTCTTTAATAAGACGAAGCCTTAAACCTTATGTTATAATTTTGGTTTAAAGAACCATCATTTCACTATGAGGAACTAATATATTCAGTCTTCCTCTTTACTTTTTTCTTATCTGTTTATTTGTATCTTGAAACTTTTCCAACCTGCTTTAAATTCCTAGTATGAATTTTTGTTTCTTAGAAGTTAATGTGTATGAAATGAGATTCTACAAAACAGTGAACCCTCATAGTTCTGAGAAATGGTTTTAAGATTTAACGTTCTAAGCAAACCATGACTCTGGCAGACTACACATTTAATTACACAGTGTTCTCTTTATTAACCGCAGGCAGATTAACCTCATTGTGGATTGTCCTTGAGACCTGAGTCCTCAGGGCTGGTTTCCGGTGCCCGCTCCAGGGAGCCTCTGAAGAGCTGTTCTCTTTCTGCCTTCTCTCCAGAGCCCAAGGACAAGCCTGGTCTGGGGGAAGCACTAGCTTGCTTAGAACAGACAGCTGCTGGGACAGCCCAGGCTGAGGCACGTGCAGCCCCGAACCTGCCCCAGAGCCCATCTTTCCCAGCGAGCCTCCTTCTGGCTGAGATGGTCAGTGACTTCAGGTGCCTCTCCCTCTTTCTTGCTCACTGGGTGACTTATTTCTTGGTCTTGGTCTTTAGCCAGTTATAGAAAACAAGGAAACATCTGGGGAGTTTGGATTAGGAGTAGAATTTAAGCAGTGATGCAGCAATGCAGAAAAATGGGAAGTGGCACTTGAGGCCTGGGAGGATGAAAGCCACCATGGGTGGGGAGAGGTGTGTGCTCTGCTTTATTTCCCACTGTTTCTCACATAAATGTGTTCTGTACATCCAGCATTTACTATCTTTTTAAAATTTTGCTTTTAAAGTCATTCTCTATTTTTCCCACCTTTAAATAATTCCCTTCCCAGTAAGTTTACATGTATGTAATTATTTGAAATTCCACATAGGAAAAACATTAAAATAGTGTTATAACTGTTTTATATGCTGGGAAAAGATAAAACTAGTCAAATTAGAGGTTTTTTTATTATTATTTTCAGAAGATTCCTTTCGTAGCAGTATTTATTCATGTAGCTCCACCAGCAAGCTGATTATGTTTTAGGCCAGTCCGTTTAGAACAGACGCCCTGGGCTACGCTGCACACTCGGCCTTGGTCACATCTGTAGCAGCCGGTGCTGAAGGTTATAAATATCTTTTATGGCAACACAGAGTAGTAGTAAGTTCGATACACACGATGAACAGTATTAGAGCTCAGTATTTTATGCGTTTTTAGCATTTAAAAATGTTTTTGCTTTTGTGTGAGGAAGGTTAGGATGGGCAAGGCAGTGATAAAAATAGCTATTGCTATGACAGGAGGAAAGGAAAAAAAAAAGTTGGGGCAGTATTCCTAAAAAAATATAAGCCTCTTAAAAGTGCTTAGCAGAAACAGTGTAGTGTTAAATTAGGACAGTGATACTAAGGAAAAAATGAAAAAATGTATCAAGAGTAAATTGATAATGCATAGGGGAATTGTATTTTTATGAATTTTATGCCAGTTGTTTACATGTACTATGTATGTTAAATAAAATAGATCATGAAAAATATGGAAAGTGTTTTCATTTTTAATTCTTATTTTCATTTCTTTCTTAGCTGTACATATGTTTGGCCTCATTCTGTAGTCAGATAACCATGAACTGGTCTATGGAAGATTGCAGTCCTGAATAAAGGGAAAGGGTTAAAGGTCCTAGGAGCTACTCAATCCTCTTCATCAGTGGTGGAATAGCTGTTGAGGTTTCCCACACTCTTCTTGTGTTTATGGCGCTATATACACTTACGTTACTTTACAATCATTCTTTAAAATCATATTTTCAGGGTAATTCCAGAGTTGCTGAAACCTTTTTTTTCATACATTAAACCACAGTTTGGCCTCATGACATTTTCTCAGTTATAACTCCTTGTATTAGTTTGATACAAGCATCAACTTAGTTGTTTTTTTTTTAATCTGCTAGGAGGCGAGACAGGTTAGCTTCGTTTATGCCTCTATAAGTTTTTACACAGTAACACCTTCATTCTCTGACATGTTTGAGGAGAGTGATTCTCAAAGATAGTGTGAGAATCAGAATCACCTGGAGGGCTTGTTAAAACAGACTACTGCACCTCACCACAAAGGTTTCTTACTCATAACAAAGGTTGGCCTAAGGTGGTGCCATCATCTGAATGTTTGTGTCCCCAAAATTCACATGTTAAAACCCTAATCCCCAAGGTGATAATACTAGGAGGTGGGACACTTGGGGTGATTAGGTCATGAGGATGGAGCTCTCATAAATGGGATTAGAGCCCTTATAAAAGAGGCCCAAGAAAACTCCCTGCTGCCTCCTCCGTGTGAGATTACAGCTTCAGGGTGCGATCTATGAACTAGGAAGTGGGCTCCCACCACATACTGAATCAGCTGGCACCTTGATCTTAGACTTCTAGCCTCCAGAACTGTAAGAAATAAATTTCTGTTCTTTTTAAGATACCAAGTTTGTGGCGGAGAAGGCAATGGCAAGCCACTCCAGTGTTCTTGCCTGGAGAGTCCCAGGGACGGGGGAGCCTGTTGGGCTGCCGTCTATGGGGTCGCACAGAGTCGGACACGACTGAAGCGACTTAGCAGCAGCAGCAGCAGCAGCAGCAGCAAGTTTGTGGTATCTTGTTATAGTAGTCCAAAAGTAGTAAGCCAGATAGGACTCCAGAATTTGCGTTCTAACTAGTTCTCAGGTAATGCTATGCTGTTCCTGCAAGGAGTATTCTTGAGAAAAGCTTTTCTAATGGATGGGAAGGGACTATCTGGAATACTGGCCTCTAGGGGGCGCTTCATTCCTGACAGTACTTATCCCACCAGGACAGGCTAGAGGGTCCCTATATAGGGAACTGATCCCACCAGGACAGGCTAGAGGGTCCCTATATCGGGAACTGAATTTTACAGAGTTCTTTCTTTGTCTCTTAGGGAGCATGCTTCAGTGGAAGTTGCAGGGAGCAAAGAACAGATAATGTGCTTTTTAACCAAGAACAAATAAGGTAATTTTTAATCAGACATTAGTATAGCTCACTTGCACTGTGCTGAACAGGTAGTATGGACCATTTAAGTATTTTGAACTTGTATACTATAGACTAGGCTTAGACCTGTTTCTTTTCAGTTCAGAGACTGAAAAAGAGTGAAATCATGTGAGATTGAATTTACTTTTGTAAAATTACTTTGCCTAAAAGAAAATAGATAAATTCAGTGATGTGTGTGAATTTTAAAACTTCATTTTCCACTTCATTACTTTTGTTTGGCTCCAGAAATCCTCAGTCTTCTCTCTCTATTAGTGAGCAGTTAAGGATCAGCTCTGGTCCACAGATCACCTGTTTTCTCTCTTTTGCCTTCCTGTTCTCCTTCCCCACAACTAGAAGTTTCTAATTTAAATCAGTAAAATTGTTACCTGTGCAGAAAAAGAGGAGGTGCTTTTGAACTTCAGTACAGACTTGAATTGATCTTTATTTCACAGTACTGTCAGTACAAACATGCTTTTACGTTCAAAGTTAAAAAAAGACATTAAGGTATAGGAAAGTCTTGAAAACTGTTTCATCCTCCTGTCCTCCCATGAGAGCGATTTTAAAATTCTGAATGAACTTGAGAGTTGAAGACTTCCTCGCTTAAGATTTTGAGTCATTGTAGTATAATTAAAGGTAAGAGATTCAGATAGTACTGATACTGGCTCTGCTTTCAAAGCAGTGCTTTCTATACTCTCTTTATCTAACCCAAAATTCTAATTACTTTAAATAAACAATGAGTTGTCAAAATAACTTGCAAATAAATATTAGCACTATGGAGTATTCTGTTTACGCAGGCATGTTCTTTTAAATTCAGCATAGTGTAATTTCTTTGATTTTTGTAAGTATCTGGGCTCCCCCATATGCAAATTTAATACCTTGAAAGAAAGTTTAATGTAGCAAAATTCAGCTCATTCAGTTGTGATGCTGACTGCTCTTAAAGCTTTAGTGCTTACTCATTTATAAAAAAAAAAATAGAAATGAAAATAAGAAATGACCATTTCTAAGATTTGTCATCAGGTCATGAAAACTGATTTTTAAAAAAGATACCTGAAGGCCAGCTCTTCAGCTCAACTTTATAGACACAGCTCACATCTCTGGCCCTGTCCCCCTGGATCTTCACTCTTGGTACCTCCTTATTAACCAGAGTCCAGATTCAGAGACCGACCTCTTGCCCTAGAACATTCTCTTCCTAGGAGTTGTAATTCAGTAATCCTCCCAGCTCTTTTAAATGTGTGATGAATTTGACTTTTTCTAACACAGACCCCTTATGGCAGTCATCCTCAAGCTTGTCAATACATTGGAAATTATTTGTGAAGCTTGAAAAATACTGAAGCCTTTCCCCCATCTCTACAAATTAGGATTTAGTCAATCTGGGAGGAGTCCTAAGATTTGGACCTTTAAAAAATGCAGGCCTCCCTGCCTTATGTCTGGATGTCCATTCTTCCCATGTCTCTGCCCAATTGAATTAGAAATGGTAAGCAAATTTCTTTCATATACACTCTTTTATTAATAATGATTGACTGTTTCTATTGATACTTTATTAGTCATGGAACTTAGTGTTGAGTAGACTCTCTGAGGAAAGCATTGTGTGTTCAGTTAGAGGTAGCTGCTATGGTGGGTATGAGAGGCAGGATAGTGACAGCATAGGTACCATATATTTATAAACCCTGACTTGAGTGCCAGTGAAAAATGGGAATTAAACAGCCATAAGCAAAATAAGAATAAAAATAAACTAATTTAAAATTCACTTTGACAATTTAATGTTTGTTGTGGAGAATCTTGTTTCTTCTCGTTGCTGATTTTTTTTTTTTTTTTCATTTTCCTGGATTATACTTTCTTGATCGGTTTTTATTTCAAGATGCAGTTTAACTCAAATGTCAACTCCTCTGTGAAGACTTCCCTAACTGCTTCCCTTGGCAGAGAGAACTGTCCCAACTGTCCCTACTGTTCCTTTCTCTCCTAAATTCCACACATTTACTATGCCTTGTACTGCATTATGGCCTTTCAGGCTGGACCTGTGTCAGTCCATTCCAAATCCACAGTTCCTCCTAACACAGTGCCTAGAAAGTGGTAATGTTTAATCATTTTTTAAAATAAAGCATGCTTTATTCAACATTGCAGTAAATTCTAGGTGGCACTGTAATTATTTTAAACTAAAAGAAATGGAAGATTATGTATCCTAACTGTGGAGATGAAATAATAAGGAAATGCAGGATCTCTTCAGATTAGATTAATACCATATGTAGAAGAAAATTTTCTTTGATAAGTAAAAATTAATATCATTAACATATCCTAGCTGCTCCTGCTAAGTCGCTTCAGTCGTGTCTGACTCTGTGTGACCCCATAGATGGCAGCCCACCCGGCCCCCCCTTCCCTGGGATTCTCTAGGCAAGAATACTGGAGTGGGTTGCCATTTCCTTCTCCATTGCATGAAAGAGAAAAGTGAAAGTGAAAGTGAAGTCACTCAGTTGTGTCCGACTCTTTGCGACCCCGTGGACACCAGGCTCCTCTGTCCATGGGACTTTCTAGGCAAGACCTTGGAGTGGGTTGCCATTTCCTTCTCCAGGGAACCTCCCAGCCCACGGATTGAACCCAAGTCTCCTGCACTGTAGACAGACACTTTACCGTCTGAGCCACCAGGGAAGTCTGACTGGGAAAAGGGTGGGACAACAGGAAGTCGTCTTCACTCCCTGCGGAGGGTAACTTTTGGCAATATATGGCACTACCTGATGCATTTGAGATTATACATACTATGACCTAGTTTCTCCACTCCTTATGTTTATACCCCAGAAAAAGCAAACACGTGCATCAGGAGACATATCTAAGAAGTTCACTGCCAAATGTTCTTAACAGCAGACAACCAGATCACTTGCCCGTGTGTCTGCAGTCAACCATAGAATGGATAAAGATATTGAGGTATAGTCATCCTCCAGTGTCCTGTTGAACATGTAAAACTGTAAAACAGTTGTAGGCAACAACATGCATTATTCTTGGGGAAATATTGCTAAGCCAAAAAAAAAAATCTAATTTGTAGAAGAATATATGTGATATGAGTTCATATAGAGAAAAGCTCAATAACATGTAAAGTTAAACACATTTTTAAGGGACCAAAATGTAAAATATGAAGAAAAACAAGTAAATTTTAAGTAAAATTAGTAACTTTTTCAGAGGATGGGAGACACTCAAGGGTCTTCACAGTTGAAGGTTATGTGTTCTTTCAAATTGGGTAGTGGGTATAAAGGTGTGACTTAACTATAAGTGTTTATACTTTATGCATATATTATAATTATTCTCCAATATTGAAAAAACAAATAGACACTTTTAGATACTAATACACATGTAAAGAAAGACCCACCATAGATGTGGCAGGTGGTTGAGAGAAAATCCTCAATTTCTCCAGTTATGATTTGTAAATGGTACTTCCCTTGGTGCCTGGCACATGATGGGCCCTCAGTTCAATGTGAAGGGAACAGAGGGAGTAGGGAGACAGGTGTCTCATTTAAAAGGTCAGCAGCAGCAACTTAGGTTGATAAAATCTGTTACCGATCCCAGGTCTAGATGCTCACCAAAACTCAATATCCCAGAGGCAGTTGTTGGAGGAAAGGAAAGTTGCTTTTAATCAGAGAGTCAGTGATCTTGGGAGAAGGCGGACTTATGTTCCCCCAAAACCAACTCTGAAGACTGTACTTGGTCATGAACCTTTTAAGGGGAAAGGAAGAAGTCATCTCAGTTAGTCTTTGAGAAAGGGTGGCCAGGATCATTCCCGCCACCAACCCATTGCATTCAGGCTTCTCAGCTTTTGTGATCTTCCTCTAGACATTATGTTGTTCACACAGTTTGTTCACAAGATTACTGAAGGGAAAGCTAGGAAAGAGATCTGGTCATCTGTTAATTACTTAGTCTTCATTTCTATTTCTTTGATCTACAGAAAGAACAAACAGGTTAGGCAAAGTATTGTGTGATCAAAAGATTTGGAAAGTGTGCTGGGGCAGAGGTGAGCAGAGCACAGGAGTGTCTGAAACCACGTTTAGTTACAGTGAAGCTTTGCTAAAGTGACAAGCCAAAAGGGGTTCTGCTGAAGGTGGTTATAGTATCTGTAAAACAACTGCATCAGACAGTGAGTCTGTGACTCTATTGTCCTAATCCTTAACTGCTTAAGGCTGTTCTTTTTTGACTCAAGGAGGCCTGGGAGATTGCAGCTTTTCTACAAACAAGAGGCAGGAAACGAGTCTTTGTACTTACTTGCAGAGGGTTGGAGCACAGGGCTCTGCTGGGTTCCAAAACCACAGGCTATTAGAAGAAGGGGTTTGCTGACAAGGCTGAAATCAACTTTTTTTTTTTTTTTTAAATAAATGGAGAAACAGGCTTTGAAAGGGGAAGTAACTTGCCCAAGTTCATGCTAGTACTCCAGGTGTGCGTGTGCATGCTAAGTCGCTTCAGTCATGTCCGACTCTTAGTGACCTTATGGACTGCAGCCTGCCAGGCTCCTCTGTCCATGGGAGTCTCAGGCGAGAATACTAGAGTGGGTTGCCATGCCTTCCTCCAGAGGATCTTCCCGACCCAGGGATCGAAGTCCGGTGTCTGATGTCTCCTGCATTGGTAGGCAGGTTCTTTATCACTAGTGCCACCTGGGAAGCCCAGTACTCAGTAGTAAAGCTGAAATTAGAAAGTTGCTCTCCAGGTCCTAGCCCTAGCCACCCCATTCACCTTGTGGCAGAAAGAACACAGCCTCGGGAACAGTTAATCAGTTTGGAAGCCAGACTCGGACACTCAGCTCCTACCAGCACAAGCCGGTTACGTCTGGAATGCCCAGTTTCCCCTGCATAAAATGAGATAAAAGACAGTGCCAGTCTCACAGGGCTCTTATGTAGGTGGCATGAGGTATTGTACATAAAGGTTTTCAGCCTCCAGTGCCCTCGGCCCTGCTCTCCCTCACTCTCCTCCTGCTCTGGTCGACAGCCCCAGCTCGCAGCCACTAGTGACCTGAGATTTGACCCTGTGGTCAAATCCTAAATTCCCTTTCATTATGCAGAACAATTTATCTCCTCGTTGTCTTACCAC
Source organism: Cephalophus harveyi (assembly GCA_006410635.1). Taxonomy (NCBI): domain Eukaryota; kingdom Metazoa; phylum Chordata; class Mammalia; order Artiodactyla; family Bovidae; genus Cephalophus; species Cephalophus harveyi. The sequence goes on along the minus strand of SJYT01051363.1, from coordinate 244,377 downwards.
CGCCCCCCTTTTTTAAAAATAAAAAAACTTGTGGTAAGAACCTGTAATCTGCCTTCCTATCAGATTTTAAGAGAACAATCAATATATTGTTAACTGTAGCACAGTGTTATACAGCAGTTCTCTAGAACTTTTCATCTTGTTTAACTGAAACTTTGTTCCTCTTGGTTAGTAATTCCCCACCTCCCCCTTCCACAAGCCCATGCTGCTGCTGCTGCTGCTAAGTCACTTCAGTCGTGTCCAACTCTGTGCAACCCCATAGACGGTAGCCCACCAGGCTGTGTCTCATTTAAAAGGTCAGCAGCAGCAACTTAGGTTGATAAAATCTGTTACCGATCCCAGGTCTAGATGCTCACCAAAACTCAATATCCCAGAGGCAGTTGTTGGAGGAAAGGAAAGTTGCTTTTAATCAGAGAGTCAGTGATCTTGGGAGAAGGCGGACTTATGTTCCCCCAAAACCAACTCTGAAGACTGTACTTGGTCATGAACCTTTTAAGGGGAAAGGAAGAAGTCATCTCAGTTAGTCTTTGAGAAAGGGTGGCCAGGATCATTCCCGCCACCAACCCATTGCATTCAGGCTTCTCAGCTTTTGTGATCTTCCTCTAGACATTATGTTGTTCACACAGTTTGTTCACAAGATTACTGAAGGGAAAGCTAGGAAAGAGATCTGGTCATCTGTTAATTACTTAGTCTTCATTTCTATTTCTTTGATCTACAGAAAGAACAAACAGGTTAGGCAAAGTATTGTGTGATCAAAAGATTTGGAAAGTGTGCTGGGGCAGAGGTGAGCAGAGCACAGGAGTGTCTGAAACCACGTTTAGTTACAGTGAAGCTTTGCTAAAGTGACAAGCCAAAAGGGGTTCTGCTGAAGGTGGTTATAGTATCTGTAAAACAACTGCATCAGACAGTGAGTCTGTGACTCTATTGTCCTAATCCTTAACTGCTTAAGGCTGTTCTTTTTTGACTCAAGGAGGCCTGGGAGATTGCAGCTTTTCTACAAACAAGAGGCAGGAAACGAGTCTTTGTACTTACTTGCAGAGGGTTGGAGCACAGGGCTCTGCTGGGTTCCAAAACCACAGGCTATTAGAAGAAGGGGTTTGCTGACAAGGCTGAAATCAACTTTTTTTTTTTTTTTTAAATAAATGGAGAAACAGGCTTTGAAAGGGGAAGTAACTTGCCCAAGTTCATGCTAGTACTCCAGGTGTGCGTGTGCATGCTAAGTCGCTTCAGTCATGTCCGACTCTTAGTGACCTTATGGACTGCAGCCTGCCAGGCTCCTCTGTCCATGGGAGTCTCAGGCGAGAATACTAGAGTGGGTTGCCATGCCTTCCTCCAGAGGATCTTCCCGACCCAGGGATCGAAGTCCGGTGTCTGATGTCTCCTGCATTGGTAGGCAGGTGCTTTATCACTAGTGCCACCTGGGAAGCCCAGTACTCAGTAGTAAAGCTGAAATTAGAAAGTTGCTCTCCAGGTCCTAGCCCTAGCCACCCCATTCACCTTGTGGCAGAAAGAACACAGCCTCGGGAACAGTTAATCAGTTTGGAAGCCAGACTCGGACACTCAGCTCCTACCAGCACAAGCCGGTTACGTCTGGAATGCCCAGTTTCCCCTGCATAAAATGAGATAAAAGACAGTGCCAGTCTCACAGGGCTCTTATGTAGGTGGCATGAGGTATTGTACATAAAGGTTTTCAGCCTCCAGTGCCCTCGGCCCTGCTCTCCCTCACTCTCCTCCTGCTCTGGTCGACAGCCCCAGCTCGCAGCCACTAGTGACCTGAGATTTGACCCTGTGGTCAAATCCTAAATTCCCTTTCATTATGCAGAACAATTTATCTCCTCGTTGTCTTACCACCGCCCCCCTTTTTTAAAAATAAAAAAACTTGTGGTAAGAACCTGTAATCTGCCTTCCTATCAGATTTTAAGAGAACAATCAATATATTGTTAACTGTAGCACAGTGTTATACAGCAGTTCTCTAGAACTTTTCATCTTGTTTAACTGAAACTTTGTTCCTCTTGGTTAGTAATTCCCCACCTCCCCCTTCCACAAGCCCATGCTGCTGCTGCTGCTGCTAAGTCACTTCAGTCGTGTCCAACTCTGTGCAACCCCATAGACGGTAGCCCACCAGGCTCCCTGGGATTCTCCAGGCAAGAATACTGGAGTGGGTTGCCATTTTCTTCTCCAATGCATGAAAGTGAAAAGTGAAAGGGAAGTCGCTCAGTCGTGTCCGACTCTTCGCAACCCCATGGACTGCAGCCTACCAGGCTCCTCTGCCCATGGGATTTCCCAGGCAGGAGTACTGGAGTGGGGTGCCATTGCCTTCTCTGCCCATGGCAACCACCATTCTATTCTTTGTTTTTTTTTTAATTCAACTATTTTTTTTTAATTCAACTATTTTGGATACCTTACGTTAAGTGGAGTCTTGCATATTCAGCCTATGACTGGCTTGTTCCACTCAGTGTAATGTCTTCAAGGTTCATCCGTTTTGTCACATATAGCAGGATTTCCCTCTTTGAAAAAAAGGCAAATAATATTCTGTTGTATGTAGATACCACCTTTCCTAAAACCTCTCATCTGTAGGTAGACATTTAGTTTGTTTTCCCAAGTTGGTTATTATGAATGCAGTGAACACGGCAGTGCTAGTATCTCTTTGAAAAAAACCTGATTTCAGTTCTTTTCTATAACCTTCTTATCTAGGTTATCTATTCCCAGGGGGCTTCACATTCATAATCAAAATTTCTGTTATTTTTCCCATCCAGAGGATCAGGAATCTCTTTGAAATGAATTCTGTATCAAGATATCTTTAAAAAAAACAAAAAAATGATAACATCTCCCTCCCTTTCTCTTCCCTTAATCATACTACCAGGCACAGACAAGCAAATCAGGGTGGACTGATCTCTAACCATTCTTAATACTGAAAATCTCTTTTCAGTATTGAGGTTTTCTTTTTGTGCTTTTCCTCCCAGGTGTCTCCCCAACCCTTCCAGAATAATTTTCTTGCTGTTTCTCTTTGCTTTTAATTGAAAGTGGGAGTAATCCATAAAGAAAGAGAAAAAGCTTGGGGGGGGTGCGGTGGAGCGCAGGGCAAAGAGGAGAAAATCAATCTCCTGTCAAAATAGTCTGGCTCCACATCTGCCCCTTTCACTCAGCCGTTGCTGAAGTGGGCCTGGCTGTTGAGATGGGCTGGGCTGGGCGCTCTGCTCAACACAGCATCTGTCACTCCCAGCAGAGCCAGGGCCGCCTTCTGAGCTGAACAGGAAAATGCCTTAAGTGATGACAGAAAAATGGCTGCCAAGTCCAAGCAGAACTGCCACCTCAGAATACGCAGCACTGTCTTTCAGCTGACAGTTCACAGTGAGCTTGCGGAGGCTTATGATCTGAAGATTTTTATTTCTGTTGTTTAGTCTCATTCCCGTCCAAATGCCCAGGCATTCACTGACTCTTAGAGTTGTAGAGTTTGTGCTGAAAGAAAGCCTTGAGTGTGAAAGGCAGTGTTATAGACTGTGAAATTGGTTTTGGAAGTGTTACCAAACCAAACCTGGGTCTGCTTGCCCTTGCAGTACAGCCAGTCTACTGACATCAGGTTGTGGTGAAGGAAAGTGTGGCATGTATTGAAAGGTGTCAGACAAGGAGTCCAGGACAGCTAATGCTTGAAAAACCTGAACTCCTTGGTGGGTTTCAGGGAAGCATTTTTAAAGGCAAGGTGAGGGAGGGGAATTGCAGGGTATGTCATCAACTCATACACAGTCGTCTGATTGGTTGATGGTGAGGTAACAGGGTGGTGTCCCAGGGGGTTACATCAGGCACCAGCAGGTCTGGGGATTGGGTACTCCATGATCATCAAGCGGTTAGCTTCCTCCAGTTGGTAGAGGTTATAGCATCTGTAAAATAACTCAGAAAATGTGCATCAGATACTGTTATCTAGGTATTTCAGAGGAGAACTAAATCAGAGGATATGGGGGGAGGGGTCTGTCCCTGAAAGGCCCCATAGGTTCCTGCTCAGTTACAGGAAGATAGCACGTTCCTAAGGAGGTTTCAAGAATGACAAGGTTTCTGGCTGAATGTTGAGGAAAAAACACTGGACTTTGACACTAACATTCTGTATGTTACTGGGCAAATTACTTCTCTGAAATTTAGTTTCCTTATCTATAAAATGAGGACACTGAATGGGAACAGTAATTTTTAAATGATGTTCCTAGGACTCTATGGTCAATAAGTATAGCAGTTTGATTGGGATGGGTTGTGGTATAGTTTTCTTCATGTTTCTTAGCCTTGGGCTTCCTTGAGCTTTTTTTGATCCATGAGTTTATTCAGTTCAGTTCAGTTGCTCAGTTGTGTCTGACTCTTACAACCCCATGAACTGCAGCATGCCAGGCCTCCCTGTCCATCACCAACTCCCAGAGTCCACCCAAACCCATGTCCATTGTGTCAGTGATACCATCCAGCCATCTCATCCTCTGTCATCCCCTTATCCTCCTGCCTTCAATCTTTCCCAGCATCATGGTCTTTTTAAATGAGTCAGCTCTTCCCATCAGGTGGCCAAAGTATTGGAGTTTTGGCTTCAACATCAGTCCCTCCAATGAACACCCAGGACTGATCTCCTTTAGGATGGACTGGTTGGATCTCCTTGCAGTCCAAGAGCCTCTCAAGAGTCTTCTCCAACACCACAGTTCAAAAGCATCAATTCTTTGGTGCTGAGCTTTCTTTACCATGAATTTATATATATATATATATATGCAGGACAGGAAGCAACAGTTAGACCTGGATATGGAACAACAGACTAGTTCCAAATAGGAAAAGGAGTACGACAAGGCTGTATAGTGTCACCCTGCTTATTTAACTTCTATGCAGAGTAAATCATGAGAAATGCTGAACTGGAAGAAACAAGCTGGAATCAAGATTGCCGGGAGAAATATCAATAACCTCAGATATGCAGATGACACCACACTTATGGCAGAAAGTGAACAGAAGCTAAAAAGCCTCTTGATGAAAATGAAAGAGGAGAGTGAAAAAGTTGGCTTAAAGCTCAACATTCAGAAAACTAAGATCATGGCATCTGGTGCCATTACTTCATGGCAAATACATGGGGAAATAGTATCAGACTTTATTTTTGGGGGCTCCAAAATCACTGCAGATGGTGACTGCAGCCATGAAATTAAAAGACGCTTACTCCTTGGAAGGAAAGTTATGACCAACCTAGATAGCATATTAAAAAGCAGAGACATTACTTTGCCAACAAAGGTCTGTCTAGTCAAGGCTATGGTTTTTCCAATAGTCATGTATGGATGTGAGAGTTGGACTTTAGAGAAAGCTGAGCACAGAAGAATTGATGCTTTTGAACTGTGGTATTGGAGAAGACTCTTGAGAGTCCCTTGGACTGCAAGGAGATCCAACTAGTCCATTCTGAAGGAAATCAGTCCTGGGTGTTCATTGGAGGGACTGATGCTAAAGATGAAATTCGAATACTTTGGCCATCTCATGCGAAAAGTTGAACCAATGGAAAAGACTCTGATGCTGGGAGGGATTGGGGGCAGGAGGAGAAGGGGATTACAGAGGATGAGATGGCTGGATGGCATCACCAACTCGATGGACATGAGTTTGAGTGAACTCCAGGAGTTGGTGATTGACAGGGAGGCCTGGCGTACTGCGATTCATGGGGTCAGAAAGAGTTGGACACGACTGAGCGACTGAACTGAATATATATATATATATATAAATATATAAAATAAACCATGAGTTTATAGTAGTTGTCAAATTTGGAAAATTTTAAGCCATTATTTCTTCAAATATATTTTCTGTCCATATCCATTTATCTATTGTCTCTTTTAGAGACCCCAACTGCATACATTTTAGGCTCCCTGTAATTGACCTGCAACTCACTGTTTTTGGTGTAGGTGGGGCAAAAGAAAGGGATTCTTTTTACTCTCTGGTTTTCATTTTGTGTGTGTGTGTGCTAAGTCACTTCAGTCATGTCTTACTCTTTGTGACCCTATGGACTGTAGCCCTCAAGGGTCTTCAGTCCATGGGATTCTCCAGACAAGAATACTGGAGTGGGTTGCCATGCCCTCCTCCAGGGGATCTTCCTGACTGAAGGATCAAACCCACATCTCCTGTGTCTCCTGCACTGGCAGGTGGATTCTTTACCGCTTCGTGCCACATGGGATTTTGGATAATTTCTGTGCTGTGCCTTTAAGTTCACTGATCTTACCCCCTGAAATATCTAATCTCCTCTGAATGCCATCCAGCGTATTTTATATCTTAGACATGATGGTTTTCATGCCCTGAAGTTCTAAGTGGGTCTTAAAAATTTCCATGTCTCTCCATTATTTTTGGACATATGGGATAAAAAAAATAGTTCTAACAAATGATTTAATGTCCTCTCTGCTTATTCTACAGAAAAGGCAATGGCACCCCACCCCACTCCAGTACTCTTGCCTGGAGAATCCCATGGACGGAGGAGCCTGGTGGGCTGTAATCCATGGGGTCGCAAAGAGTCAGACACGACTTCGCTTTCAGTTTTCACTTTCATGCATTGGAGAAGGAAATGGCAACCCACTCCAGTGTTCTTGCCTGGAGAATCCCAGGGACAGGGGAACCTGGTAGGCGCCATCTATGGGGTCTCACAGAGTCAGACACAACTGAAGTGACTTAGCAGCAGCTGCTTATTCTACTGTCTGTGTTAGTTTGGAATCAGTTTCTATTAATATATTCATCTTCTCATTATGGGTCATGATTTCTTTCTTCTTTGCATATCTGATAGTCTTTGATTATGCCAAATGTGATTTTTATCCTTTTGGGTGCTGAGCATTTTTATATTCCTATAAATATCTTTGAACTTTGTTCTGGGATGGAATTAAGTTACTTTGAAACAGATCTTAATATGTCTGCTTTTATGATATTTTTTAGGTGGGTTCAGAACCGTGCTCGGCTAAGACCACTTATTCTCTACTATATAATTTTACTGGGCACTACCTGATGTGTATGAACTATGTGTTTTTCTCTCTGACTGGCAGAAACAGGCACAATTCACTTTCCTGTGTGAGCACTGGACACTGTTCTCTAATCCTTCAAGGTAGTTTGCACCCAGAATTGGGTAGTTTCTTTAAGTGCATATGCTGATCAGTACTGTGCTGAGTACCCAAGGAACCTCTTCAGATCACCCTCTGAGAAGTTGTCTCCTTTTTGGTACTCAGCCTTGCAAACTCAAGCTCCTTTCATCTCCCTAGACTCTCAATTCAGGGGGTCCATCAGGGTCTATCTGGTTTTCCTTTTATAGGCTGCAGACTATAAATGCTCTCAAGGCAATAATCAGAGGCAGTGCTAGGGGTCACCTAATTAGTTAGCTATCTCCAGGATCGCTACCCTTCATTGCCTAATATCCAGTAACTTGAAAATCTTTTTTCACTTTTTTTTTGTTGATGTTGTTATTTCAATAGGAAAGTAAATTCAGTTCTTGTTATTCTATCTCCAGTAGAAGCAAAAGTCTCTAACTGAAAATTATAGCAGAAAGTTTAAGTTGAACATAAATAATTATCTTTTTCTGTTACTACTAGAAAAAAAAAAATGGTAGAGATAGGAGACTCAAGGATATCTTGGAGTCCTCATCTTTGAGACCTTAATAAAGAAGACAGGATGTGAGGGCTATCTGTCCACAATGAGGGTGATCTGACTGTGACATCTGTCGCCCGATTGATCACTAGGGTTGATTTGGCTGATCTGGCTGGCTAAGCAAGTGTCCCTTTCCTCCCTCACTGCTCCTATGCGCATCCCTCCAAAGCTACACACTTAGTTGAAGAGGACAACTTTCACTTGTAGAGTAGAACCAGCCTTTAGTCAAGCCTACATGAGTAGCTGCACTCCCCTGCCATGATCTTCAGTCAATCTCTTCAGGTCCATTTGCAGGACAGTGTAGGGCAGTCAGGCTTACAAAATTGCAGATACACCCAAATGAGGTGCTGCACATGGCAGTCTGCCTTTCTTTTAAAAACTAAATAAACAAAAGGGACAAATGACATTAGTAATAGGTAGTTATTTATTAAAATTTCTCTCTGATGTATGTGACAGAAAATAAATTCCAACCTTCAGCAAAAGAAAAGGTAATTTATTGGCTTAATACTTTTCTGGGAAATCCAAGGAGTTGGGCCAAGCATATGTCATTCAAAGTTCGAATGCCATTCCAGGCCCACATCTTTCCTTAACTTGAGGGCCAACCACAAAAAGAATAAACCTCTCCCCAGCAGAAATAATCAGGGTGGCCATCTGAGTCATGTGAACACTGCCGGATTATTTATTGTTTCTAGAGAAATTATTTAAATTACTCTCTGGTTGTTTAGTTTGGATCTTGTTTCTTAGCCTCTCCACATTCCCCCCACCCTACTCATCCTCATGATTGATAGTTTTATTAGAATTACATGCAGTGGAGAAAGGATACTGGGTAGTCAAAATTTTACCTGTGAAATATGAGAAAGTTATATGAGATGATCTTATAAAATTTCCACCTAAAAATTCATGATTGTGAGGATCAAAACAGGTATAGAAAGGATTTGAAAAATATCAATTATAGGGCTTCAGACAACACACAAAAAATTGATTCCCTTCTTAGGAAGCATTTCTTAAGGTTTTGTTGCCTTTCTGAAATTTCTCACTGAAATATAGTTGATTTACAATTTTGTGTTGATTTCTGCTATATAGCAAAGTGATTCAGTTATATATATTTATGCATTCTCTTTCATATTCTTTTCCATTGTGGTTTATCACAGGATATTGAGTATTGCTCTGCTATACAGTAGGACCTTGTTTATCCTGTTTTTAAAATTTTTAAAGTAATACATATTTATTACTGAAAATTTAGAAAACTGAGAAAATCTAACTGCCCAAAGAAGAGCTCTGATAATGTTTCAGTGAATATCCAAATTTTTAAAGAATTTGATCGATTTGAATTAAAAGAAGGCACACCTGACTGAAGTCTGTTGCAAATTCTCTTGGTCTTTCATGTTTATAGACCACGTTGAATACCAAATCTTGGCATTTATGCTCCTAGTAACAGTGAGCAGATTTTTCAGTTAATTATGGCATGTATGCACTTTTGAAGGTCTTATTCCTCTAATCACTTACTACTGGCTGCTCTGCATTGTGCTTTAGTCAATAAAAATGCATGTCATTAACATCCAGTCACTGCTGCTCTATCCTGCATTACAAAACTTCATCAAAATTCACAGCTTGTCCTGACATAGTTCTGAAAGGTCTTTATATAAACGAGAATGGTGAGGTGTTGGTTGAATGGAACCCATGGTTAATTTTGTGTTCATTCTACTCATTCATTCCTGCATGCATCATTCATTTACTCATTTATTCAGCAACTTTTAATTGAATTCCTATGATATGCCAGACACTTATAGGGTAGTAGAGAAATAAATGTGAACAAAACATATGTAGTTTCTTTCCTTTCATAGTCTTGAGTTAAATGGGAAATTTGGAAAAAGTAAACAAGTCAGTGAAATAATTACAAACTATAATACATGCTGTGAATGAAGCAAACAACATTGAAAGTTGAAAATTTAGACCAGACGAGTTTCATCTCTGCTTCAAACCACCCATAGCTCTGCACTGCTTATGTAATGGAGCCAACTCCTCAGCATGGCATTCAAGGTTCTTTATAATATGGCCCCTACCTGATAGTCCCAACTTCCCATTGTGCCCAGCACTCAGACACATGCAAATATTCAGTGCTGCCTGGACATGTATGTAATTCCAAGGAGCTCAGGTTTTGACTTGCCAATAGTGATATAGAATCATTGAGTGATTCCAAAGTGGAGTAATGACACGAGCTCATAAGATGTATGCTTTGGATGGGTACTTTTCGGAGTGAAGTGTGCAGGCAGACCTGGTCAGGTGGATGCATGAGGACCTGTTAGGAAGCATCAGCAGGGTTTCACAAAGGATAGCATCACCTGAAGTGTCAGTGGGTATAGCAGATCTATGAAATACTGAGTTCAGTTCAGTCACGCAGTCATGCCCGACTCTTTGTGACCCCATGGACTGCAGCTCGCCAGGCCTCCCTGTCCATCACCAACTCCTGGAGTTTACCCAAACTCATATCCATGGAGTTGGTGGTGCCATCCAACCATCTCATCCTCATCCCCACAGGAGACTGACCCAGACTTGCCTGTGAGTGTCCAGGAGTCTCCAGTGGAGGTGTGGGTTGGTGGTCGCCTACTGCAGGGTTGGGGGCACTGAGTGTAGCAGTGCATGCATGGGATCTTTTGAAGGAGGTTGCCATTATCTTCATTACCTCCACCATAGTTTGCCCCAGGTAAATAGCAGGGAGAGAACACAACTCCATCCATCAACAGAAAATTGGATTAAAGATTTACTGAGCATGGCCCTTACCATCAGAACAAGACCCAGTTTCCCCCTCAGTCAGTCTCTCCCATCAGGAAGCTTCCATAAGCCTCTTATCCTTCTCCATCAGAGGGAAGACAGACTGAAAACCACAGTCACAGAAAACTAACCAATCTGATCACATGGACCACAGCCTTGTCTAACTCAGTGAAACTATGAGCCATTCTGTATAGGGCCACCCAAGATGGACGGGTCATGCTGGAGAGTTCTGACAAAATGTGGTCCACTGGAGAAGGGAGTGGCAAACCATTTCAGTGTTCTTGCCTTGAGAACCCCATGAAAGTATGAGATGCTGAAGAGATCCATTTTATAGGACCTGGCTGTGGGGGCCAGGAGACAGAGACAGCAAATGATTCCTACCCTCCTGACCTTGAAGAGGTTGGTAAGCTGCCAGCTGAGGCAGTAAAAGTAGCAATAAAGTGGTGTTAAGGTAATAACACTACTTTAATCAATATATAGATTCTTCCAGAGAAACTTGGAAATAATTTCTTCCTCTGGGGCTCATCAGAATCTTACAAGAAAAGTACCCAGACTTCTTGCCGATGGTGCTCTCACATCAAAAGACACAGCAGAAAGGTTATTTTATAAGCCTGTAACCTGGTGTCTCACAAGGGTGGTCTGTAGGCTGAATCTGCTTACAGACCAATGAGCTATCTTCTTAAAATATGGGAAGTGCCCCATGACATTTCTGATTTCCAGCTTCTCGTTTAAAAATGAGATCTGCTAACATTTTCATGACAACTGTTGACTGGAAATGAGGGGTGACCCTCTCCTTCCAAAGACTCCAGTTCCCCAGGGGCCTCACCATTCCCTAATGTCCATCTGGAAAGTTGGAAAGTTCTCAGTGACTGCTCTGCACATGGCCTCTTGTGCAGTATGTGCAGGGGCTTCTCAGTCTGAGACCCCGGGGCACGTGGGTGAGGTTGTAAACACAGTCATCCCTCTCTGTTCCAGGAAGCTTGGACTTTCTCCCCACTGCCCCTTCTCTGCTCCTCTGCTGGCCCTGTAGTGTCCCATGCCGTGGCTGCTTTCCCCACTCCTTGTCTCTCCCCCAGAAGCATGTTCCAGTGCCTTCATGGGGTCAAACCCAACACTCCACCCTGTAGCAAGGAGTCCTACAGGTGAACTGTAGTCCATCCATTATTTAAGCTCTGTTGGCAATACCACTTTTAGTGATTTTCATAGGAACAGTTATAAAGCACTTAGTCTGGATATACGACTCCTTCAGTGACCCTCAGGGTAGACATTATTATTCCCACGTTTCAGGTGTGGAAACAGAGGTACAGAGAAGCGCCTTGCACAAAGTTGCACCCTGGGTGATTAGGAAGAGAGAAGAATCTAGGTTAAATCCTTAGCATGTACTCTTCAAGAATTTCTTGACTGATAATATATTTTTAAATAAAAATCATTCCTATGTCATCTAATTTTTTAAGACTTGACTATGATGCATATTTGGAGTTATCTTTAAGAAGCCACATCTATTTGGAGTTGCTGATTGACTCTAGATATGTGCCATATGCTTTCCTGTCCTGCCTCTTCGTGCATGGATTTCTCCCGTGTGGGTTGTGGGTCACACCTCCTCCTTTTTTGCCCATGTGAGTCCATGCTCTGGAAGCTTCCAGTTGCAATCTGCATATACTTCTTTTAAATATTTTAAAATTTAATTTAATTTTTAAAGTTGAAGTATAGCTGATTTAGAATGTTGTGTTACTTTCAGGTCTAAAGCAAAGTGATTCAGATATATATTTATACATATATATTGTTGTTCTGTCACCATGTCATGTCTGACTCTTTGTGACCCAGATCAACTGCAGCACACCCCGTCTCTCTGTCCCTCACCATCTCCTAGAGTTTGCCCAAGTCCATATTTTGTCAGAACTCTCCACTATGACCTATCTGTCTTGGATGGCCTTGCATGGCATGGCTCATAGTTTCATTGAGTTATGCAAGCCCCTTTGCCATGACAAAGCAGTGATCCATGAAGGGGATACACATATATGTATATGTCTATACATATATGTTCTTTTCACAGTATTTTCCTTTGTAGGTTATTATAAAATATTAAGTATTGTTCCCTTTGCTATATCAGTTCAATTCAGTTCAGTCACTCAGTTATGTCCGACTCTTTGCAACTGCATGAATCGCAGCACGCGAGGCTTCCCTGTCCATCACCAATTCCTGGAGTTTACCCAAACTCATGTCCATAGAGTCGGAGATGCCATCCAGCTATCTCATTCTCTGTCATCCCCTTCTCCTCCTGCCCCCAATCCCTCCCAGCATCAGGGTCTTTTTCAATGAGTCAGCTCTTCACATGAGGTGGCCAAAGTATTGGAGTTTCAGCTTTAGCATCAGTCCTTCTAAAGAACACCCAGGACTGATCTCCTTTAGGATGACTGGTTGGATCTCCTTGCAGTCCAAAGGACTCTCAAGGGTCTTCTCCAACACCACAGTTCAAAAACATCAATTCTTCAGCACTCGGTTTTCTTTATAGTCCAACTCTTGCATCCATACATGACCACTGAAAAAACCATAGCCTTGACTAGATGGAGCATTGTTGACAAAGTAATGTCTCTGCTTTTGAATATGCTATCTAGGTTGGTCATAACTTTCCTTCCAAGGAATAAGTGTCTTTTTAATTTTATGGCTGCAATCACCAACTGCAGTGATTTTGGGGCCCAAAAATATAAAGTCTGACACTGTTTCCACTGTTTCCTCATCTATTTCCCATGAAGTGATGGAACCGGATGCCATGATCTTATTTTCTGAATGTTGAGCTTTAAGCCAACTTTTTCACTCTCCACTTTCACTTTCATCAAGAGGCTTTTTAGCTCCTCCTCACTTTCTGCCATAAGGGTGGTGTCATCTGCATATCTGAGGTTATTAAATATTTCTCCCGGCAATCTTGATTCCAGCTTGTGCTTCTTCCAGCCAGTGTTTCTCATGATGTACTCTGCATAGAAGTTAAATAAGCAGGGTGACAATATACAGCCTTGATGCACTCCTTTTCCTATTTGGAACCAGTCTGTTGTTCCATGTCCAGTTCTAACTGTTGCTTCCNAGTGCAATTGTGCGGTAGTTGGAGCATTCTTTGGCATTGCCTTTCTTTGGAATTGGAATGAAAACTGACCTTTTCCAGTCCTGTGGCCACTGCTGAGTTTTCCAAATTTGCTGGCAGATTGAGTGCAGCACTTTCACAGCATCATCTTTCAGGATTTGAAACAGCTCAACTGGAATTCCATCACCTCCACTAGCTTTGTTCGTAGTGATGCTTTCTAAGGCCCACTTGACTTCACATTCCAGGATGTCTGGCTCTAGGTGAGTGATCACACCATCGTGATTATCCGGGTCATGAAGATCTTTTTTGTACAGTTCTTCTGTGTATTCTTTGCACTATAGTAGGTCCTTATTGGTTATCTGTTTTAGTAGTGTGTATATATTAATCCTGATCTCCTAATTTATCCCTCTCCTTTTCTTTCCCCTTCGGTGACCAAAAGTTTTTTCTGTGTCTGGGTCTATTTCTGTTTTGCATGTAAGTCATTTGTATCATTTTTTAGATCCCACATATGAGCAATATTGTGTGATATCTGTCTTTTTCTTTCTAACTTACTTCACTTGGTATGATAGTTTCTAGGTCCATACATGTTGCTGAATATACCTCTTATGGGTGAAATAGACATACTTCCTGAGGCAGTCTTGATTTCAAATATTTGTTTCTATTGTTATACTTTCTCAGAGCTTGTGTCCAGGCCATAGAATCTTAATTCAAAATATATGACCATGGTGTGTATACAGTCCTTCAAATCTCTACTGAGTTTTTAATTGCCTGTGAGTCTCCCTTATGAGACAGTGAGATCCTAAGGGTAGAAATCACATCTTACTTATGTGCATGCGCCAGTCTGGCTTAGTTGATAAAGAGCATTGCATGGAATGAGAAGAGTTTGCCGTGTATCCATCTAGATGTCAGTTTTTATGTCCTTTTTTTTACTTAATAGTGTGTTCAGATTCCTTTTTCTCTCTCCTTATCAAACCAGCTTGTTTGGAGAAGGAAATGGCAACCCACTCCAGTATTCTTGCCTGGGAAATCCCATGAGCAGGGGAGCCTGGCAGGCTACAGTCCATGGAGCTGCAAGAGTCGGACATGACTTATCAACTAAACAACAAACTCATTAGCTACTCCAAACCAGCTTGGTTGAAATGATAGAAACTCACTCTGAAACATCAGAGACTAATACCAGTTTTGTGTGGTAGTTCATTTTCAATTGGCATCAAAGACTTCGTCCAGAAGCATCCACAAAGAAAAGGTCAGTGACCAAAATCCCATGTGTGTGAGGGCAAGTACATATTGAAATGGATAGGATGGTAGGTTTGGAGCAGAGGTTCTGGACCAGGAATGATTTCCTCCTTCTTCTCCCCACTCAAAGAAATGTCTGGAGACATTCTTGGTTGTCTTAACCTGGGGAGGGATGCTCTACTGGCATCTAATGGGTAGAAGTGAGGGATCCTACAGTTCACAAGACAGCCCCCAGAACAAAGAATTTTCCAGCCCTATATGTCAATAGTACTAAAGATGAAAAATTCAGATTGAGAGGGTTTCCTATTGCAGCTGTAACAAATTTTCCTGAACACAGTGGCTTAAAACAGCACAAATTTATTACAGTTCTGGAGGCCAGAAGTCTGAATGGGTCTCACTGGGCTAAAAATCAAGGTGTCAGCAGGGCTATGTTCCTTCTGGAGTTTCTAAGGGAGAATACATGTCCTTACTTTTTCCAGCTTCTAGAGGCCACACAGATTTGTTGACTTGCTCCTCCTGCACTTCTTCAAAGCCAACTATGTCAGGCCAAGTTCTCTGGGGCCGTACTTTGACCCTTTTCCACTTTCACTTAAGGACCTCTTTTACTTATGACCCCTGATTATGCTGGGTCTATCCATATAAGCTGGGATAATTTCCCTGTTTTCAAGTCATGTGATTAGCAATCCTAATTGCATCTGTGACCTTAATTCCCCTTTGCTCTATAATCTAACATACTCCTAAATTTGGAGATTAGGATGTGGGCATTTTTGGAGGCCATTATTCTGCCTACCACAGAGGTCTGTCCTTGTCCTACAAGTGTTGGTACAACACAATCCTAAATCAAATTCATTTACTGCCTTTATCAAAACTAGTTTGCAAGTCATTTAAGTAATGCCCAAATATGATGATATGGTTTTAAAATAATTGAGTGTTGACTGATCAAGATATATAATTGATCTCATTCCCCTTCAATTATAGTTACTTACTGACCAAGGCCTGCAAAATGACCTCCTATGGCTTTGTTTTCTGAACTATAGGACTTGTTAAGGGCTCTGAACTCAACCACACTGGCCTCCCAGTGTCATTACCTGATAAGAGGTTTATACACGAGGATCAATAGCCAAATGGAAATCAATATGCCTTTTCATTAAGTGCCAGAGGCAACAACTCCTAGTATAAAGAGAGGAATCCAAGCGACCTCACTCCCCTTCCCTGAAAATGTAAGATATCAGCCTAAATCTCCTACCCAGTTATAGGCAGAGTGCAGGTGGATGAGAAAGAACCCAAGGTGGGCCTGCCCAGAGGTGGAGGTCCTGCTGAAGGGAGCAAGACAGTGCATGAGGACCAATCATCGTCTGCTCTCACAAGTCAACCTGAAAAATGAGGTTAAAGAAAAAGCTAACATGAGTTTAGGTGGACTGTTGGAGAGTTGCACTACCCTTAGGAGGCATATTGGAATTCGGAGGGCTTCAGCAAAAAGATTGGGGTTACCAATAGTGAACAGAATGGGCAGTGGAGAGAGTACTGGTATTGGAATCAGAAGTTTCAGTGTGCTGGTGCTGGCTCAACTCTGCCTGGAAAGTCTGCCTTGCATAGCCTTCCAGGGCTTAAGCCACTGCCTGCTGCTGTCCTACAGCCTGGTGTTCCAGCCCCCTTCAGGCAGGGCTGCTGCTGCTGCTAAGTCACTTCAGTCGTGTCCGACTCTGTGTGACCCCAGAGACAGCAGCCCACCAGGCTCTGCCATCCCTGGGATTCTCCAGACAAGAACACTGGAGTGGGTTCAGGCAGGGCAGGTGCATGCAAATTATTACTATTCTATTATTACTGTTACTTTCTCTACAGAAAATGCACCAGTAGATCAGTGGTCATTACTTTAAGAACACAGTAGGAACATAGCTCTAATTTCAGGCACTCTCTAGCTTTTGATAGTCAGACCTGAATGCCTGGCATGTCACAGAGACTGTGGTCCTGTTGTTTCCTGAGTTGCATGTGAGCCCAGAGGAACATTCTATTTTGGAGCCAGCAATATGATTTATATGAAAGTCTATAATGAACACGTGCTTCAAATGAAAGAACCAGGATGGTACTGCCAGGGCTCAGCCTATTACGCTAATGCTTTGCAGGGAGGTAGCTTGAAATTGCTTGTATGAAGGGAATGGAACACAGAGTAGAGAAAGGGAGCCTGCAGCCAGCCAGAGGTCCCCTGTTTCTTCACCTTCAATTTGCAAGTGTCTGGGATGCCAGCTGCAGTTGGCAGAGTGGTGACGCTGGTGCTGGCCTGGCAGGCTGGTTGGGCTGGAGCAGTGCCTTCCTTGCATCCCACAGTCTTCCCAAACTCACTTTCGCTGGCTCCCTTTCCTCTCTTTGGGTGAGAATCAGGAAAGAACAGAACCCAGTGTCCCCACAGTGCCAGGGTGAAGGAGGTCACAGTTCTGGTGACAGATGGAATGGCTGTGCCCCACTGGCACTAGCACATACATGCCATCAACCTGGAGAAGGATCCAGGGGCTCTGGGTGGACACTGGCCTCACCAGCTAGATGGATAACCTTTTGGGCAACATAAAAAGCATTCTTTCAAGTGAGTGAATAACCCAGAGATGATGGCATGTATATGGTACTGCCAGCGGGGCACAGCCATTCCATCTGTCACCAGAAGTGTGACTTGCTTCACTCTGGCACTGTGGGGATGCTGGGTTCTGTTCTTCTTTCCTAACTCTCAACTGGGGACCTCAGAAGGTGCTGATACTGCCATTTGCAGCATATCTTGCTCCTTGAAGTCTCAGCAAAAATCCAAAGCCTCACGTGTGCCCATCAGCCCTCCCTGGACTATATGGGAGTATATTCATCTCTTACAGCTACTGTGACAAACTACTACAAACCTAGTGACTGAAAACTACACAGTTCTAGAAGTCAGAAATCTAAAACCAAGATGTCAGCAGGGCTGTGTTCCTTCTGGAGGCTTCAGGAAGCGTCTATTATCTTCCTTTTTTCAAAATCTAGAAGCCACCTGTACTCCACTCCATTCCAACTTCTGCTTCTGTCATCACATCTCCTGCTACAGACTCTGAGTCTCCTATGTCTCTCTTGTCAGAACCTTGTGATTACATTGGGCATAATCTCTCCATCTTGAGATCCTTAACTTAACCATATCTGCAAAGTTCCCTCCACTGTCAGGTAAAAGATTCTGAGACTGAGAGCCGAACGTCTTTCGGGAGGGGGGCTGGCTATTTCTCAACCTAGTAGGATAGGAGCACCACAGTTGGTTGTGTGGGATGGGGAGACCACATCCAACCTTTGCCCCGTCCAGCCTGGCAATGCCTCCTTCAGTGTGGTGGCACCAAGGTCAAAGGGCAGCTCTGGACTCCACCTGCCAGGATAGGCGTACCCCGGCCACTGCCCATAAACTTGCTCCTGATGCTACTCATCTTCCCGCCGCCTGCAAGTGACCTTGCAGCTCCTTCCCTCCTTGCTCACTTTTTCTTCATCACTAGAGCAATCAGGTTGTGCCATTTCCCTCGTTCTATCCTTGGATTCTCTTATTCATGTCCTGCTTTTGCACCTTGTGACCCTACTCAATTGACCATTTTCCCCAGAAAGCTTGCCACGGCCTAACATGTCCTGTGAAGTCTGAGCACATTAGTGTTACAGCAGAAGTGCAGAGGTATGCTATCTCTTGAAGCCAAAGATAAGAGTCTGAGCATATGGGAACAGGGATGAGGTCTCAGTGCTTCCTTGTCTCTTGTGAGCAGAACATCAGGCATGATGAGCAGGGGCAGAGAAGACGTAGAACCAGTGGGACAACTCGGGGGCAGGAAGCGGAGAGATTTGTCATAGATGAGGGTGCCTCATGAGGAGACCTGCTTAAAACAGAGGATGCAGTCACTGCCTAGGGTAGCTGTGGCGGGGGCTGGGGCAGTTTTTCCCAAGAGGACAGACTAAGAACCCAAGACAAGACCTGGACCAACAAGAGAAGATCAGGAACCTCAGAGGGTATGTTTTCTCACTTATTAGTGGAATGCATATTTTTCCATAGGTATTAGTTTCCTGCATTTCAGACTCTTTTGTTGACTATGAGGTCTGTTCCATTTCTTCTAAGGGATTCTTGCCCACAGTAGTAGATATAATGGTCATCTGAATTAAATTTGCCCATTCATGTCCATTTTAGTTCACTGATTCCTCAAGATGTCAATATTCACTGTTGCCATCTCCTGCTTGACCACATCCAATTTACCTTGATACATGGACCTAACATTCCAATTTACTATGCAATTTTGTTCTTTACAACACTGGACTTTACTTTCACCACCAGACACACCCACAACTGAGCGTCATTTCCGCTTTGGCCCAGCCGCTCTATAACAAATTCCCCAAAATTTGGTATCTTAAAATAGAAGAAATTTATTCTCCCACTGTTCTGGAGATCTGAAATCAGTATCAGTGGGCTGAAATCAAGGTGTAGGATGGCACTTCTTTTGGGCCCTCTGGGGAAAATCTGTTCCTTGCCTCTTTCAGCTTCTGATGGCAGCTGGCTTTCCTTGACTTGTGGCTACTTCAGTCTCCGCTTCTGCAGTCACATTACCTTTCTTCCCTGTGTGAATCGTCACTGTGCTCTTTTATAAGGGCACTTGTAATCACATTATAGCCCATCCTGATATTCCAGGATAATCTCCCCATGTCAGGATCCTTGATTTAGTCGTACCTGCAATGATTCTTCTTTATAACATTTACAAGTTTCAGTAGTTAAAACCTGTTATATTTGAGTGACCAATTTTCAACCCGTGACACCATCTTTACACCAGCCTTGTCAATGGCCATGGATGAAGCAGGGAGATGAGTGACCACAGCGACATTTCAGGTCTCTCATCATAGCTCTGACTTTTGTAGAATCAATCACACGGTGAGTGCCAATGATGATGGGCCTGACATTCTTAGAGAAAAGTGCATCTACAAGATGCTCCAGCCTCAGCTTGTATTTCCTGCCCCAGCAGTAGAATCAGCTCTAGATAAGCCATGACGTCTTGCATTAGAGAATGGTAATAGAATCACTAAGTGCTCATTGCTCCTGCAGTGTCACTGCTTTTAGTCCCTCTTAGCTGAAAGAGCAAGAAAATATATGTGTGTTTACTAACCTGTGTTTTTCTAAGTGGCTGTTCACCTTAGATTGGGTATTTATTGGATTCTTCCCCTTTATATTCCTAATAGGAATAGAATTGTTGGGTTCCAACAACAAGGTCCATCAGCAGGACAGGTCTATCAAAATTCGCATAATGAATGAGTCTGAATGGATTTCCTTTATCCTAATGATCCATATTTGTCAAGCTGTTTCCTCTTAGTCTCCATTCTATACTTCATAAGTCTTACCCTGGGACTTAGACTCATGTTTTTTCCTTTTACATACCATGCCTGGCTGGCCCTTTAACTTCTACTTATCCAAATTTCTTCAATTTTTTCTAATCCAGCCTAGATGATTGCATGCATGTGTTTCCATTATCATAATTCATCAAATTGTGTATCTAGGATGTGTACAAATTTTCAAATGTATGCTTGTTGTTCAGTTGCCCAGTCCCGTCCAACTCTTTGCGACCCCGTGGACTGCAGCATACCAAGCTTCCCTGTCCTCCCCAGAGTTTGCTCAAACTCATGTCCATAGAGTTGATGATGCCATCCAACCATCTCATCCTTTGTCATCCCCTTCTCCTCCTGCCCTCAATCTTTCCCAGCATCAGGGTCTTTTCCAGTGAGTCAGCTCTTTGTATCAGGTAGCTATATTTCAATAAAACATTTACTTAAAAAGATACCTTTGATCTAGGTAGAAGACATTAATGACTTTGCTCCCATGAAGTTGAAAGTAAACTTCATGATACTAAAAATAAAACAGTTTTTATGCATCAGTTAAAATATACTTGTCTTGAAGAAACCCCATCTCAAATTGGTTTAAACAAGGATTTTATTATCTTGGGTTTTAGGAAGTTTTGAGGTAGGAGGACTTCAGGCACAGCTGCTTTGGTGGCCCAGTGATGGCACCGAGGACCAAGGTCTGATGGTCTGCTCAGGCCCCTGGGCGCTAACTGTGACCTTGGTGTCAGCAGCCACCTTGAAGCATCATTGTCAGACCTCTCAGTACTCAGAGTGTCTCTTCCTGTGGCTCCCCCTAAAGAGCATGGAAACCTTCCCAACAGCTCTCCCCTCTCAAAAAAATCTTCCCTTCAACACACCCTGAGTCAGAATTTTAAAAGAAAAGGGAGGAGTCTTGGTATCTTTATGTAGGTGACAAATGCTTCTGAAGAAGAAAGCTCTTTCAGGCAGACTCACATTTCTGGGATTTTTCCTAAACATCCTTAAAAATGTATTTGTTGGCTCTTCTCTGCCTTGTCTTCTGATACTGTTGAAATCTGGTTTGAGTGGCCATCACTCTCCTGACCTGCTAGAGGAAGAAATGGGCAGTGAAGGGTCAGGCAGTACCTGTTATGAAGGAGATGCCTTGGCAGTTATCATGGACCAGGACACAGCTACAATGCCCTGAGCAGGGCTGCAGGGTTGGTAAAACAGGTCCTAGACCTAGCTCCTGGCCCAGGATTTTGGAGGTAGGCTCAGTGCCTCACAAATGTTCCTTCAAATTTTTAAGCACCATTCTCCTTTTATATTTTATGATAAACTTATTAATATATTTCTCCCTACTCTTCTGTAAACTGCTCAAGACTAGGGAGTGTGCCATCTATTTTGCTTAGCTTTGTATATCCAGCTTTGTACAGCATCCAGAAAAGCATCTGGGACATATAGGGGTTTGCCACTACTGCTTGAATCAGTGAATATAGTGGGAAGGGTATTGGTTTTGAGAACAAGCCAATGTGGGTTCATTGCCTAACCCAGGGGGACATTTCAGCTTCTGGCTTTCACCTAGGGTCACTTAACTTCTCTGAACCTAAGGAGAACACTACCTTTCAGTCATGGCCGACTCCTTGGGATTCCATGGACTGTAGCTCACTAGACTCCTCTGTCCATGGAATTCTTCAGGCAAGAATACTGAAATGGGTAGCCATTCCCTTCTCCAGGGAATATTCCCAACTCAGGGAACAAAGAGGTCTCCCACACTGCAGGTAGATTCTTTACCATCTGAGCCACCAGGGAATCCTTTAGGAGAGCTTAATATGTGTTAGTGTGTCCCCTTAGGAGAACTTAACACATGCCAATGTGTCCCTTGTTTTTCACTCCCCTGACCCCAAACCCCACCAGACTGCTTCTTTATGAATCAAATAGGTACCAAATGCTCATCTCTTAGCGTGGTTATGGAAATTAAATAAAGTAAAATATGTGAAAGAAAGTGCTGTGTAAAAGCTGATGCTAAAATTATGAGGATGATCATTTAAACAGGAGAGTGGAAGAGCCCTGAAGTCTGTGTCCAGCTCACAAGATTCTAAAAAGTACACAAAACTTCTTACCCTGCAATTGATTTAGCTCTGTGTCATTTAAAGACCTCAGTGGCATTTTTGAAGGTTGATTATGCAAAGCAAAATGGACTACATTTTTAAACATTTTTGTATTATTGATACTCTGACATTTGGAGACTTGATCTTGGAGAGACTGCCCCTCCCAGGGCCAGCTAATTTCTAAAGGTAGTGAATGACTTTCCCAAGAATGCTCCTGTGATATACAAACCAACCAACCCAGAGCCCACACCTACATCATCCGCTTTATTAAACTCACACAGAACAAGTCAGTATTCCTCCTGCCCTCAGTTAGCCTAGAGCCGGGTCTCAAACACCCAGAGACCACCCACACAGCCCAGAGCCTGTTGAACTCCTTCAAACTTTCCCACCCTAAGCTTATGATTATAACTATTTTGCCTGGCCCATCCTTTCTGGGGAAACCCCCAAAAAGCTCTGGGCCCTGCTCTCCTCTCTCTCTTCTTCTGCCTCCTTACCTACCCTGTGGCCTTACATGGCATAGCATGGTGTGCCTCTTGTTTCTAGGGATCTGTGACTATAAATTCCTTCTATCACAGTCTTGTTGGTGTCACAGGGACAAGGGAGCTTGGGGTCACCCCTGTCCTTTGGGCAGTGGGGGTGGAGAGCAGGAGTAAAGAAGAGAAAGGAATAAAAGAGAAACGCTAGAATCCTATCATCCTACCTCCCAGGTATCTATGTATCTATATATCAACATGTGTGGATATTTACAAAATTGGTGGTATACTGTTTATGATTTACTATAAAGCATATACATATAACATACAAGCAAATGGAGTTACACCATAATATTGGCATTTAGCTACCTTTTGTTAGCAGCATTCTGTATAGTTGGATCGTAGTAGTATTTTGCGTAAATTGGCACTTTTCAAGTTTGGTTGTGCTTCATAATAACCTGGGGAGCTTAAACCTTTTTGTAAATCCCAGGGCTCTTTCCCACATTTTACTGTGTCAGAATTTCTGGGTTTGAACACTGCATTTTTCGCAAGCCCCCACTGGAGGTTCTGACCCAGCCCAGCCTACTGCGACTCATTTTCAGAACCACTGGTGTCTGTGTGCTGTCGTGAGCAGGCAGAAGTGGCAGAGGGCCCGGGACCACCTGGGCAGACGGTGAAAGCAGAGGAGCCAGGAAGGGCCCACTGCGGGGTTTCTGGCTTTCTCCTTGAGAGCATCACACAGTCAGCGTCCTGAGGCTGACATGGAAGAGCGGACTCTGGCAAAGAGGAAAGCCTGATTGAAATGAAGAAGGACTGGGGTCTTCCTGTGTGTGACCTCATTTTGGAAATTCCTCACATGACATATCGTCCACCCCCGACCCTGTATCTCATCTTCCAATAAGACCACCACAGATATCTATTCCCCACTTTTTTTTTTCTGTGAGCGCCTCTGATCATTACTTCCATCTTCTTCAACTCTTCCCTGAGGCCTGGTCCCTGCTGCTGTGTCTGGGTGTCTGCTCAGGGGCTGATGGCATCACAGCTGACTCCAGCTGAGCAGCTTCCTCACAGCCTCACAGACACCGCTCAGATCTCAGCTCTAGTCCCATCCTGGGGCTGAGACAGCCTCTAAGCCCTTGTGAGTGAAAACATGGTCCCAGAGCAGCAACAGTAATCTCGCCTGGAAGCTTGTTAGAAACACAGAATCCCAGGCTGAATCCAAACCTGCATTTCCCCCAGATCCCAGGGGATTCCCATACACATGGAAGCCCTGTTCTAATGGATGACATCTTCCAAAGAACATAACTGCTTCTAGTGCCCTCCCCTCAAGGACCTGGTTCAAGGGGTGACATCAGAGGCTTCATGTTCGGGCAAGCCACAAAGAGGCTCAGGAAGGAACCTGGCCCTGCAGCTTCGCCACTGGATTGGCCAGAAGCTCCCCAAGTTTAAGATGAGGATTCAAGCCATTCTCCAAGAGGGTGTCAAGCCCCAGCACTTTATGGAGGCCTGCAGCTGTGCTGGTTCGTGATCCTGGTGACACCTGGCTGCTATTGTTCGGAGAGAATAAGGACCAGCAGGGACGGAATCGCTGCAAAAACTGACTAAAGAGACCAGGCTCCTTTCTGTGTCTGGAGTGACAGGCCCAATTCTGTTTGGGAAAAAAACACAATGGCTCTTTATTCACTGGATGTTGCAGGATTTCAATGTCAGACGCCAGCCAGATAGACCAGGGGATGATTAAGAGACAAAATACAAGGCATTGTGTGCACGTCACCCTGAAAGCACTATTGTAACAGCCTTTGTTCACACAGCCCCTGCCTGGGCCCCTCCACCTTCCTCAGAAATACTGTAGACCTTGGACATGCTCAGGTCTGTTCAACTCTTCTCAGGAAAATGAGAGTGAAGCTACAGCAAATTCTGATGGACTCTTCCAAGGTTGAGTGGGGAGGGGGAGATGCAGGGGTAAAGGACAGGTGGACAGAAGGTGACAGTGAGGCTTGGTTAAGTCAGACCACTGCAGATCAAGGAAGAGGTGTTGGTAGGCAGATCAATAAATGTTGTACTGGACTCTGAGGAGAAGAAAGATGAGGACAGAGAAATGTTACCAGTGGTTTACACTATGAGACATAATGTCAGGAAGCCCAAGTTCAAGTCCCACACCCCATTTAGGGCTACGTGGCTTGGGCATTTTGCGTGTCCTTTCTGAGTCTCATTTTCCTCATCTGCGAAGTGCAGATACTGACATTTGCCTTGTGAGGGGATGCGACAATGAAATGAAATGCAGTGTGAAAAAGTAGCTAGCCTACTTGGCACAAAAATCATCAGTTCTAGCTCAGAAAACGTCGCTTTCTGTCGTCTGTCACCTAATACAGACCCCCGCCCCTAGCCCTGCCAGTTCCGCAACCTAAGAGTCAAGGCCTGATCCCCAAAAGCAGTGTGGGGGGAGGGGACGAGGCAAGTCTAGCAGCAGTGAGAACTATGACAAGTGTCCTGGAGGTCATTCATTATGGTCTGAGCTAAGGCGGGACGTGTGGGAATGGAGAAAAGGCAGCAATTTTAAACAGGATCTGATGTCATCAAATTTGCATGTTAGAATAATCACTTTCAGGCACTCTGAGTGACCCGCCCTGGGTTGTTACCCTTTGAATTATTTGACTGTTTCACATGAATTGTCCTATTGTCCAATCCCTGTTCCACTCATTCTTGTCCTCGGCTGGTAATGAAGGACCACTCCTTGCTCTCCGTTTCCAGAGGTTGCTGCTTAGGAACAGTCCTGCCCGCGACCATACTGTGGCAGCCCGGTCTAGGAGGCCGGTCTTCTTTCTTTGGTCTTTATGGGATTCTCTTCCTCAGAACCCTGGCCCTAATGCTGCATCAGGTGAGCTTCCCTGTGAAGTCATCTCAATTGCTCAGGAGAGGTTGGTCCCCACCCCCTGGTGCCACTGCTTCTTTCAAGCAGGCTTGGTGTTGCAGCCAGGGCCCCTCCTCATCCTGGTCACCTTACCCCGCCCTCTGGCAGGCTGAGGGCTGGCGGCGCCTCTCTCCCCGTGTGTATCCTACTTTAACAGAGGGGGACACAGCAGTCCTGATGTGTCTAAACTGGAGTTGCCAAGGTGGCCAGCACAGAGACGGATACCACAGGACCCAAGTTGCCTCTCTCCGCTGAAGAACCAGGCCTGTCTTCCTGGGCTGTGCTGGGCACCCAGCTCTTCCCTTCAGTGCTGGTTCATTCTCTCTCGTGCCAAGAACAGGCTCACCCCCACCATCCGCTGGACAAGCGCAAGTGCTGCTGTGCACCAGAGGGGGGTTCTGCTGGGGTTTACGCTGGATGTCGAGTGCAGCTGTATGTCCATATCTCATTCCCTTCCTTTGACTTGGGGGATTACTCTCTGCTAAGGGACTGCTAAAGCTGAAACTCCAGTACTTTGGCCACCTCATGCGAAGAGTTGACTCATTGGAAAAGACTCTGATGCTGGGAGGGACTGGGGGCAGGAGGAGAAGGGGACGACTAAGGATGAGATGGCTGGATGGCATCATGGACTTGATGGACGTGAGTCTGAGTGAACTCTGGGAGATGGTGATGGACAGGGAGGCCTGGCATGCTGCGATTCATGAGGTCACAAAGAGTCGGACACGACTGAGCAACTGAACTGAACTGAACTGAAGGGACCTTCAACCCTCATTGGTCAGGATGCTGAAATTCCTGGTCTTGACGTTCTCCACAGCTAGATCAGAGCTACTTGGAGATGGGTAGGCTGGACAGGCATAAGGGCATGCTGGGGGTGCTGGCCAGGGAGCACTCAAGGGTGCTGCAGGAAGGTAACGGGGTCTAGACTCCTCCTCACTTTTACTTCTGGCAGGTCGAAAAACTAACTTCCTTTCTGAGGACTCCTTGCTCTTTAATAAAGGCAATTCACCAGGGGCTTATTTAATACTATTTTAACATACCCCAGATATTTTGGCTATTTGGCCTATTTGAACTGTCAGTCTTAGATTCATCTCACTTGGTTTCCTTATTAACTTCTGTGTTTGGGGGCAGAGGATTGAGATAATTCAATATATTACCAACTTCTCATGTTATAAATTTTAAGGGTTGGAAAATTTTAATAAAACTGATAGACTTTCTCCATCTGGGGCAGATGTGCCTCATTAGTTTATTCATTCTGCAAATTTCAGAACACCTCCTTTTCATAACTGAGCTCCCTACTGAATGTGAGGCTATGCACACACACAATGTCCAGCACCACAATGTCCTTGAAGAAACTGCCTTTATTTCCTCCTATGGCCTGGAGAATTCTTCAATTTGGCATGAGTTTTGCTGTGGATATCTTCTCCTTTACCTTAACCTCTGAACCTCATACTAACCTAAAGAATAAAGCAAAGATTCACTCTCTTACTCTCCTTTCTTCCCAAAGTGCCAGTCTTGCCAAACTCTCTCTTATTTATTCACACCTTATTCGCAAACTTAGTTGCTCAAGCCATCTGACAGGTAGGCAAGAAGAAGCTCACATGTTCGTGGTTTTCTAGGGAATCATATTCTGATAACAATTATGGAAATGCGTTGTTCTAGTCACACAAGGCACAGTGAAAAACGGGGCTAGAATGAATTGAACAACACGACTGAAGTGACTTAGCAGCAGCAGCAGGGTCCAAGATACCGCCGTGGCTGAGTTCCTCTGAACTGTCTGTCTCTCTCTGGTCTCTCTCCCACCTCCTCTCTCCGCTTCTGTTTCTCTGTACAGCTGCACCATTGTCCTTTCTCTATCAGTCAATTTTCTCTGCTTACTCATGGGTCCTACTGTCTTACAAGCTTGAAATGGTCCATTGTGACCTCTCCCATTTGATCGTATAAAATTTGGGTTTCAGCTCCCACTAAGTGACTCATTCTCTTGGCCACGGTCTGCTGATGAGTCTGTGGATGAGCCTCCATGGGTTGGTGGTCTACCTTGGTCTAATCTGCTTTAACCAGAAGGTACTAGGCCACATCAGACTGAGCACTGGCCTGAGTATTAAAGGTAGGACAGTGTCCTTCAGAAAAGACCCACAGTCTTTTCTGGAGTGGGTAGCTGTTCCCTTCTCCAGGGGATTTTCCCCAACCCAGGGATCCAATCCATTCCTCCCACATTGCAGGCGGATTCTTTACCAGCTGAGCCACCAGGAAAGCCCCCAGAAAAGACCCACAGTCTTTTCTGAAGGGAAAAGGGAGCCCATGCCAGCATTATTCCTGCTGTGCTGAGAATCTGAGCTCATCTCTCTATTTCAAGAAAAGGAATGTGGTCTCCATGGCAGGTGAATTCTGAGGCAGGGAGTTGCTGAGGGTATAAACTTCCTTCAGAAAGAGCCTGGTGATTTGTAAGTAAATACCACTAATCTTCAAAGAACAATAAAAGAATGTGCTAAGGATCCCCTGTTATGTCTACTAAGAATGACCTTTTTTGGACTCTGCAGTCAGGAGTAGGTGAGAAGGAGGTCAAGAAGGGCCATTTCTCCTCTTTCACTCAACTTTGTCCAGGGGCTTCCCTGGTGGCTCAGCTGATAAAGAATCCGCCTGCAATGTGGGAGGCATAGATTTGATCCCTGGGTTGGGGAAAATCCCCTGGAGAAGGGAACAGCTACCCACTCCAGTATTCTGGCCTGGAGAATTTCATGGACTGTATAGCCCGTGGGGTCTCAAAGAGTTGGACACGACTGAGCAACTTTCACTTTGTCCAGGGAAGCCTATTTGTCTGGCCTTCCACAGACTAGTCACAAGAGAGAAGCAAAGGTGATTCTCCTCTGTTTTATACCAAGGAAATTAGGAGTGGGTATGTCTTGAGAAAGAGCTAATACAGTCTGGATGAGAAAAAAAGGAAAGATTGTTAGAAGTCAAAACAGGGGGTGCACAAAAAAGAAAACATTCTTTTGATGGGGAGAAATTTTCCCTGGGGAGGTGTGATCATCTTTCTCTAGAAAGAGGCTCCCTCAGTCCTACCTGGAGGTTTAATCTGAGTGATTTGAAGGCAGGAGGATGAGGATGATACTGAGCATGCCCAGCTCAGCTCTACTCACTTTCTCCTGGGCTTGAACTGTCCACAGGGTATAGAATTTTTCTTCTGCTCCTTGATGTCTCCCCTGAGTTGCTAACTCACTGCTGTGGAAGAACCTGTCCTGGGTCAGTTCCAGGAAATTGGGGGGTAGAGAAGGCAGGGTGGCCTGAGGGCTTCAAGAAACAACTTCTAGAAATTCTTTAGCTTCACCCTTTTCTAAGTCCTCAGAGTTTTTCCCATTCAGCTTGCAGATGAGGTTGGGGGTAGCATGAGAAATACTCAAGGGAAGTTTTTATGGATTATGCTATAAAGAGAACACATGACTTTTCTTATGATCCATTGCCTAAAATTCATATGGCCACAGTTACCTGTAAGAGAGGCTGAGAAATGCACAATGCAGCTGCGCCCAAGAGAAAGGGTAAATGCAGATATTAGTGAGCAGTAGCTCTATGTGCCACAGTGCTTGCATGCATGCTTAGTCGCTCGGTCATGTCTGACTCTTTGCGACCCCATGGACTGCAACCTGCCAGGCTCCTCTGTCCATGGGGATTCTCCAGGCAAGATTACTGGAATGTGTTGCCATGCCCTCCTCCAGGGGATCTTCCCAACCCAGGGATTGAACCCAGGTTCTCCTGCATTGCAGGCGTACTTTTTACCATCTGAGCCACCAGGTAAGTCCAAAAATACTGAAATAGGTAGCCTATCCCTTCTCCAGGGGATTTTCCCGACCCAGGAATCAAACTGGGGTCTTCTGCATTACAGGCATGTTCTTTACCAGCTGAGCTACCAGGGAAGCCTGTTTACCACAGTGGGGAAGCCTAATTCTAGAGTTCATTGTTAGCAGGCTCTCTTGACTGCAGGTGGAGAAGGCAATGGCACCCCACTCCAGTACTCTTGTCTGGAAAATCCCATGGACAGAGGAACCTGGTAGGCTGCAGTCCATGGGGTCGCTAAGAGACGGACATGACTGAGGGACTTCACTTTCACTTTTCACTTTCATGCTTTGGAGAAGGGAATGGCAACCCACTCCAGTGTTCTTGCCTGGAGAATTCCAGGGACAGCAGAGCCTGGTGGGCTGCCATCTATGGGGCTGCACAGAGCCGGACACGACTGAAGCGACTTAGCAGTAGCAGCAGCAGCAGCTTGACTGCAAGTACAAGCCACATTTGTTAGTAATGACGGTGTTGTTCTAATCTCTCTCCTGTCACCCTTTGTTTGATTTTATAATCTATTCAAAGCTCTCGTGGGGAACAGAGGCTATTTTTGGACCCCTCAACTACAACATTTGGTGCAGGTCCTTGGAACATTGAGAAATAAAACACAGCAGTTGAATAACAAATTGGAGGGAACTGGACTCTAATTTTCTTCAAACCAGATGCGTAAAGAATATGATTTTGGACCTTAAATCCTTTGGACTTTAATATATTTGAACTCTGACTTAATCATTGACTTCAATCATTGAAATTTAATTTCTTCCTAGAAAATTCATGATGAGAAAGGGTTGATATTCAAACTTGGAACATCTTGTAATTGGTATTTTATTGCTGGAATATCTTAACATGATTTAATTTCTTTGTAGAGAATATAATGATTAAAGTGACAATATAATTTATCACCCAAACTAGGATAGTTCTGAAAGAAAAAGGAGGCTCTATTAATAATTATGCTGGGACAACAGTCATCAACCTATACTGTTTGGGTTGAGCTGGACTGTATGATCACTCTAGCTATATTGGATAGCATGGAAGGACAGTGTTAAGAAAGAGAAATGGAATAGGGAATTAATTAACAGCAATATAGAGATTTAATTGAGATTTTCTGACTCACATAAGAGCCCTGTTGGGATCAGTTCTAATGTGTCCATCAGTGGTCCCAGGAGGGTCCACAGGGGAGCTGTACCAGTCAGGGGCCATCCAAGGGAAAGAGGAGCCATGGTAGATATTTCAGAAAGAAGGGACTTAGTGCAGAATTGGGTGCACAGGTGCTGTTGCTAAGTCGCTTCAGTCGTGTCGGACTCTGTGCGACCCCATAGATGGCAGCCCACCAGTGCTAGAGAGCTGAAATAGCAAAGAAGGTAGGTAGCCTAGGTAACTGCAGACAGCAGCTACCACCCCTAAGCCTGGAGAACAAAAGGAGGGAGGCATTACCCGAGGAGTTCAGAGGAGGGCCCCCAGGACAGGTGCCGAGATCTCTGGGCAAGCTCCAGGCACCTGAGGAGAGGTGGGGTCTGAATCCTGCTAGTAACCCTGAGGAGATGATGGGGAAGCTGATGATTGAAATACAGAAAGCAAGCCCTCTATAGTCCCCAGATTGTGTTTTTTCCACATCCTGCCCATCTCCCTTTGGCAGACCTTACCTAACAAAAAACAACTAACAATGGAATTGGGAAATGTGGTTTGCAGAGTCCCAGCCTCAGCTTCAGCATCAAATGGAGTGGAGGGTGGGCTTGGAGCAAAGAAACAGTAGGGGCGTAAAGGGTCCAGATGAAGTGGGTGGCATTGGGGGAGTACCTGATGAAAGAGGAATAGAAAGGTCTTGATAGAATTTATGATCTCCTCTTTGGAGGATCACCACACCCCTGGCTGACCATAGGCTTAATATTTAATCACAAAGAGTTAAGAACAAATAATTGTGGAAAGTCAGTGGTGGATGATGCTTCTTCATTTCTGATGTGTCCTTTCATGGAGAGATGTCACATTTTCAACTTTTATTTGCTCTTCAGTTGTTTGAAGAGAAAGGAATGGCCTTATCTGTGTCATGAATTTAGGGAGAATAAACTGGGCATGCTCAGCTCAGCCTTCCTCCTCTCCTGGGTGCAAACTGCTTACAGGATGCTAGTGTTCTCCTTTTCCCCTTTATCCATAAATCTTGCTAGTTCACTAACATTTATCAACACGTACTCTATCCCAGGCACTGTTCTGGTTCAGAGGATACAGCAGTGAACCAAATAGGCAAAGATCCTTGCCTCATGGGAGATGTGGGCAATAAGCAGTAAACATAATTGTAATCACATTATACAGTGCATTGGAAGATGATAGATGCTGGTGCAAAAAAACGAAAGCAAAACACAAAACAGTGCAGGAGCTGACTTAGCAAGTCCATTTGAGCATATGAGGAGAGTCATTTGTCTGCTCACATTCAGAACCCTGCAAACGCCATAGTTTTAGAGGTGAATACTGGCCATTCTTAGAGAAGGAAATGGCAACCCACTCCAGTTTCTTGCCTGGAGAATTCCGTGGACAGAGGGGCCTGGTAGGCTGCAGTCCATGGGGTTGCAAAGAGTCAGACTTGACTGAGCAACTAAGCATACATACATGCATTGATCACTCTCTTTCTCAGTCCAACCACCACTTGCCCCCAGTCCTGGACATGCCCTGAGTATCTTGTTTGAGTAGGACTGTGGGCTATGGCCCACAGCAGAGGTAGGTTTAATCACTAGGTTTACCTGTTGAGGTGTCGTCTTGGAGCAAAGTGTAAATCGTAATTGCCTATAATTAGTGCTTTACCCTGCTTTGCAAACAGATACACATGGTCAGTTAGCCTACCCACCTCATCCTGCCTCCACTTTGCAGCCAGGACAGCTGTATTAAAGCAATAGCTGTTGCTGTTGGCAAACAAATGTGCACACTGTTTTTCTTTAAGGCAGCAATCCTTAAAGTGTGGTCCAGATCCTGGTGAGTGGAGAGGACCTTTCAGGGAGGGTCTGTGAGATCAAAACTATTTTCATAGTAGCACTAGAATATTTCTGGGGCCCTTTTCATTTTCTTTTTCTCTTGCATACAGTGGAATTTTCCAGAGGTCACATGGCATGGAATAGCACAACAGATTGAGTGCAGAAGCAGATTAAAATACTCCTTTTTTTCCCCTAACTACATATTTGTGTGAAGCCTGATTTTCTTTACATATTTCTATCAAAACAACATATTGCCACAGATTGAATGCAGAAGATCTGAAAATCCAGCTGTCTTCTATTAAGCCAAACTTAAAGAGATTTACAAAAAGTTAAAACAAGTTGATCTTCCTGCAAATTATTTTTGAAGAGGGAAATAGTTACTTTCTGTATAGAAGATATTTAGGTTATTATGTATTGAGTTTATTATTGTTATTTACAAAGGAATTCATAGGTAAATATTAAACAGTTTCTCACATTTAATTTTTAATGCAGTAAATATCTATGGGTATAATCCACATAAACAAGCATGTGAAAGTCAGTCAGTTGTGTTTGACTCTTTGTGACCTCATGGACTGTAACCCGCTAGGCTCCTCTGTCCATGGAATTCTCCAGGCAAGATACTGGAATGGGTTGCCATTTCCTACTCCAGACGAATCTTCTCAACCCAAAGACTGAACCCAAGTCTCCTTCTTTGCAAGTGGATTCTTTACCATCTAAGCCTCCAGGGAACTCCATAAACAAGCATAAAGGGGTCCCGAGTCTGAAAAGGGTGAGAAAGATTGCTCTCCAGGGCTTCAGTGTAATACCCTCTCTGCATGTTTTTATAGCCCCCAGACATCCCTTCAGAGGCATCCTTCCTTGTTCTCAGACATCACATAAACTCATGGCCATGCTTCCCCACTTGATTTCCTTTGGGTATCTACCTGCCTGTAAAACACTGTATACTAAGGTCTATCTTCTTGTGGTGAAAGAGCATTTAGTCCAGAGTGGAGAGAAGAAACAACATTCAATCCTGGGTTTACCTAACCATTATCTGGAGAGATGCAAGGTGATGAAGTGGGACTCTTAGAAGAACATTTGTCCTCAGGTTGGACCCAGGGCAACTGGACAGAGGTAAGCCAAGGTGGCCCACACCCTTCCTGGCCATGAGAAACTTGGGCTTTAAAGACCTGGAGTGCTGTTAAGCACTGGTTCCTAAGTACTGGCGCCTCAAAGAGCTGCAGGAACCCCCGCACGAGAATCACCTGAGTTGCTTGCTGTACGTACAGACTTCCAGGCTGTACTCAGAGACCAGTGAATCAGAATGTGGTCGGAGATCTCAAGATCTGTACTTCTTTCCTAAGCCTGTGAGTGATTCTGTGATGCGGCAAGATTTGGGACCCTTTGATCAGCCTTCTTAAACCCTGTCAAATCATCATGGAGATGAGTCAACATACTTTTGACCCCAAATATTTCTCCTGGCCACCTCCTGCAGGCTCAAAGTATCTACTTTTTTGGCAGTTAGTTCTTTGGCGATAGGGCAGCAATGCCTCAAATGTTCCCTCTTACATGAAATCCTCTCTGGAGGAATGCTGACGTGGCTGTACTTGGGGAGTAACACAGCAGGTGTGTTATCTACCTGCTATACATGAGGGATGAGAAAGGGCAGAAAGGAGGAGGAGACTCTTTGGAAGGACATGGGGGTTGGAGTTATGAGTAAGAACTTCAGGACTCCAGGATCCCTCAATAGGCAACAAGAGAACAGAAGCTAGATATTGATTTCCACTGGACTGACACTCAAGACTCTACGGAGGAGCCGAGATATTTCTGCAGATTTTGAAAAGTGTTGGCATCAATATTCCTGTTACTGGATGTGAATGATACATTGCTGGCTCAGAATGCAGAGAAGGAACCCAGAAGCATCTTTGGGCCATCTCGTCTCTGCTGTTTCTTGTGTGTAATCGAGACCCAATTGATCACCTTCCTGTTTCCAATCTGGCTGCCTTCTCTGCAATACTTCCTGAATAATGATTCTAAAAGGCTTTGAAAAGCTACAGTTTTAGAAAATTTTAATTGTGAAATATAACACACATTCATAAAAGTGCACCAAATGTAAATATATATTTTAATGAGTAATTAGAAAGTGAACACCCGAAGTAAGAAATAGAACCTTACCAGCCCCTCTTCTGCAGGCTCCCTCCCAAACACAGCTCTTTCCCATCCCACAAAGGAGCCCCACTCTTGGCTTTTATAAATTACTTAATAAAAGTAATTTTCTTGCCTTGCTTTAGAATTTTATCACCTGTGTATGCATCCTTAAATACAATAGTAAAAATTGGCTTGTTGTGAATTTCACATGATTGAAATCATATAGTATCTTTTAGTATTTATCTTCTTTACTTTTATGGTTTTTTTTTTAATTTTTACTTTATTTTACTTTACCATATTGGTTTTGCCATACATTACTTTTATGTTTTTAAAGATTTTTTTTATGATGTGACAAGCAGCTGGGGTGGGGGTTTTTTTGGTCATTTTTGGTGCTATAAATTACTTTATTGTATGAATATATAATAATTTTTTAAATCTATTGTCCTGGTGGGCATTTGTTTCACCTCCAATTATGGTTCTTATAAATCAGTATTATTATGATTGTTGTTAAGTTGCTGAGTTGTGTCTGACTCTTTTGTGACCCCATGAACTGTAGCCCACCTGTCTCCTCTTGTACTTGAGATTTTCCAGGGAAGAATACTGAAGTGGGTTGCCATTCCCTTCTCTAATTATGATGAATATTCTTTCACATATATTACAGTGACAGTGAAGTCGCTCAGTCGTGTCTGACTCTTTGCGACCTCACAGACTGTAGCCTACCAGGCTCCTCTGTCCATGGGATTTTCCAGGCAATAGTACTGGAGTGAGTTGCCATTTCCTTCTCCAGGGGATCTTCCCAACCCAGGGCTTGAACCTGGGTCTCCTGCATTGTAGACAGACGCTTTACCGTCTGAGCCAGCAGGGAAGTCCTCACATATATTAAGGCTCACATAATTATATCTTCTGTAGTACCTTTACTCAGGAACGGAATTGAAAGTCATAGGGTATATAAATCCTTAATTTTATTAGTTAAAGGCTAGAATGGTTGTAGGAGCTTTCCTGGTGGCTGAGATGGTAAAGAATCTGCCTGCAATGTGAAAGACTCTGGTTTGATCCTTAGGTTGTACTAAATATTTACCACCAGAAAACAATGAAAATTTCTGATGCTTCACATCCTCACCAACACTTGATATTGTCAAAGTTTTAAATTTTTGCCCATTTGGCAGATGCATATTAGTATCTCATTGTAATTTAATTTACTTTTCCCTGACTTCAATGAGATTTAACATCTTTTCATTTGGTGTTTTATTGGCCTTTTAGAAAATTTCTTTTCTGAAATCAAGTCCTGATCACTTTCTATCTGTTTTCAATTTTTTCTTAGTGATTTATGTGAGTTTTACATATTCTAAATATTCTAGATCTTGGTCATCTGCAAATATTTCCCATTCTATCATTTGCTTTTTCACCCTTTTTTATGATGTCTTTTGATTTTCTAATTTTTTGGTAATCAAATTTATTAATCTTTTCCTTTAAAAGCAGCAGTTTTTGTGTTTTGTTTAAAGAGCTCTTGTCCTATTCAGCAATCTTAAAGATATTCTTTTACATTATTTCTTCAAGGTGTTTTATTTCAGGCAGTTAATTTCTTTACTCTGACACAATACTATAACTTTCATTATTATGGCTTTGTGATAAGATCAAGTATCTAGCTGATCAAATATTCCCACTTTTTTTTCTTGGTCTAAAACGTCTTGGCTAATTTTGGCCTTCTGCATTTCTCTATAAATTTTTAGAGGCAACTTGTAAAGTTCTACAGAATTCCTGCTGGAGCTTTGATTGGTACTATATTAATCTTACTGATTGATTGGAGAAGAATGGATGATTTTATGATAAATCATGGTGTATTTGTTTCTACATTGAATTAGTTCCTCTTTAATACCTTTCAATAGTACTATGATTCCTCCATAGAGATTTATTACCATTTATGAATTTATTCCTAGGAACTTGATCTTTTAAGGCTATTGTAAATTGCAATTGAAAAATAATTTTCTATTTGTTGCTCTTGTGTGGAAATGATATTGACTTTTGTATATTGATTTTGTATCCTGCAACCACACTAAACTTTATGATTACTTTTAATTATTTACAATTGTAATTGTTAATTTTAATAATTTTATCTTATTTTGCTATTCTATACATTTATA
>SJYT01051363.1:130901-204753 GCA_006410635.1 Cephalophus harveyi | reverse complement strand
TCTGCATAGAAGTTAAATAAGCAGGGTGACAATATACAGCCTTGATGCACTCCTTTTCCTATTTGGAACCAGTCTGTTGTTCCATGTCCAGTTCTAACTGTTGCTTCCTGACCTGCATACAGATTTCTCAAGAGGCCCGTTAGGTGGTCTGGTCTCTTTCAGAATTTTCCACAGTTTCTTGTGATCCACACAGTCAAAGGCTATGGCATAGTCAATAAAGCAGAAATAGATGTCTTTCTGGGAGAAGGCAATGGCACCCCACTCCAGTACTCTTGCCTGGAAAATCCATGGACGGAGGAGCCTGGTAGGCAGCAGTCCATGGGGTCGCTAAGAGTCGGACATGACTGAGCGACTTCACTTTCACTTTTCTCTTTCATGCATTGGAGAAGGAAATGGCAACCCACTCCAGTATTCTTGCCTGGAGAACCCCAGGGACGGGAGAGCCTGGTGGGCTGCCGTCTATGGGGTCACACAGAGTCGGACACGACTGGAGTGACTTAGCAGCAGCAGCAGCAGATGTCTTTCTGGAACTCTTTTGCTTTTTCCATGATCCAGCAGACATTGGCAATTTGATCTCTGGTTCCTCTGCCTTTCCTAAAACCAGCTTGAACATCTGGAAGTTCACGGTTCATGTATTGCTGAACCCTGGCTTGGAGAATTTTGAGCATTACTTTACTAGCATGTGAGATGAGTGCAATTGTGTGGTAGTTTGAACATTCTTTGGCATTGCCTTTCTTTGGGATTGGAATGAAAACTGACCTTTTCCAGTCCTGTAGCCACTACTGAGTTTTCCAAATTTGCTGGCTGTAGTGAGGTATATTCATATGACCGTAAAAAAAGTATAGTTGCCAGAAGGCCTGTAGCTCACTTAAGGTGGCTCTAGAAGAGCAGAGCCATTTTATTTCCTGCTAACTATAATTTTGTTTTCCTGTTTCCCCACCAGGTGCAGGCTTGTGGTCCCTTCCAACACTGTGGATGCAGAAGGAAGAGGCAAAGTCCTTTCTGTATATGGATGTCTAGAGTTGTCATAATGATGTGGGGAAGCAAGTTGAAGCTCTGTGTTTGGTTGAGAAGAGATACTTTTTTCTCATCATTAATCACAAATTAAAGCCATTTAAAAGGTATGGGAAATGTTGCTTGGAAAAATTAAACTTCCGTTAAATTATGCTCAGCACAATCCCTGGAAGCAAAGTTTTTACCATTCATATTTAATTTAGTTCAGTAAAGCGGAGACACTTATTTTCTCTAGCATGGCTAAATATATTAAACATATTTATCCTTATTATCCTAAATTTTTGCCTATGCCTGAAGCTAAGTGATAATGCAATCATAGATGTCTGTGACATCTTGGTGTAGGAAGTAAGCATCTTAATTTTATATATATCGCTCTGCTGGTTTCTCTGGCCCCACTTGGGCTACTCCAAGGCTATAAACATGACATCACAACACTAAGCTGCTCATTTTCTCCAAGAGTTCAAACTGTATTTCCTGTTTGGGAAATGATGTTTCTCTGACTTCATGATGATAGAAGGAGAAATTACACCTTCTAAAGAGCAAATAACTCAGCTATGAGTCATACAGTCATTGCTTCCCTGGGGAAGGAATTCCAGAAGCTATGACTCTATGGATTTAATTTAAGCCATTATAATCTCAGAACCTGTATCTGTAAAGAACCCATAAGACTCTGCTCCAGCCTTATTTTGTTCCCATCTTACAGATGAGACAGTTGATGCTCAGAAACATTAAATAATTTGTTCCAAGGTCATAAGACTATGGAACTATTACCAGCATTCCTTAGTGTTTAAATCATGTTTCCTCAAGCTCAGAAAATACATGAAAATGAGGATCCCAAAGTCCTCACCAATATGAAGCAAGTTTCATTGTACTGGCAGCTTGTCTTGCAGCAGCCTGGACCATTATCTTACTGATTTCCAGTCTTCACTGGGAATAGGAGTCTCAGCACTACAATAACTACAGAATCACACTCACAGTTTTTAAAGCCCACAAAGACCCTCACTTGACTCTCTCCTTAAATTTCAGAGTCTATTGATGGATGAGGTAGGCATGCAATGCCCCAGGCCTCCCATTTTGCCATGTAGGAAGGGCATCCACCAGATTTTGCACTGTTAATTGGCTCCCATGCAGACAGTTATTTTAGCAATGATTTTGTGGGTCTTCTGTAGCACATCTTGATTTAAAGTGAAATGTCAAAAAGCACTTCACAACCACTCAAAGCTTCCAGGTTTGCTCATATTTAGCTGGTTGGACAGAAAGGAAGGCAGCCTTCAATACTGTTCTGTAGATGTACAACTAGATTATTCAGTCTCCTCAAATTCAGAAAGTAATTCTAAGAGAGATGGTAACTGAGGAGTCTGATTTCTACCTAAGAGATACTTTTCTTAAGGTCAGATGGAATTGAAAAGAGAGCTTATGGGAAAAATGCCACTGTGACCTTAAGCATGAAGTCTTTGGGTTGACACCATAATGAGGAATGGAGTGCTATTAAAATAATAACTCCACTAGCAGTAGACGAAAAAAGACTTAAGCTCAGGATAATTTTGGGAAGGAGGATTTTGCCAAGGAGATTTTAATGTCAAGAATGTATGTGAGGCTAAAAATAAGGAGCTCACGCACATCCTAGAGCTGTGGGTGGAGATGTATATATAATCAAATTAAATTATTCCACTTCCACTTATGGAAAAATCTGATGGCAAAAATTGATTAGAAAACATTTAGTCATATTTCACTTGGATTATGCTTATATATATCAAACTCCAGACTTGTCAAAATAAAGCCCACGAGCACTTCCCAGCCAAGGTGTTAGATAGACAATGGCTAAAATGTGCAAAAATGATAAAGATATTACAGAAACATCATGCCTGGAAAAGCCACAGGCATTCAGCTCCCAACTATAGAGAGAGAAGTGCATCTGAGGTATGAGACATGGAACCCAGAGTAGCCTAAATGTGGAATGCAAAGGGAGGAGCCTTCAGAGAGCCGGAAAGACATGTGTGAGCCCCAGGTGCCAACTCTCAGAGCCTGGAGGTCAGAGCCCCATGACTTTTTGTGCTATTTCTTTTCCTACCAGATAAAGTACCTCTCAATTTCGATTTTGCTCTGGAGGGCCAGCACTTATGTTCTTTCTGCAAATCATCTGTCGATACAATGGGACTGTGAGGTTGGCTGCTGCCAACACATCCATCTGCCAACCATGGCCATCTGCAGAGGAGACACAAAGCCTCAATGCCTGGAAATGAATTTATTATTTGTTGACATTTCAAGGACAAACATCTCTTTGGCCACAGCTACTGAAACTTGAATCCAAAAATGGGAGGAAAATCTAGGCCCAGGTAAGCCTTTTATTTACTTCTTAAATTGTAATTATAAGAATATGTACAAACATGCTTTGTTAGTCAATCCTCTCTGCTTGCCCAAGCCTGGGCCCTGGGCCAGCAATGTCTCTGTCCGTTGATTCTGGTGCTAACCAGTGAGAAGGGCAGCTAGGAGTGGTAGGGAAAGAAGGGGTATCTTTCCTGGCTGGTGTGAATAGTTTGTAACCTCCTATTGGCCAATACTTGCTGAGGCAGGTGACACACACTCTTTAGGATGTTTGCTTGTGCATCCCCCAGGTGATAAAGGTACAGGGCAGAGAAGTTGGCTCAGGCTTTATACGCAGGCCCAAGGTGCTAATGGGAACCCAGGAGAGTTGATGGGGCTCAGCCCAGTGCTACCACTGCCCCCATGATCTACATGAATTCTGGCTTGGACAGAACCTGCATCTCATGCTTCTCAGTTCTCTCCCGACCTGTCATTCTGGAATCCCGTGATCTTTGCTCCCTAAAGAAAGAACAAAGAGGAAAAATCATTTGTCCTGAATAATTTAACTGTTAGGAGCCAACACTTGTGGAGAACTTATTAAGGATCAGGCATTGTGCTAAGCACTTTTAATGTAATAGCCCCCACCATACTTCCCCACCACTCACAGCCCTCCTTCCTACTGATCAGCGCCAGAGCCCAGTGACAGAGACAGCACCGGCTAAGATGTAGGCACTGCTACTGCTATTAGCCCCTTTTTACATGTGAGGAAATGGAGGTTTATGGAAGTTAAATCACTTTTCCTAGGTCACATGTAGCTATGAATCAACAATGGCAGCATCAAACCCAAGCCTGTAACCATTCTGCAATTCTACCATGGAGACAATAGGAAAGGGGAGGGCAGGGAGGGGCTGATGGGTGAGAGGCCAGAGGCAAAGCAGGTGAGGGATGGTAGCCATTCTAACATATCAATGATGTTTAGGATCACTGAGAAATGCTACCATCCATCCATAATTCTAGAAGGACTTGAAAGATCTTGTCAACTGATGGGAGAGAGATTCAACGGAGGGCATCAAACCCAAGCCTGAAACAATTCTACTACGAGTCCATCCCCCACGGATTTTCCCACCTGCCCCCTATAGATTGTGCAGTAAAACAGCTGAAAACCAGCAGGCTGAGTCATTGTGGGAGGGATCTCATTTCAGCTCTGTAACTTAATTATTCACATAATCTCAATAATGTCACTCAACCTGTGAGCCTTAATTTGTTCATCTGTAAAATGATCATTCTTTGTGTCCTGCTATCTCCGTGGCATTGTATTGAGCCAACTCATGGGGAGAAGCTTTGAACTAAAATGATTGTCTATATGGTACTTGATTAGGATGATCGCTATAGGAGGTGATGTGGTATAGGAGAAAGCATGAGCCATGGCTGGGGGGCCTGGATTTGAATCTGTCACACTGGCAGAAACTTTTTGACTCTCAGTTTCTCATCTATAACCCGCCAGGGAGCTCTAGCATGAGGAAGACACAGGTTGGAGGTGAGTGCAGTGGGCTTTCCCATGTCTGAATGCCCCTTACCTGCGGGGGAAGCATATGGAGTTGCTGAAAACACAGTAGATGAGGGGGTTGATGGCACTGTTCAAGGCGGGCAGGTTCTGAATGATCACAGAGGCGTAGAAACGCTCCTTAGTGTTTGGAAGGAGGCTAAAATTGTCTAAAATGTCGAAGAGGAAGTAGGGACTCCAACAGCAGATGAAGGCTGGGGAGAAGAGAGCCATTAGCACTGTGGCAGCCCACAGCCCAGTGGAGCCCTGAGTGGAGCTTCAGTGAAGAGGTTCCTTAGCACCTGGGATCTCAGAAATATTTAGAACAGTTGTGTGTGTTCGTATTAATGTCATGTTTACTTAAATACACACACATACACACTCACATCTATACATACATACATTACATCCCACAGACACATTTCTAAAGTTGAGTAAATTTGCTGGAGCTTTTCTATCTGTAAAGGGAGGGTCTGATTTAACTACTACAGTGATCCTTGAAAGGCTGGGAGCTGTTCAGCATGGCCTTAGCCTCTCATTCTACACAGTGTGAAAGAAAATTCAGCAAATCCCTTTGGAGACTCTATGTTAAAAGACAGAACAAGGAACACTTTACAGAGACTCCTGTTTTGGGGTAGGTGAGGGGAAGGGGTGGTATCTAATGTTTCAAAACACAGCCTGGCTAAGTCACAAGATTCTCAGTTTTATTTTCTATTTCCAAGTCAGCCTCTCCAGGCAACACCCACACTATATACCCCTTACCAAGTCCACTAGTGTGCATGAGACCCTGATTCTGCTTGGATCCAAATCCTCAGAAGAAGGAGATGAGAAATGGAGACCCAGAGTGCGATGGCCAATTTTAGGTGCCACCTTGACTAGATCATAGGATGCCCAGATTTTTTTTGTTAATCATTACTTCTGATTATTTCTGTGTTCTCAGCGTATTTCTGAATGAGATTAACGTTTGAATTTGTAGATTAAGAAAAGTAAATTGTCCTCCCTACTGTGGGTGGGCAGTGATCTACCCGTAGGTTTGAATACAATAAAAAGGGTGAGTGAGAGAGGAGTCACTCTGTTTGCTTGACTGTCTTCTGGCCAAGACTTTGATCCTCTTTGGCCTTCATACTTTGACTCAGACTGAGACGACACCATTAGCTCTCCTGGATCTGGAGATGTGGGGACTTTTCAGCTTCACAGTCAAATGAGCCAATTGTTTACAATAAATATCTCTATATATCTATAGATATATATAATTTCTCTGGAGAACACAAATTAATACCATAGAGATAAACCTTCTTGGGGTTGACTGGAACCCACATGTGCTCTCTCTTACTTTCTTGCCCCATCCTCTCCACTCTCTTTCTTCCCTTTCTCAGTCATAGGATTTTTCCTCAGGGAAGTCAGGCTTCCTTGCCATCTGACTATAGGAATCAGCTTGTCGCCATAACTCTTTGACTGACACATGTATTTTTTCCCTCCTTGACCTTGACAATCTGTTAAAAGGGAACAGTTCTAACACAAAGGCCACTGAACGTTCTAGGCTCCGGTGGTAAAGCCTGGCATTGGCGCAGATAGTAGTTCTGGGGCATGGAGGAGCAAAGCTTCTGCGTGGGGGAATTTTGAAAATGTGCGTGTGTATATTTGTCTGTGTTGTGTGTTGGCTCTGGTTTTCCTCAGGATACCTGTCCTCCTGCATCATGCAGCCAGTCCCATCCATGTCTCATACATCCTTCAAATGCCCAATTGGACATTTATGGAGCAGAGAATCTGTTTATAATGACCCCAGTCTAAAAACCTGATTCTATTTTATATATGACCACAATATTTTAAATAAATACTGGATTTTCCAGAAGTCCAATTCCCTTGCAAACAGAGGAAAGATTACTTTGTTTAATTTGGAACTTTAGCAGGATTTGTTCACCTACCGGGAAAATAAAGTCACTGACAGCAATACTGCTTTATTTTTTACGTCTCCATGAAAACACACCTGCATTGGTTTGCATTTGTAATTATTATTACTTCATTATTCTACTAAGGACTGCATCCAAGTATTTATATATTGAAATCTGTATTATTTTATTATCAATTATTTTCTTCCTAGTCTCCCTTTATGTTATACAT
Organism: Cephalophus harveyi; assembly: GCA_006410635.1. Taxonomy (NCBI): domain Eukaryota; kingdom Metazoa; phylum Chordata; class Mammalia; order Artiodactyla; family Bovidae; genus Cephalophus; species Cephalophus harveyi. Next base: position 197,771 of record SJYT01051363.1, on the reverse strand, counting down.
TGATCTTTTAAGAATTATGTTAGGTACATAGGTTTTTGTATACATTTCATTTCAGAATGGTAAAGGGGCATTACAAAGTATTTGTTATAGGAAGGGGCGTTTTGGTCTGATTGGATTGTTGACATGGCTGACCTCCTTGTGGACTTTCTTCTTCTCTGACTAAAGGGAATCCAATGCCTATGTATATGGCTCCTGATTATAAAAGGCTGTACTGGCTCTGAAACACATATATGAGGTATGCTTCCTGACTCAACATCCAGGGAATGTGTATCATACTTCTGATTGTCTGGGAAAGCAAGATAATCTCTGATCTACTTCAGAAGCTTCTGGGAAAGGATTTTGAGTCCCAGTGGGTGGTATATGCTCTATCCCCAGGTCTGCCTGCAGTGTTGTCTTGTGATTGTATTCTCCTGGCTAAGTCACACAGCATGTGGTCTGTTTGGCATTTTGCAGATGCATTTTAGAAAGGTGAGAGGGACAGTTCTGGTGACAATGTACTCACAGAGCTAACATGAGACCTTTGCTCCCAGACGACGTCTTAAGAACCACAAGATGGGTAGGGAAGGGTAGTATTTTGAGCTAAGTAAAAAAATGACACAAATCTTTTCCTTCATGCATATCCCCATTGTTCTTTCAACAGATATTAATTAGGCACAGGGTGCATGGACCCTATAAGCCCTTGGTGATTATGTAAGGAAAACAAAAGCGAAAGTCATTGCTTGTGGGGATTTTGTCCCACAAAGAGACAATAAACAGATTAGCATATATCCTATACTGTCAAGTAGAAGTAGAAATATGAAGAAAAAATAAAGTAGGGTAAAGACTATAGGAGAGACATTTAAGACTTGCCAAGGAGGCCTTTCTGAAGAGGTGGTGTTGTTGGAAAGCAAGATGATGTTAAACCATGGCATGGGTAAGCCATGCCACCATCTGAAGGCAGGGCATTTCAGGTGGGAAATATTGCAAGGTATGAACACGTTGACATTTGAAGAAACAGCAAGAAAACCAGTGTGACTTATATATAGAATGGGCAAGGAAGAGAACAGGGGCATGGATACTTGGCTGGAGGACAGATCACACACAGTGTAAGACGTGGGAAAAAGTACGATTTTATTCCAGTGTAATGGGAATCCATAGGTGAGTTTGAAGGGTAGTGATAGTATCTGATTAACATTTTTAAAAAGATCGCTTTATCTGCTTTACAGAGAAGAATTAAAAGAAGACAGTTGCAGTTGCAGTTCCAGTGTTCCAAGGAGAAGTTTGTAGGAGCTTAGATCAAGGAAATAATTGTATAGATGCTGAGAAATGGTTGAATTTGAGATCTCTTTTGCAGGTAAAGCTTCTGTGCCTTACTGATAGACTACATATGTGGTGTGGAAGAGAAATAGTATAATGATAGACAGATGACCCTTAGGTTTTTGGTGTGGATGAAAGATGAAGTCATTTACTAAACTCGGGAACACAGGAGGACGAATAAACTTGCAGGAGATAAGAAAGCATGCTGAGACTTCTGGTTTTTCATATTGAGTACGCTAAGCTTATCATAAATAAAAATTTCAAGTAGAATTATAAAAAAATTTCAAGTAGAAATCATAGATATAATTTCTAAGCAAAAGAAATGTTCCAAAGAAGAACTGAGCAAATGTTGTTTAGAAATCAACTAAAGACTGAGTATTGACATCTGGCATTTTGTTGGCTGTGGTTACCTTGATAAGTATGCCTGTACTAGGGTAATAGGAAAGAAAGCTAATAGAAATAGGCTCCAGAGAATGAGAGATGAAAAGGGGAGGAGGTCTGCTAGAAAGGAGAGTGTTAAAGAAGAGGCTCTGTTACTGGGGAGTTTATAGAGGGAGCTGTTACAGTATGTGTATGTGCATATGATCCAGTCAAGGGGGATATCTGTGGGGGAGAGGAAATGATTGCAGGAAGAGAATTCTTGAGTTAGCAGGGAGGAATGGGATAGCTCAAGTGCATTTTGGATTAAGGAGCAGAGACAGTTTATCCATAGTAATAGGAGAAAAGGCAGAGATGCAGGTAGGTCCATGGATATGAAGACAGGTGCATGAGGAAGTTCTATTCTGACAAGAGTGTTTTCCTTGTAAAATAAGAATCAGGGCCATTAATTGAGGGGACGAAAGGGGGACGAAGTTTTGAAGGTTTGGAAATGACGAAGACTATAACACCAATCTGATATATATTAGGTGCTCTAGAAATACCTTTTTTTCTTGGACAAGGTGACTTTATGTGTCTTAAGAGTAGAGAGGAAAGGGAAAACAACAGAAGCAAGCAGGGAAGATAAGGCATCCATTAGGGAAGAATTTATGGTGACCTTGAAATTAAATATCTAGAGGAAATGGAATGCCACTTCTGTCTTCCTTGGTTGTTGAACTTCAGCTCTGGGGAGTGTATGCCTTCAGAAAAGCAACTGGGTCAACTAGATGATGGTGAGCATCAGCTTCAGCTAGTAATGTCTTAATTAGATTTTTTTCCACATTATCCATCCCATGGCTGTGTTGGACAACAATATTCATAAAGATAGATGTAGGAAACCAAATGTTGGCCCGTGAGGGAGCTACAGTGACACTGATAAGCTCCACACACACATTCCTTTCTAATTGGGAAAAAGCAGAAGTTCCCATAGACAAATTTTTTCCTTGTGTGCACTTTGTGTCACCGGGTCTCAGGTACAAATTTGTTTTTGGAATATCCACAGTTTTGCAACACGAGGAGGGATGTTGCTTACCGAGAATGATGACAATACTATACTTGATGGCCTTGATCTTTGCCTTTGAGATGAGCCCTCGGTTGTAACTGGTGCACAGCTTTCCATCTGCAGATGTAAAAAGCGAACCATAAAGTGAAGTGCTGCTTCTGCCAATAGGAACATTGTAGGTTAGACCCACACTTGTCATGGGACCACTTACATCCTCCTCACCTATGTCCAGGAGGAAACCCCCTCTCCCACCCTGCCCTTTGACATATTCAGAGTAAATGGGCTGGATGCTAGAAACTGCTCAGTTTGCAGCTTAATGTAAAATGCAAATGCATTGGGACATCCAGACTCTCAAGAGACTTGGCTGGATGCCATGAATCAACTGAATCTGGAATGAGTCAGGTGACCACAGGGGGTGATGCTGAGACATTGGTCTTGTCCCTTCAGCAACCTAGGACAAAGCAGTTTTCCTAGAAATCTTACCCCAGATGAACTTACTCATCTAACTCAGAAATTCCACTCTCAACAAAAGCTCAAGCCAGAGATATAATAAAACCTGTTCCAAATAAGAGCCTCGTTATAACTTTAATCTTATGTGGGTTGTTTGATACTAAACATGTGAGGATTAAATTTAGGAATCCACTAGAATGTAATCTTGATGGAGACAGAGACTTTGTTTTCCTCACTCCTGTATCCTCTAAACTAGTGAATGATTAATTAATATTTATTGAATGAATTAATATAAACCCGTCTCTAGTCAGGGAGTAGTGGTAAAACAAATAACTGATTCAGATGGGCAGAATTCAGTGCAGTAGTTCTTAGGAGAAGGAGTAGTTAACTGGCACATTTGGGAATGGGGGCACTTGACACAGGGTACCTTGAAGCTGTGAGAGAATTTTTACTATCATGGCTTCTACCAGCCCTCATGGTGCCTTTGTGAAAATTGGGAAAAGATGCCCTCCCTCCGGACATAAGCAGACCCTCAGTGAGGGAGAGGCATGGACAGAAGGCCAGCCCCACACACCCTCAGCTGAGTGCCACTGGTTAAGGCTCAAGGGACACAAGCCTAGCGGTGGCCAAGGTCAGAGGCCTATCCACGGCACACCTAAGTCATACGAGGTAGGACTACCCTACAGCCCAGCTACCGTGCTCAATGGTCCTCACTGCACCTTCAGATGTCATGTTTGAAATGCATTTAAATCCTCATGGAAACTGGTGTGAAATTTACCTTTGCGCTATCCAATTACCTGTCTGCAATCCAATCCAGCCCAACCCATCAAGAGATAAGGACTGAACAAAATAGGCTAAAATAGAGTTTCTCTTCTCTGGGAACTTTCAGTCCAGCAGGAAAGATCACTCAGCATGAGGCTGGGTGAGATGAGAGAGACTAAAACCAAAAACCAAGTATGAACGAAGAAGGAAGCCATTCCCCCAGTGTAATGCAGAGGTGGCCACAAGGCAGAGGCGGAAATCCCCAAGGCAAAGCTGGGGGTGGGGGCATAGGATCGGGAAAGATGCCTGAAGCAGAGGGGAAGTCCTCAGCCAAGATGGGGAAAAGAGAAAATGTAGGAAGTGTTAGAATCTCGGTGAGTCATCTCCCTTGGCTGGAGCCTGAAAGGACGCTAGTTTGAGGGTGGCGAGAAGGACTGAGGCCAAAGTCGGAAGACCCTGAATGTCTCCCTGAGGAGCTGGGGCTGAATTTCTGAGGCAGCTGCAAGTCATCGAAGCTTCTGTCTGTTTTCACAGTTTGAACGCTTACTTATTGGAAAAGACAAGCTGTTAGCAGGAATAATAGGAATAAGGGGTTTTTCTGTGCAGTGAACTGAAATGCTATATTTAATTATATAATGGATTTTTATTTCTTGATGTCTACCCTGGAAGGCCACTCTTAGGCACTATTAGGGGCTTCAGGCTGTTCCATGAATTTCAGAGAAGCACAAAATTTCAGTGGTATAAGGGAGAAAATGCTTCAAGAGTATTTAGAGCAGTGGCTTTTAGGTGGGGAAATATTGCCCCCGGGGTTATGGCTGGACACATTTTTGATTGTCACAATGGTTGGGGTGGGTGTTCCAGGCATCTAGTGGGCAGAGACCAGGAGTGCTGCTAAATGTCCTTCAGTGCACAGGACAGTTCCCCACAAAAGAAGAATTACCTCGTTCAAACTACTGACAGTGCCAGGGTTGAAGCCCTGATTTCCAAAGTAGTCTCTTGGGAAGGATACAGACTTCAAGATCAAACCTGAATACACGCTCCAGCTCCACAACTTACTAGTGGTGTCATCTCATGCAAATTGCCTCCTATTCCCAGCCTCAGTTTCCCACTTTCAAAAATGAAGCATAAAACACCTAATTCACAGAGTTGTCTTGAAGATTAAAATAAAATAATATATTCAAGGTGTCAATCCCCATAGCAAGAATGTCAATTTCCTTATTAGTTGGGATGAATGAGATTTAAACCGTATTTCAGGAGGAATGAGCTGCCTTTATGGAAGTGAACAGAAAGTATTACTACATTTGTTGTTGTTGTTGTTTAGTCACTCTGTCGTATCCAACTCTTCTGTGACCCCATGGATTGTAGCCCACCGGTCTCCTCTGTCCATGGGATTCTCCAGACAAGAATACTGGAGAGGGTTCCCAACTCCTCCAGGGGATCTCCCCAAGCCTCCTGCTTGATAGGCAGATTCTTTACCTCTGAATCACCTGGGAAGACTCATTACTATATTTAGATAGGCTACTATTCAATATTATCTGTATATAGAATTTATATATGTCAGATAATTATCAGGATGGGATTATAGCCATGGGGGCAAGTAAAAAAGACAGCAGATCAGATCATATCTTTTCAAAGTATCTCCATTTGCTGGTATAACAGCTGGCTCCTAAACAGCATGGCTCTGAAGACTTACTTTTTCAGAAAACTTTTTGAGAATGACATTTGTGCTCTGAAATCTGTTTAAAATGGAAACTTGCAGTACTTTCCACAGGGCAACTGGGTGACAATATAATCAACTCCTACCATTCCATCTCCCAATGAAATCAGTGAAAAGCATCTTTAATCTGACCACTCTAGGAAATGCAAAACCTCCAGCTCCTGAAGATGGCTCTTCAAAGTGAGCTGAACTGCAAAATCCCAGTAATTCTCCTTTATTGGGAGATAAAAGGATTATTTCCCCTCAGGCCTTGGGGCTGAGCAGAAGTGAAAAGCAGTTAAATTCAGCTGTCACTGTGCATTAATAGGAGGTAGCCTAGAGGCAGTGGGTGGATTAGATTTCGGACTGGAAGCAGGATGCTGCCTTGGGCTGTTTAAGTTAAAGGATGAATCCTAAGTGGCCAGTTGCTGCTCCTTTCCTTCCCCATGTTTCATGCCACTTGCAGAGCCACTGGGAACCCCCCCCCCCTTTTTTTTTTTGTGGGCTAAGCCTCTGAAGGGGGAGCAACTGATGTGTGAGATTTTAAATGAAGCAGAATTTATTCCTGTCTGGTTGGGGCTGGGGGTAGGCATAAGTGGACCTACAAGAGTCCGGGTGATTTGTTTGTTAACAAGGAATTCTACCAGATAAGATTTTAAAATCATTATTTTTTTCATATGCTGGTAACTTCATGTATTTCAGATTAATTTAAAAAGTTGAACATCTTAACAATTATGCCTGATTTCTAAAAATTTTGAACTTAAAATTTATTTTTAATTTCTGATCATTGATGACCTCTTTATGAATATAACCTATTACACTTGATAAAAATCGCGAAACACAGAGTAGATGAATCGAGTCCTGAAACCGGTGGAGGTGAAGGAAAGGAACACACACATGTCTTCCAGTATCTATGTTCCTTCATACTGGATTGAGTGGATTGAGTGTCGGAACAGATAAGGAGTCGAGGAGTCAAGTCCACCTTGGTCCTTGGGACCGTCTGGGTTTTATTAACACCGTCTATCCAATCGATAGGTGGTCTAAGAAAGGAAACGGGGGTTCCGGGTGTCTCTCTACTGTAAAGGGTCGGAGGAAAAGTCGTACCCAACAAGTAAAGTCAAGTGAGTGAGTCAGCACAGACTGAGAAACGTTGGGGTACCTTACTTACAAGTAGTTTGAGTACAGGTAGTTCAGCCACTGCAGTAGGTTGGTAGAGTAGGAGACACCAGGGGAAGAGGAGGACGGAAGTCAGAAAGGGTCGTAGTCCCAGAAAAGATTACTCAGTCGAGAAGCTTAGTCCACCGGTTTCATAACCTCGAAGTCGAGTCGTAGTTAGAAAGGTTACTTAGAAATCCTGACTAAAGGAAATCCTAATTGACCAAACTAGAGGAACGTCAGGTTCCCTGAGAGTTCTCAGAAGAGGTTGTGGTGTCAAGTTTTCGTAGTTAAGGAGCCACGAGTCAAAAGAAATACTAGGTTGAGAATGTAGATATGTACTGATGACCTTTTTGATACCGAAACTGATCTACCTGGAAACAGTCGTTTCATTACAGAGACGAAAAATTATCCGACAGATCCAACCAGTATCGAAAAGAAGGTTCCTCGTTCACAGAAAATTAAAGTACCGAGCAGTCACCATCCACAGTGATTTTGGAGCCCAAGAAAATAAAATCTATCACTGTTTCCACTGTTTCCCCATCTATTTGCCATGAAGTGATGGGACCGGATGCCATGATCTTAGTTTTCTTTTCAGCTGGGGGTAGTCACGTGATTAAGTTCTGTCTATAGGAATATGGAGAGAACTCAGGCCTGGCTCAGATACACTCCCTGAGTAATCCTTCATGCTGTCTTCCCTCATCCTCAGTCTGCTTGATACTGATGCCAAGCCATACCTTAGTAGCCATTTGTTAAAGACGGCAGCATGTTAAAGAGTGGCAGCATTGTCATCTACTTGAGTTTCTGAATGACTGTTGTCTTTCCCTTTGACCTTTACTGTCAATTCGACTTTAACTGAAGAAGAAACAAATTTCTATTTGTTAAGGTTACTGTATTTGAGGGTTTCTCTGATATGGCTGCTAGTGCTTCCTTAACTAAAGCAGAGGTTGAAGCTTCACATGCAGTGCTGCCATAATGCAAAGCTACAGCATGCAGCGTTGACCTATAGGCAGGGAGCAGGCAGCGAGGAGACTGATGGGGAAAGCTGGGACGGTAGAGACGCACCGGATAGAAGTGTTATCAAGGGAAGGCAGGTCGTGTGCTTACTGAGACTGGACCCCCAGGGAGAGTACAAAGGTAGTATAGAGTTAGGATTCTCCAGAGAAAGAGAACATACATGTATGTATTGGTAGCTATATCCATGTATATGTGGAAATTTATTATAGAAATTGACTCATGCAGTTATGGAGGCTAAATTCCATAATCTGCTGTCTGCAGAACCAAGAGGTCTGATGGTCTAATTCAGCCCAAATCCAAAAACATGAAAACCAGGAGAGACAATGATGTACATCTAAGTCAAACGCTGGAGAATCAGGCATCCAACAGTGTAAATCTTTGTCCTAGTCTTAGGTCCCAAGAAGAGAGTAGGACAAGATGGATGTCCCAGCTCGAGCAAATTTGCCCTTCTTTTGCTTTTAGTTCTATTCTGGCCTTCAGTGGATTGGATGATTCTCACTGTCATTGGTGAGGCCTGTCTTCTTTACTTAGTGTGCAGATTCACATGCTTCCAGGAATGCCCTCTAGACACACTTAGAAATAATGTTTTACCAGCTCTCTGGCTAGCACAATCAAGTTGACACAGGAAATTAACTATCTCAGTTGGTAAACAGAATGTTAATAGTGTGTGTTGATTGCCACCAGCTGTGTTTAGCAAAGTATTTGGAAAAAAGAGATGAACTCAGACAAGAGTTGGTTGGAGTATGAACAAAAATGAAGGAAGTTAGGGAAAGTCCTAAAATTTGGAAACCTTTAAAAATTTTTATTTATTTTTTCGCTGTACTGGACCTTCATTGCTGGACTTGGGCTTTTTCTAGTGGCGGGGAGTGGAGGATACTCTGCGGTTGCGGTGCCTGGGCTTTGCATTGCAGTCGCTTCTCTCATAGCAGAGCATGGTCTCTAGGGCACGGGGCTTCAGTAGTTGCAGCACATGGGCTCAATAGTTGCGGCCTCTGCACCTTAGAGCACAGGCTCAATAGTTGTGGCACACAGGGTTAGCCGCCACATGGCATGTGGGATCTTCCTGGACCAGAGATCAAACCCATTGCATGGATTCTTTACCACTGAGCCACCAAGCAAGCCCCTTAAGATGTGGAATCTTAGAGTTGCATGGCTTGATTGTTTCTTGTCTTCATAGCACCAAGTACATACTTCGTATGGCCCCGTGCAAGTTGAAAATGCAAGAGGACTGCTAAAGCAAATGTGTATACCTTTTGACTGTGCACATCTTATGCCAATGAAGGCAGTATCCAAATTGAGTTGTAACAGAAGTTTCCACCAGCAATGACCCATTCAGAATCATTCCTGAGAGCAAAGGCAGACTAAGGATGTGGCCTCCCACCTATCGTTTCAGATTACCTCAAGCTAGCTTCTATTCTAGGGGATTGAATGAGGAAGCAAAGAAACTAGTCAGACCTGAGAATTATTTTCAGAAAGACTGTTTGGATACGGTTGCTGGTGAAGCTGACTGGAAGCAAATAAGTCAGAAGTCTACTAAGATTTTTAGGAATGATATTGCTAGATAAACATGACGTTTATATCTTTGTTAATACTTAGAAATACCAGATTTTAAAACTTTACCAGTCCTGTGACTGACAAGTTGTACCTAGTTGAAGTATAAATGTATACTTTCCTTGTGTATCAGTGAGGTTGAGAACCTTGTTTTTGGCTATTTCTCTTTTCCCTCTTACGAATGTGTTTGTGTCTTCCTCATTTTCCTTCTATTTATCTTTTTTAAAAATATTTTTATTGATTCTGAAGAATTCTTCATACATTCTAGATACTAATCTTTTCCTAGATAATGTATTGCAAATAGCTTCTCCCACTTTTTTGGCTTGAGTCAAAAATATATAAATAGAGTCAAATAGAGTCAAATTTAAATATAAATAGAGTCAAATTTATTTATCACTTTTTGGTTTAATGCATCTTGTCTATCGTTTAAGAAATCCTTTCTTATTCCAGTGTCATAAACATAACATCCTTCCTTGTCTTTAAAAATTTTTTTAAGTCTTACATTTCACATCTAAGTTTCAAATTTCCCTGGAATTTAATTATGCCTATGAATTGAGGTGAAGATCCAATTAATTGATTACCCGATGATCTTCTGACGTATATCAAGTGCTTATATTATATGTGTGGGTCTCTTTGGGAGCTTTTTTTTTTTTTTTCCTATTGAATTGTGTCTATACCATACTCTATTAGTCACTCGATCTTAATGATAAATCACTGTTTATACATTAAACCTTTACTACCTTGGGCTTCCCTTGTACCTCAGTCGGTAAAGAATCTGCCTGCAGTGCAGGAGACCTGGGTTTGATCCTTGGGTTGGGAAGATCCCCTGAAGAAGGAAATGGCGACCCATTCCAGTGTCCTTGCCTGGAAAATCTTATGGACAGAGGAGCTTGGTGGGCTGCAGTCCAAAGAGTCAGGCATGCCTGAGCTACTAACACTTTTACTACCTTGTTGTAATTCTCCAGAACTGTCTTCCTGGCTTTTTCTTGACTCTTGAAATTTCCATGGATGTTTTTAAATTGGCTTATCAAGCTTAAGAAAACATCCCGTTTCAATTTTGATTTTAACTGTATCAATCTGTGAATCATTTGAGGAGAATTGACATCTTTATAGTACTGAATCTTGCTGTCCACAAACATGCTATATATATGTTTCATTTATTTTATATTTGTATTTTTTTTTCACATGGAAAAGGAAATGGCAACCCACTCCAGTATTCTTGCTTGGGAAATCCCATGGACAGAGGAGCCTGGCAGGCTCCAGTACATACATAGGAGTTTCAAGAGTCAGACCTGAGTTAGTGACTAAACAACTTTTTTTTTTCCATGAAGTTTCTTATGCTTTTTGTTGAAGGTAGTTGTTTGCAGAAAAGCCATTTCACTCTCATGTACTGATAAAGAAAAGTACTTAATGGGCTTATTTTAAGTTTATTTAGCTGGAAGTGATTAGGACTTTAACCCAATTGCTCCTAATCAGAAACTTTTTTCTTCAGCTTGTTTTGCCCCATTTAATTGGAAACACGTACTTTGGCTATAGCATGGGTCACATCATATCTTCCAAGTCATATTGGCCAGATGCAGTTATATCCAGATATGTTACACTTTGTCCATTTCATGGGTACACCTCTTCCATCTCCTGCCCACAGGCAGTAAATGTTCTGTTTTATAGGAGTAAACATCCCTGGACATCAAAGGCAAGCTCATTTGTACAGGATAACCTACAGGATTGGAAACCTCATATTCTCTACCTTTCGCCTGCCAAGCACTTGTTTTGGGGAAAGTCTGTAGATCATTTATTAAATAGTTATTTCTTTTCCTTTCTGTCAGACTTGAGGGGGAGAAAATAGACATACTTGCCAGGAAGAAGAATGATTCTGAAACTTGAATTTTGCAGCCGTGTTTACAAAGTTAGCTTCTGTTCACACTAATCATTGCTTATTTCCCATTGTTGATGGGCAGTAATCCTGGAATACTAAAACCGGTGGAAACCTTTTCCCTAGCCAACTCTAGAGTTACTTGGCTGTAATGAGATTGAAAATCGAGCTGCTTATGAATAAGATACAGAAAGTACACAGGCTTTTTGGAACTACTCTCTGCTCCTCATTCCAGAAAAGGGTCAGTGACACTGATGCAAATATATAGACAAATAAAAAATTGATATGATGGACATATAAACATGTACTAGAGAGTAAAAACTGATTGTAGCCATTTCTACCTTTGGAAGGGAGAGGCATACTGTATATCAGTGGAAAATGGATCTCTTTGCAGCTTTATAAAATCTCAGGGACTGGAGGATGGGGGAACCCAAAAGTGCAAGAACTAGAAAATTGAGAAGCAGGGAGATTTGGGGGACTCTGGAGAGAGACAGGGTAATCACAGATGTAAAAGGCCTGTTGAGATAAAAGCAGGAGATCCTGAAGGTGCTGGGGTACCTGACAGAATGTGGAAACTCTTTATCACTTCAAGCCTAAGGAAATGAGATGGATTCCATGATTCATTGGATCAAGAGCAGAGGGAATAGACAAGCTGCTGGAGGTAAGACCGTGGGGTGAGAGCTCAGAGGGACAGTGAGAGAGGACACACCAGTCTCCTGGAACTGGCAGAAATCACAGACAAGGGTTTAAACCAGTCTGATTTAAATCTGAAAGTACAGGAAGACCTCAGCCTACTTAAGCAAAATTAGGTCACCTTTTAGATTTTTAAATACATCAAAACACTTTGGGAGATGATTCTGGAAGAGTGCTCTGAAGGCAGAGCTCAGCTGATACAAAGATATAGACAAATAAAAAATTGAGGCTGGCGGGTGACAGCCATGCCAACAATCCTGAGTTTGAGTTTTATAATTAAAAAAAAAAATTTTTAATTGAGCTTTTTTCAGTCATTCACCACCTTCTTTTCTGTAACGTTCTTTCTTCTGAGAGGCAGCCTGATGTGGAAGAGAAGACATAGGCTTTCTAGCCAGTCATATGTGCATTTGAATCCTGCTATATCATGAGCTACCTATGAAAACAAGCAAATTGCTCAACCTTCGAGCCTGTCTTCCATTTGTAAGAGAGAGATGATGATACCACCGTACAGAGTTTTGTAAGGATTCAGGGAGGTAAAGCATGGAAAGGACCCAGAAGTGGCTGACAGCAGATGCACTGTGTCTCTCTGTCTTGTCAGTCTGTGTTAACAGACTAAGCAAACAAATGGACGGTAGCCAGATCATATTTAAGATGGAACTTTGACCCACACTCTGCAGCAACCAACCCAGGAAACCAACCCAGTATCTATGGTAACCAGTCGAGGAAACCAACCTACTCTATGCGAGTCAGACTTGCAGAAAGTCAGACCACTGTTTCTAACCCAGAGTCCATAAACTGAATAATACCTCCTGGAACAGTCTACCACAAAATACCCAAGACTTGACTACTGACTGATAGCTCTTTAATTTTTGCCCCTATTGTCAACTTAAAACCAACCAGAGAAAGCCAAATATGTCCACCTAACCCATCACACAGGATGCTGTGCTTTTAATCAGTACACTTACAGCTTCCCCATGACAACAGCCCCCAATCAGGGCCCATCTGGGGCTTTACCACTCCTCTGACTGCTTTTGTGTTTCTGTCAAAAGACAAGTGATGGTGGCTGATTCCCTTGCTATAGCAAGCTTTGAATAAATAGCCTTTGTCTATTCTCATTTGGTTGGTGTATGTTTATTTCTGCTGTCTCTCTCTCTTCTCACTTTTTTCCTCTGACTCTTCCCCTGTTACGCACTGTATATTTGTGTCATGACAAAATTCATAAGTTGAAGACTTAACCCCCCAATGTGATGGTATTAATTTTTGCGGATGGGGCCTTTGGGAAATAGAGTTAGATGAGAACAGGAATCTTATGATGGGATTAGTGCCCTTATAAGAAGAGACGGTAGAAAGATTTCTGTCTCTCCTCTCTGCTTTGTGAGTAGATAGCAAGAAGCCAGCAAGGCCATCTGCAATCCAAGAAGAGAGCTGTTACCAGGAACAGAATTGACTGGTACCTCGATCTTGGGTTTCCAGTCTCTAGAACTGTGATAAAATAAATTTATTGTTTAAGTCACTTGCTGTGGTATATTGTTATGGCAGCCTGAGCACACTAAAACACCCTCCTTTTCCCTGTGTTCCCCCTCCAACCTAGAGCTCTGGGCTTTCCAAAGCCCACTGGTCCTACCTCACTTGAGCTGTCAAACTAGGATCATGAACTCTGTTAAGTGACAACTCAATCAAAAACCTACCCAGGCAATGCAATGATATATCTATATAGATAGGTATGATTTAAAATTAATATGATTTCCATTTGTAAAAGATGAATGATAATTTTTGCAAAATGAGTATATATGTATGGTCTTGGTCCATGGAAACTCCATGGTTTCCTTTTTCAGAACTAGCCATTTTATAGTAACTAGACAGCCAGGAGACCTTCCCTTCTCTCTCGGGCATGTTTGTGTGCTGTGTTCTCTTCAGCTTGTTCTCAGAGGCCCAGCATTGTCTGCCTGGGAAGCAGATGGGCCTGCAAGCCTCAGCACCTATTGTGTAGGCGGTGCTCAGCAGCAAGGTTGCTGAAATGGGATTTGGGGAAGGGCTCTAGCACGCAGTCTTGGGCTTGCTCTGCTGTGTGGGGTGTGCTCAAACCATGGGGAGGGCATGTATTCTGCCCAGGACTGTTCTGTGGTTAGATGACAGTTCTTCTGTAAGTATAAGCCAAGCAGAAATGTCTGTCCTCCTGTTTTGCTGAACGTGTGGCCTCCTCCCTACACGGTCCTCTCTTTTCATACCAGAGTCCTCTTGGGTGCCTCTCTGCAAACCCACCAGGATAGGGTTACCCTCAGACCCTGGCTTAGAGCTCTTTCAAGGGGCTCTGCTGGCACAGCTCAGCCAGACTCAAAGTTCTCCTTCCTCAGATTTTGGGAGAGCCGTATGGAGAAGGCAAAGCCTGCCTCAAACAGCTTTTGGGGGTCTGACCTGCCAGCTCGGCCCTGATATAACAGCAGGCTTGTTATAACTGTAAAACCCCAGCTCATGTTTGCTAGAGAAAAACCTCTGCAGAAGCAAAATTAGCTAAGGATTTGGTAATGCAGATGAAAGACTTACCTGAGCAGTTGGAAATCACTGTCTCATAGGCTTTGCTTTTGACCCAAATAGTTCTGATCACAATGGCATAGATGACACTGCGGAAAGGACCAAAGATAGTATTAAAGTGGCTGGTGGGTCCCCACTCTGAGGACCAGTCCACTTCCCCAAGTGTGAGATATGGAGGCAAGGGCCTCAACCATGGTCTGCCGCCTATCCTTCCTGATTACAGAGTCACAATAGATGGCAGCCGCTTCTTTTTCTAAGTCAGGAGGCTTGGACTGGGTGAAATTAAGTGATTTCTCTGAGATAATTCAGATGGTCAGAGGTACAGCTGAGACTGGAATTCAAACACCGGGTTTGGGGTCAGAAAAATTTAGATTTGTAACTAGCTCTATTATTCGCTGGTTGTATGGCCTTGACAGGCTTTCTTTGGCTCCATAATTCCTGCCTCGGGTATTCACATCACTGTGTCATCCTCTCCCCCTGAGTATGGCCAGACCTGTGACTTGCTTATCAGTGCACTGGGGTGAAAGTGATGGGATGTCTATGATTACGTAAGTGTGTAGGATCTGTCTTGCTAGTGTCTCTAATGCATTGCTAGCTCTGAAGAAGCAAGCTTTTGTGAGTCCTTTAGCCCCAAGAAATCAATTCTGCCAGAAGTCCAGGGAAACGTGGAAGAAAATCTTTCCTTACTTGAGCCTCTGATAACACCCCAGCCCTGGCAGACACCTAAGCAGAGGACCCAGTTAAACCATGTCCAGGCTCTGACCCACAGAAACTGTGAGATAATAAGTTATAGCAACCTGAACCCATTAAGAGATAGATTATCATGAACCTGGTGACTTAAAATAATATGACTTAATAATATGTTACCCAGAAATAGACGACTGATACACTGAGTGAAATAGAAAAATGTTGTGTCCCTCCTCCCCAAATTTACATGTTGAAATACTCCTGTCCAATGTGGTGTTATAAGGATATGGGACTTTGGGGAGGTGCTTAGGTCATATGGAGGGTTGCATATTCATGAGTGGGATTAATGCCCTTGTGTGAGGATATTCCCACAGAATTCTCATGACATTTTTGTCGTGTGAGGCTACAAGGAGAAACCTGCAACCTGGAAGAGAGCCCTCACCCAACCGTGCTCCTGCTCGTGCTCAGCTGCTAATTCATGTCCTACTCCTTTGCGACCCCATGGACCGTAGCCCGCCAAGTTCCTCTGTCCATGGGCTTTCCCAGGCAAGAATACTGGAGTGGATTGCCATTTCCTTCTCCAGGGGATCTTCCCAACCCAGGGGTCAAACCCACATCTCCTGCATTGCAGGCTGTTTCTTTACCACTGAGCCACCAGGGAGGCCCCACCCAACTGAAGTGGCAACCTAATTTCAGACTTCTAGCCTCCAGGACTGTGAGAAAGATATTTCTGTTGTTTGCAAGTCACCTGCTCTGTGGCGTTCTATCATAGCAGCCAGAACCCACTAAAAGACTGGGTCTTAGTTTAGACCATCAAATCAAGTTAATAATGCAAACTTAGGAGTTTTTTAGGGATCAAATGTGATAACCTCTAAAGTGCTATACACAGTGTTTTAAAATCATCAGAGGCTCAATGAATGTCATTTTCTTTCCCTTCCTTCTTCACTTTTCACATGATATCACACTAATATCACATGGTGTAATCTGCACCTAGGGGCTTCCTTGGTGAGTCAGTAGTAAAGAATCCGCCTGCAATAAAGGAGACGTAGGTTTGATCCCTGGGTTAGGAAGATCCCCTGGAGGAGAAAATGGCAACCCAGTCCAGTATTCTTGCCTGGGAAATTCCATGGACAGAGGAGCCTGGTGGGCTACAGTCCATGGGTTCGCAGAGTCAGACACGACTGAGTGACTCAACAACAGCAGCAAAATATGCACCTAACAGGAAAAAAGGACTAGTGACTCAAAAGCATTAGCAAATTTTGTATCCTTTATCCCTTTTGATAAATATAAACATACCCTTCTTTAATTAGTTATTTGACATTTCTAATATACTAAGAACCTTGACTAAAAACTTTGAGACAAAGCACTGCTTCATTTTAAAACTGCACTAACATCCCTCTTGAGAATCACTTGGTTAAAAAAAAAAATCAGAGTTCTAGTTCACAGTAGCTGACAAAGCACTAATTGCTTTTAATGATCTCTGTAATATAACTCAATTAATGACTGTGATAAAACCCTCCATATTGCTTTTCCCTGCTCAGAGAACCTCCTCTGAGTCTGCCAGGAAAGCTCAGGGTCTTTGAGGAGCATCCTCACCCCTCCTATACCTGCCCAGGGACTTTTCTGGAAATTGTTTGTCTACATGAAAGAAAAAATGAGAAAGCAAATTGCTAGTGAGACTATTCTTTTCCCTAAGTTGAATACTTGTTAGATCAGGAAAACTTTTTCCCAGATAAATGAAATACAAGGAAAGGTTACAATATCATCAAGTGTAATTGAGTACCACAGTTGCAACCCTGCTGCTTAATTGAACAATAATTCAAGTATTTGTTGACTATCAACCATATACGCAGTGGAAAATTAAGAAAGGTTTCATGTGTTAGGGGTTTGGGCCTTAGTCACTCCCACCTTGTCTCGCTAGGATCAGTCAGGCAAGTAGAAAGCCAGGAGCAGCTTTACTGTTAGCCAGGAAAACTAATAAGTAGGATGCCCCTTTATTTCCCAAATCCGGCCACTTCTCAGGATGTAACAGTCATACATCAGAGAGAACTGTGAATGCATTTATTTCCTTCTTGCTGATTCCTTTCATCCAATTAATCAGCAAATTCTGTGAATTGTTCCTTCAAAATGTTTCCATCATCTGTACCTTCCTCTCCATTTCTGCTCTTCAGCATCACTTCGTACCCTTACAGTCTCTTCTTGTTTAATATCTGGGACCTTCTTTATTGTGATGAAATAAATATAAAATTTGCCATTTTATCCATTTTTAAGCGTACAGTTTGGCAGCATTAAGCACACTGACATTGCTGTACAACTATTATTATCATCCATCTCCAAAACTTTCTCACCTTTCCCAGCGGAAACTTTGTATCCGTTAAACACAGAAATATGCATGAATGCACAAATTAATGTGTCATCCTTATGCAGGGGCCATGAAAATTTTCTTTGTATCCTTCTAATATATGTGCTTCAGAACAAACACTCCTTATCATCTCTTGCCCAATTTATTGCCATAGTCTTATAAACATCTCCACTTTGCTACCACCTGGAATGTTCATACCACTTGCCATCAGAATTGGAGCTTTGGGACAGAGAATCATTCCTTGGCTTAAAAACCCTTCAGTGCCTCCGCTTTCCTACATGATGCTATCTAGTCTCTTGAGCAGGGCATCCAAAGCCTCCCACAATCTATCTCTGCCTTCTTCACCTCTATCGTCATCATCCTGCCTCCCTCTACTCCACTGTCTCTCAATACACCTTCTTCCATGTCAGCAACAGGAGTAGCCAACTAAACTAACCCCAATTCCATGCTTAATATGTAGTTGACTTTGCGTGAACATAAGGTCCGATGTCTTCCATTTCTCTGTGTCTCCTTTGCTTCCTAAAGATACATTTTTTTAGCCCATTCTCCACGCATCACGTTGATATGAAGACTTTCTCTTCCTCAGTGGCAGCTGGCTCCCTCCTCCTTGGGGCCTCTGGGCTGGTATAACACTTGGTGTGTTGAGTCTTGTCTATGCCATGCTCGTGTGCACAGTCACTCTCACGGCCAACTTTTTGTGACCCATGGACTGTATCCCATCGGGTTCCTCTGTCCATAGGAGGACTTTACAGGCAAGAATACTGGTTGGGTTGCCATTTCCTGCTGCAGGGGATCTTCCTGACCCAGAGATTGAACCCATGTCTCCTATATCCTCTGTATTTGGTAGGTGGTTCTTTACCACTGAGCCACCTGGGAAGCCCCTTGTCTATGGCAGTCATAGCTTAAAGATCAAGCAGATCCAGAAATGGGCCATTCTCAGTGAGGAATAGCATCTCCATCCTTTTGGGTCAACTTCTTCCATGTCTTTTATTTATCTCCATTCTCTCAGCAGGCATAGCTTGACTTCAAGCTTCTTAGAAACCTGAAAGCCTAAGGGGCACCAAGATTGAGTAAAGTATCCCTTTCCTGGCTGGTTTACTTCTTGATTTTATGGAAGGCGATCCAAACACAGACCCATTTTCTTACCTTGCCTTCTGAAGGCAGCTCCTGGCCATGGAAGAGTGTGAGAGTGCAAACCAGAGGAAGGCTTCTCAAGTGGCATTAAGTACTTAAGAGGATGCCTGAGGCTACTTCCTGAGTCTTGCTTCTAGTTTGTGTATGAGTGTCCGGAAATGGAATCAAAAGTTCCCTCTGTCCTCAAGATACAGGGAGAACATTCCACTCAGACCAGAAGTGCCCCTTTCATGACTCCTGCTCAGCACAGGTCAGGGACTTGATGATGCCCGTCACAGTCTTAGAGCCACAGGTTCCATCTGTCTCCACCTTTGCCTCATTTTGGGGCCTGAGTATGAGGTCCAGTTGTGCTCCGTAGATCTAATTAGAAGCTAAGGGTGAGTGGGAGTAGAAGCAGGAGTAGGGGGAGCTGATGCTTCACTCGGCATGCTTCACGTGGTCCTTTTCACTCTTCTCCTACTAGTGGCTTAAGGATGCTCCCTGATCAAAAGTGTCTCTCTCCTCATTAATTAGTTTCACTAACTCTAATGCCATGAAGATAAGATATAGGGGATATAAGAGTATGTAATAGAGGCTTGGCTTGAAAGGCTTCAGGGAAGCCTTTCCACAAGAGGTATAGTTTCAGCTAAGATCTGAAGAATAAAATGGTTTTTTTTAATGCAAAAAAACAAGGTGGTCATTCAAGCAGAAGGAATAGCATGTGCAAAGTCTCTGAGACAGGAGGGATCAGGCACATTTGAAGAACTTAGAGAAGGCCAGTGTGGTTGAAGCATGGTGAGTAAGGCAGCTTGTGTGGCCTAAGAAAAGGGCGGAGAGTGAGGCATGGACCAGGTCACACATGGCCTTGAGTACAGGGTTTGAGGTCTTGGACTTTTTGTCCCGAAGCAATAGAAATCCACTGAATGGCTCTAAACAGGAAAGTGAAGCAATTGATCAACTTTTTTTTTTTTTTTCAAAGATCAGGTGTCCTTCAGTATGTTTGTTTCTGTACATATGTATATGCTGGTATGTGAACTGAACAGTCCTGGAAGGGTGTATAACAAGATCTTAACACTGCTGCTTCTGAGGAGGGAAGCAGGAGAAGGAAGAATTTTATTTTTCGTTTCATACTGTTTTGTTTGCTTAAAATGGGGAAATCTTTCCAAAAGCTCTTCAAAAGACACTGCCTCACATTTCATTGCCTAGAATTAGATCTGAAGCATTCACATGCTAAGGGAAGGGGTTGCCATCAGCATCTTAGAGTGGAATGGATTTGGGGAACTCAAATATAAGCATCTACCATAATCTAGCAGGCTAGTAATGATAGCTTTTTCAAAAGACCTAACTCCTGCCATCTCTCAGACAATATACTTTGGCCCTGGACATCTCGTACCTAGGACCTTGGGCCCTTTTATCTACCATGACCTTGTAGTCCACAGACCTGTCCTGACCTCTGCATGGGGCTTTCCCCACAGCATGACCCCCTTTCCCCAAACAAAATAAATGGATTTTTTTTCTGCATAATATAAATCAGTACACCATGACCAATGTGCATTTTTTCCACTTATTGTTTTGCAGTTGCCAGCTATGGATCTTTTATGCCTCTACCTTCATCTCCTAGAGTAAAAATGATAGGAGAATGAGAAATCAATTAGGTAGCAGGAAGATAACCATAGCTAGAGTAAATCAATTACAGTAGGGCTAAAAACCTTTCCCAGCAACAGTCAGATAAGTCAAATAAATTTTGAAGCAACAGGAGTTCTGGTGACCCAGAAAAACAATGCATTGCCTTTATTGTCAGTCACTGTGGTTTCAGGTGGGAGCCTGATTTAATTAGTGATGGAACAGCTAAATCTTTATGCACACACAGCTCTCAGGAGAGGTTGCCACTGACAATATGACTCCTTCCTTCCTCTTTCCCTTCCTCTCTGCCTCTCTTCCTCTCTCTCTCTTCTTTCCTTTCACATATATTTATGGAGTATCTGCCATATGCCAGAAACTGATCTAGGCATTAAATAACCAGAAATTTCCATACTAGATGTGTGCGTGTGTGTGTGTGAGAGAGAGAGAGAGAGAAAGAGAGAGATGGAGTGACATAATACTTCTGTCTAATTGACGAAGTTCAGCAGTCAGGTCTGCATTATTTATTTAATCTAACATTTACAAAGTGTTCATTATGTGCTGAGTTTGGAGTCTAGAGATTGAGATAAGAGTCACATGCTCAAGAGATGCAGTTGCAGAAGCAGGCAATGACACTCCCATGAAGCCTAATGGCAACTTGGACAAGCTGAGGTCGGATGTGGCCTAGGATTGGCAGAGACAGCTCCGTCAGTCTTTGAAATAAGACAGAAAGAATGTGAATCATTTTGCCAGAAGTGAGGCAGAGTGAGTCTGGAGGAGTGCCCAGACATAAGGAATGATGTGCACAAAGGCCCAGGGATGAGAGGAGTGTGGGGTGTTCAGATGGCTTGTTCTGGCTGGAGTAGTGGGTGCAAGGAGAGTGTGTGAGCAGCTTCCCCAGGAATAGCCTTAGAATCTAAAAAAGGCATAGATCTTGTCTTAGCAGATATTAAATGTATATAAAGCTACAGTCATTAAAACAATATAATATTAGTAGCAGAAAATGAAAGTGAAAGTGAAATCTCTCAGTCGTGTCCTACTCTTTGCGACGCCATGGACTGCGACCAGGCTCCTCCCTCCATGGGAATCTCCAGGCAAGAGTACTGCAGTGGGTTGCCATTTCCTTCTCCAGGGGATCTTCCCGACCCAGGGATTGAACCCAGGTCTTCTCCATTTCAGGCAGAAGCTTTAACCTCTGAGCCACTACTTAATTATTTGTGTTGTCTCTCCTTTTCTTAATTGTGTCAATCTCTACTAACTGGAAACAAAATGAAAGCATATTCAACCACACTGTGGAATATTATGCATGCATTCTATTTCATATTCCCAGAGACTTTTTAATGAGAAGGAGGTACTTTCAGAAGGTAGTACTTTTAAATCAGGACCATGTAATTTCCTCTTCTGCTTGGACATTTTTTATTGATTTCTTTTCTATTTAAAAAATTTTTACTTTTAAAAAATTTTGTTGAAATGTGCTGATTTATAGTGTTATGTTGATTTCTGCTGTATAGAAAAGTAATTCAGTTATATATATATATATATATACTCTTTTTCATATTATTTTCTATTACAGCTTATTACAGGATATTGAATATAGTTCCCTGTGCTATACAGTAGGACCTTGTTGTTTATCCATATGTGTAATAATTTGCATCTGCTAATCCAAAACTCTCCATTGATTTCTTTTGCTGTATAAACTTTTGAAGGATGCTCATTGTATTTTATTAAATTGTTTTTTAAGAAAGTTTGTAAAAAATTTCACTCTCTGCCTCCCACTGTGTCCCTCACTCCCAAGTCTTTTTAAAAATGTTGCCAGCTTGATATGAGAAAAATGCTATTAAGCATATTTTCATATGAGAAAAAGGAAATCATATTCAAAATGAAGAAACAAATGAAAAACTGGGGAAATATTTACAACATATTAAAGAAGAAAAAAGTTATAATATAACGGTTTCTCTAAAGATAAAGAATAGAGAAAACAAACAAACAAAAAAAATAAAGTGAAGAGATTAGAAAGCTCCTAAACACTAAGAACATTTATAATATAAAAATGCATATGATAGAATTACCATTTCATAGCATAGAGAAAAGGTAAATTATTCAGTAAGTAATGTTGGAGTGAATGACCCAGCATTAAAAAAAAATTAACTTATATTTTAAATTTATATTACATAAAAATCAAGTAAAACCTCAAAATCAGACATCACAATAAAATAAAACAATTTTAAAGTGATATTTTTAAAAGCCATTTACATTTCATTCATTTTTTCATATGCATTTATATAAATTTTGCCAAGTACTTTCCTATGATTCTTTTTTCAAACTGATTCATTTGACTTTCTAATTTTAGTTATTCATAATTTCTCTCCGTCTCTTGATTATGTCAGTCTTATTAACTGAAAGCAAAATAAAATCACATTCAAAATGAAAAGGCAAACTAGGGACAAACTAGGGAAACATCCTAATCATATAAAAACAGGGAAAGTTTTTATATAAAAATATCTCTAAAGAGAGAGAATAAGATAAATGGAGAAAAAGAATATAAATAGGTAAGTACTTAAAAAAACAGAAATAGGCCTTCCCTGGTAGCTCAGCGGTAAAGAATCTGCCTGCCAATGCAGGAGACATGGGTTCAGTCCTTGACCTGGGAAGGTCCCACGTGCTGCTGAGCAACTAAGCCCATGTACTGCAACCAAGGAGCCTGTGCCCTAGAACCCAGGAGCCACAGCTACTGAGCCCACACCTGACAACTACGGTAGGGCCCTTTGCCCAGAGGCCATGCTCCACAAGAGAAGCCACCGCAATGAGAAGCCCACAGACCGCAACTGGAGAGTAGCTTCTGCTGCATGGCAACCAGAGAAAGCCTGCAACGAAGCCAGCAACGAAGACCCAACCCAGCCAAAAATAAATGAATAAATAAAAAGCAAAAGAAAACAAAAATAATAATGAACATATAAAATGTGTTCCCCTTCATGTATAACAGCCTTGTCATGGCAAAGGGGCTTGCATAACTCAATGAAGTGGTATTCAGTATGTTCAACCTCATTTGTGATGAAAGAAATGCAAATTAAAACAACAACATATATATTTTTGCCAATCATTTTGGTAAGAATATACATTTATATGTATATATGTCTGTATATAAATGTATCATGCATGAGGGACAATAAAGCATGAGACAGGGTTAATAAAACTAGTGAAAACTTGAGTTGTTTCTTTCTTTTACTCAGTCTTGGAATTAAGAGTTTAAACTTATCTGAAAGAGTCACTAGCAACAGAATCAAGCTCAGGGTGCCAAAGTGTGGTTAAGGAAAAAAAGAAAACAATGAAAAGAGTTGCTCTTTACCTCTGAGACAGATGTAATTACAGCAACTTATCCCTCAAAGTCTCGGAGAAGGCGATGGCACCCCACTCCAGTACTCTTGCCTGGAAAATCCCATGGACAGAGGAGCCTGGTGGGCTGCAGTCCATGGGGTCTCAAAGAGTCGGACACGACTGAGTGACTTCACTTTCACTTTTTACTTTCATGCATTGGAGAAGGAAATGCAACCCACTCCAGTGATCTTGCCTGGAGAATCCCAGGGACGGGGGAGCCTGGTGGGCTGCCGTCTATGGGGTCGCACAGTCGGACACGACTGAAGCGACTTAGCAGCAGCAACAGCAGCAGCATCCCTCAAAGTAGTTGGAAAACAAATGCCTCAGAAAACTTCATTCATGCCTGACCCTCGTTCAAGAACAGGTGATTTGCTCTGGTGCATCCTCCCAGAGAGAAGCTCTTTCTCCTGCAGAAGGCTGACCACAGGGGGCAGAAGAGGGAAGATAATGACTGAGTAGGTAGGAAATGCTTCAGGGGAGCTAAAGTACAGAACAAGGTCACTCTGCATTTGAGTGGTTCTGCCCTGGCTGAAAGCAAGCATCAAGGAGCAGGATTTACTGATGCCTTAAGTCTGACAAGGGCTGAGTGAAAAGGACTTTTGAAATCACCCCCTTTAATCTTTAAGTTAGACTTTGCGTTTTCCAAGGACACTACAAAAATGCACAAGCTGGACTGAAAGCAAGTTGGAGAACAGGCAGCTTGAATGAATGGGGGAAATTTCAGACCGTGAAAGCCCTGAGTGAGAGATCTGGCCAGACAGCATGTTGTGAACCTGTGCTTCAGGGTTGCATCCACTCTGTGGAACAGGGGTTTGAACTGATTTCAGGAGCTGATGGGAAATCAGTCAGGAGAGAAGCAGGGATGTTCGCTGCTGCTGAAATCAGTGTGTCAGTTGCCTGTGACGACATTCGCTTCCTTTCAAATACTTTCTTACCATTGCAGCTGGCCTCTTTCTGTGCTTCTTTTAACGTGGCTGTTACCTAGTTTTGATCAACTGTCTAAATAACTTTCATCTTCCCTTCCAGCTTCCTCCCAGATTCAGCTTGGTGAAGAGGAGAGCAGTAAGTTGAAATACAGTATAGGTGTTAACTTGTGGATTCAGCAGAGATGACTGGACAATATCCAATCTCAAAAAGGCTGAGAGGCTGACCGTGGGAATCACTCTGCTCTTGTCTACCTTTGATGGAAAGCAAGTCGTTTCACTTCTTTTAGCTCTAGGTCTACTTGTGAAAAGTTTAGGGGCTGGACCATGTGATGGGTAACATTTTTCTAGCTTTAGCATCTTATGAGACAAAGATGAACAAAGAGCAAGAAAAAGTAATTCCTATAACATCAGAAAACACTTGAAAATATCCCATCACTTAATCTAAGAAATGCATATGGAAACAATGAGATACTTTTTAAAAACTTTGTGATCAGCAAAGATTTAATAAAGAAACGATATCACCTTTCTCTGGGTCAGGGGAAGAAAAATCAGAGTTCTTGTTTGCTGTTGGCAGGAATACACATTTTTTTATAGGGCAGGTTATGAATATGCATCAAAAGTCTTAAAATGAACATCATCTATGATCTAGCAATTCCATTAGGATGAGTTCTGAGGAAATAATCAGGGACTCATGAATAATTTTAAGTACCAAGATTTTTATCACAGTGTTATTTATACTATTAATATTGAAACACAAAGGCTAATCTTCATTTGCCCAGGACAACTTATGTGGCACTTGATAATAGACTTGGGAACACTCAAGAGGTGCAGAATCAGCAAGTTCCATGTGCGTACTTAACAAGCCAGTTATCTCCCTGCTGTTCCCAATCCCACCAACCTGTGCTGAGCCACCATTTCAGAGAGGATCCTGTGATGTGACTAAGGGAGACCCTGCCATGTCCAGGAGGTTGTGGTCTTCTCTACTGCAAGACCATCTTTGGTCCACCATTGGCTGCAGGGCAAAGGGGACATCCTATGGCTTGTTTCCTAAGGCCCTTCACAATGAGCCTCACCCCATCCAGAAAAAGCTTATTGCCAACTTCTCTTCCATTGGCACTGCCTGCCTGTCCTTTCCAGTCAGCATATACACTCTTACCCCCAGTCACCAGGTAACCTGTTCTCCCTACCTTCCCCTTCTCCTATCTGAAGGCTTCCCTCATTCCAAGAAGTGCTCCCTGCCATTGTTTGACTTCATGGAATACACATGCTAGCACATTTTTGTGTGTACTGTGTTTTCATTTTTGTTTCAAGTTTGTCTGTCTTTTCAATTATAAGGTTTCTGAAACTAGTACTAGGTTATATTTGAAAAGTTGCATGATATAGGAGAGGGAACAGGATATGAAATCAGACAAACCTGGGGTTAAATCCCATGTTATATTGAATAAGTTACTTGACTTCTTTGTGCTTGAGTTTTGTCATTTATAAAATGGGGATGAGTAGTTATTTCATAGAGTTGTGTTGGATGGGATAATTTTTAGCCACTTTTCACAAGGCCTGCCCCATAGTACATAATCAGAAAACGTTAGTTCCCTCCTTCTTATTCCACTTTGGGGGAGTTGAGCTTAGCATATGGTAGCTTTACATAACATCTTGTCTCCTAGTCAGTTCCCCAAGGGACACTAGGAGCAATGAGTGCCTTGGAAGGGAAGAGAACAGCAGTTGGTGAACTGGGAAAGCCCCTGTGTGTGTCTGGCCTGCTGGCCTCTTACCTGATGATTGTCAGGGGGATGAAGTACACCAGGAAGGCCACGATGGTCATGTACGGGGTCCAGTAGGAGTCGTCGGGCCACAAGGCCCAGCACTGCACTTCACCATTGGAGAGTTTCCTTTTCCCAAATATGATAAGGGTAGGAATGGAGAACAGGAAAGAGAGGCTCCAGGCAATCATGATGAGGACCTTGGCCTGCTTTTCTGCTCAAAGAAAAGAGAGGGATGCCTGGGCATCTGGAAACAGCTTCTGGTAGCACACTTGGTATCTGGTGTGGAAAAAGATCGTGGTGGGAGAGGAATTCTAGAACTCTCAGAGCCCCAGTTTCCTTATGCATAAAATGGGGGTAATAGGACCTGCATCTAGGGCTGATGGAAGGATTAAAGGGAGAAGCTAGAGCACTGCTTGGCCCAATCTCTCCTCTTCGTCTTCCCAGATTTACCTGTTTGACTTGAGATGCTGACACATTCCTACAGTACTATGGAGCTCAGTTTGTATCACGTACATTTGATAGGTTGCTGTGCAAATGCTTGTCTCTGGTGCCTTGCTCATCCTGAAAGGCAGAGATGGGGCCTTTGATCTGGTTGTTATTCTCCTCACATACCTAGCAATGTGAAGCACTGTGACAGTGTTGGAAAGCTGTTTGGCAAACGTTCAATAGCCTTCTTTTGTTTGAAGGAACAAGGGAGGAGTGGTAAGGCAGAGAAAGAGCAGTGGGCTCGGTTCTGGAGAGCAGAGTTCTTTCAACCAAGCCCTGAAGTCTGGTAGCTCTGACCCCACACGCTAGATTTGGGCTCTTTCAGATCTGATGTTTTGACCTTGGGCAAACCACTCAGTCTCAAACTGAGTTCTTGAAAGTGGAATTAAAAAAAAATATACACTCTGCTCATCTAACCATGATGGTGTCAGATGGAGACAATTAATACACATGAGCGTGTTCTTTTGAAACAGTTTTTATGACGCTTTCTTTTAAGCTGGTGTTGAAGCTCTTCATCTGCATCTCCACTGTAGCTGTGCTGTCTGTGCTGACTGACCCTGGTGGGCTCCTTCATCCAGGGGCAGGACACCTCCCTCCACCTCCCAGCTTTCAAACTGGAAAGCCAGTTCATGTCTCAGGGTGAGGGAGGGAAATGTAGAATCAGGAGGTATTGTAGAGAGGTGAGTAGGGTGTGATCAGGAAGACTATAAGAAGTGAGAACATTTCTAGAAGAAACTAGGGCCTCTATTAGAATCTTGAATCCCAAATATTTGGGAGAAGAATATCTGGAATTCTGTTCTTGTAGAACTGTCACTCTGAAAAGAGCTATTGGAAAGATTTAGAAAACAGATATAATTGGCACAGTGAACAAGCAGGAACCTTGGGGTAGAATTATAATACGGTCTTTTTAGGTCTTCCCATCATTCCTTTCTCCCTTGCTTTTTGCTTTTCTTCTTTCCTCAGCTGTTTGTAAAGCCTCCTCAGATAACCCCTTTGCCTCTTGCATTTCTTTTTCTTGAGATGGTTTTGTTCACTGCCTCCTGTACAATATTATAAACCTCTGACCATAGTTCTTCAGGCACTCTGTTTACTAGATCTAATCCCTTGAATCTATTTGTCAGCTCCGCTGTATATTCATAGGGGGTTTGATTTAAGTCATACTTGACTGACCTAGTGGTTTTCCCCTTTCTTTAGTTTAAAGCCCGAATTTCGCTATCAGGAGCTGATGATCTGAGCCACAGTCAGCTCCAGGTCTTGCTTTTACTAACTGTACACAGCTTCTCCATCTTCACCTACAAAGAAGGTGCATGTATCCAGAAACCCAGTAGCAGTGGGTACTCTCCTCCACCTGCTTGAAAACTCAGGAAAGCTCTTTGATATCAGTGACTTCAAGTAGTAAACAGTTATAATTAGCAGAGTTTTATATTTTAATATCTGGCACTACATATCTCTCTTCATTATTGGTTGATGCTTTCCTAAATATTCTCACATTTAATTTTGCTGAAGAGCTTTAAAACCGATGACTCCTCCAGAGTTTCTGGCTAAGGAAACTACCACATAAGTAAAAAGCAGTAAAGCATCAGTAAAATGTGTGCACTCCCCCATTCCTGCTCTCCTTCCTTTGGTCGTGTTGCCATTGCCACGTGCTTACTCAGGCACAGGAGAGTCCCTGCCGGCCTCCACTGGCCCCATTCTCTGTGCTGCTCTGTGGGGAATCTCCTGCCTGCCTTCTCAATCCTGCCCCTTGCCCCTTATATTCCAACGAGCTGGAGCACCAAGAAGGCTCTAGCACACCGTTCCCTCCACCCTGTGCCACCAACTACCTCATCCTATAACCCTGAGGATCTTTTCATCTTCCTGCCAGGCCATGTAGCTTTCCTAGGGGGCTTGGCATCCATGCTATGTTTAATCTGATCCCCATGTGCTGGGAATTCATTGAAGTTTCTGGTCTTTGGATGGTGTCTTTCCTCGGCTTCCTTCCCAGCTGCAGGTGTCCTCCTATCTGTATGCTTCTTTGATGACTCCAGTTGGAATTGGGCAGAAGAAGGGAAAGTGGCTAATTTCTGTTTCCAAGCTTGCATCTTTCCCTGGAGTTATTAGAGGTGATTATTTTCCAAGTGCCCTACATGAAGCCTCTATTAATTTTATAGTGAGGAAATAAATTGCTTTCCATATTTTAAAGAACACTATAATATTCATTGCTGTCTTTCCTGTAATTTAGAGACCAATCCATAATATTGGGCAGTATCTCCCAGAACCAGTCATATTTTCCATAACCTAAATAGTTGATTTGTTTTTTAGCTAATGAATATGGTTAGACATGTAACTCACCATGTTTCCCCCTTGGCTATGCATCCCAAAGCCTCTACCTCTAGCAAATGTCCTTGGACACCCCCTCACACATTTTCTTAATCTTATGTTTTCTTTTCCAATTTCTTCACCTTGAAATACTCTGGTATAGATGTCTTTTTGTACATTGTCTGCAATCCTCCCCAGAGCTTGCTGGGTGTTAATAAGTAGATGGATGAGTAAATGTATCATACTTCTGCATACACATATAATAAAATGTCTCTCCCATTTACCCCATTTCCTCCCCTACTTCTTTCTCTGCCATAATCACTAGACCATAACAGTGTCCAGAAAGCTTAGTGCAGATTGCACCCCTTCACATACACACTTGCATGCAACCTACAAAAATCCTTAGAAATAGATATCAATTTTATCTTAAGATTAGTTTCACATCGCACTGATATGTTGCTGGTATAAAAATTACCTAATGGCATGTAGGTCCCTGTGGTCACTATGGAGATTCCAACTCCCATCCCAGAGGTAAGTACTAGTTGGTGTGCATTTTTGTGGCAATTGTTTATTATTCTGAGACTTCCCGATTTCTTGCATTCTTTCCTGCTCTTCTCTCTCTCTCTACACAATATCTAGTGTTGTTTTGAGTTTTTCTTTGTATTAATATTATACTTTATACATACTGCATGTATGTTGTTTTTATTACTCAAAATATGATGCAGACATTTTAATGGTGATGCCTATCTCTCTCCATGGCTGTCCTACCTCTTCATTCAGAGACAGAATATATAGTACTTGAGTGCACCTGAGCTGAACCCAGACCATCTGGGTTCAAATCCTGCCCCTGCATCTACTAACTGTGATCTTGGGCAAACTTCTTTAACCCTTTGAATTGCAATTGCCCAAACTAAGATGCAAATAATAATAGAACCTATATCATAGAGCTGTTGTGAGGATTAAAGTATTTAGCATATACAAAGAACTTAGAATCATGACTAATACATAGTACACAATCAATGAACCTAAGCTATTAAAACTTCTACATAGGGTGCTAGCCATTCCTCCATTGAGGGACACTAAGGTGAGCATTGAATTCCTGATATTCTGAGTAATGCTACAATACACAACACACGTGTATATATGCACACATGTCAGCATTTGTCCAGAGAAGATACCAAGAAGTAGAACTTCTATATCAAAGGGCTGCACATTTTACATTTTAATTAGGTATTGCTACGTTGCCATCCAAAGTATCTGTGTCAGTACTGCCTGATGTATTTAATAGTATCTGATGACATTATTGCTACTTATTCTAAAATTCTGCTTGCTCTATTAATTTTGTTTCCTTAGGTGTGAATTCTGCAGAATGGTATTTTAAACATATTATCTATTTTGTACACTTTGTCTTTTGTCACACTTTTTCATGATATTTGATTGCACCTCATTTTTGTAGACAAGATTTCATGTTAGGTTCTTCATTTTATCAGTTTCACAGCCTGCTTGGAAAAGTGAAGTACTTTGGACTCTTATTTGCTTTTGGAGGTCAGAGATGTAAGTGGCCTCTGCCTGCGGGCGGAGCAATGGATAGTTAGTCCTGTGACTAGGTATCCACCATCCCTCCAAGGTGTCACTGCTCCCCAGGGCCCCACCCAGTCTCTCGAAATCCAATGTCCCCACTACTTGGAAGCAGAGGTGTTCATCCTTGCTGCACATCTGGGAAGGGGAAGGACAGCAGGAAGGGAGATGTGCTGTGATAAAAGGTCCTCATTGTACTCCAAGAATCACCCTGCTAGTTTCCCTGAGTCTGTCTTGCTCCAGGCATTTCCCCGATCTATTTAGGAAGACCTCTGCCTCATTGCTGTAGCATCATCTGTGTGTACTGTGGATTGTGTGCCTTCAGCCTTCCTGCTGTCCTGTCTGCTTCCTTCTTTCAGGGATTCTTCACTATCTCTGGATCAAAGAAGGTTTTCCTTGTTTCCATTATAATTATCAATTTGAAACATTTTTCCAATTATTTCCATGGTTTTGGGGTAAGGAAGGCAAAATGCTTCTTTCTGGAAAATAAGCAAGTTGAAGTGGGAGTGTTCCTTAGTTTGGATAGTTATATGTGTCAACTCTAATCTAAAAAAAAAAAAAAAAAAAAACTGGAAGCATCAGTGTCAAGGGAAATGGTCACAGAGTGGGCTCAGCAAAGCATCTTTCCTCACAGTTCTTGGCCATCAGGCCAACTGTCAGCATTTTCCCAGGCAGCCAAGTTTCTTTCCTACGTCTTTTTCGACAGTCAGACTCAAGAAGTGGGGAAGGAAGGGGAAGAAAAGGAGAAAGGGGGAGGAAAAGAGCCATTACTAAGAGGATAATATTAGCAAAAACCCTCACCCAAGGATAGTACTTGGTTGAGCCTGCTCACCTCCTTGCAGGAACTTCATGGGGTAGACGATGGCATGGTATCTGTCTATGCTGAGGGATACCAGGACATAGGTAGAGGCGTAGAGCAGCACAACCTGAAGACAGAAATGAGAGGAGGTGAGTGGTTTCATAAAGTTGAAGAAATGCACATCATGGAAAGAAGAGCATTTTGTGCTATTTAGAAACCTAGGCACCAAACCAAGGGCTGGATGAGGTTTGGAGTATGGACAGGAATGCTGACTCCCGCCCAGGCAGAAGGTGGCTCTTCTTGGTGCTGGACTTTGCACTGCTGGCTGTGACAGGTGAGAGTGCCTCCAGTTCTCACTTGCTCACTCTCACTTGGCTTCTTGGAGACTCCCCATTTCTCCAAGGATCAGTCCCCCTTGACATTTGCGCGGTACATTTGTTTGTAATTGACTTTTAAAGCTAAACTAATTTTCTCTGCTACAGTTGACATTCCAGAATGATTAGAAACAAACGTTCATTTGCCTTTTATCAACGTGAGTTGTTGAAAGATGATAGGAGGGAATCTGGCTTCAAGGAGCCTGGGTACTGTTTTGAATCATTTATCACCATCTGGGCTGATACTCTTAGAGCTCCCCTTCTTCATCCACTTCTGCAGCAGAGCTGCCCACTAGGGTCAGCCTTTGGGTCCTCTCTTTTGCCTTCCCACCCTCTTTTATTAAGCTTACTCATGTCCTTTAATTATCCCATGTACAGTGGTATTTGCTTACTTTGCAGAGAAGAACATTTTGATTTAAGAGGTTAATATCTCTTCTGTGAAGAGCATACTCAAAAGGTAATTAAATTAAATATATCTGAAAGGATTATCAAGATGGAAAATTTTCCAATAACTTTGAGCCTCATTTCTACCAGAAGTCTAGCCATATCACTACTTTGTAAACTTTTGGTCAAATTCATAGTGAGTAGAAAGTAACTCGAAGACCGAAGTCGAAAGGTGAGTGTCTGAATTTCTTCTAAGATGAAATAGGAATAACATGAATTTGTTAATAACTTTGTCTGAATTTGTACCATTTTGTTAATTCCCTGCCTCAGAAAAATAATCAGCTACATCGATATTCTTTACATTTTTATTTCTATAACACTGTCACATATACATCCCAGCATCTGTGTTGCAGAAGATGCCATTGGAGAGGGTGTTCTGAAAACTGACCAGAGACTGAAGCCTTCCCTGAGGGATATAAGAAGAAAGTCTCATCTTGCTAAGAAGCTGATGAGTGATCAGAGAGAAAAACGGCATACAGTTTTTACAACAGCAACAAAAATAAGACGACTGTCTCCTTAGAGAAAACTGGGATTTCTTTGTGGGATCCATGGATTCAGAATTGTTAATGCTGGCCACACTGAGTTGAGGAGAAGGATGGGAACGATAACTCTCAGTGGGAGAGCTGCATGGGTTAGAATGTTGTGATGAGACAGTCATCTGCAACTGTGCTGAGTGAGATGACTGCTGCTGCTGCTGCTAAGTCGCTTCAGTCGTGTCCGACTCTGTGTGACCCCACAGACGGCAGCCCATTGGGCTCCGCCATCCCTGGGATTCTCCAGGCAAGAACACTGGAGCGGGTTGCCATTTCCTTCTCCAATGCATAAAAGTGAAAAGTGAAAGTGAAGTCGCTCAGTCGTGTCTGACTCAGCGACCCCATGGACTGCAGCCCACCAGGCTCCTCCGCCCATGGGAGTTTCCAGGCAAGAGCACTGGAGTGGGATGCCATTGCCTTCTCCAGAGAGATGACTGGCTCACACAAATTCAGGACCTGGGGCAAGAGAAAAGGTCACAACAGACTGGCCAGAGAAGCAGGAAGACTTAATAAAGAGATATCTACTTTTGAGACATGGTCAAAAAGAATATTTCACTTCAGGAATCTTCAAACATCTAGACAGAGTTTTTTTTTTTTTTTTTTTTAATGTTAAAGATTATCTGAAGGAGATACACCTCAAATTGTCATGCCTCCTCTCCACAAAAATAAATGCCAGAAAACAGAACAAAAAGATTAATGAGTATTGAAAGAAAAATTGTGATTCAAAAATTTGGTAAATATTTTTGTACCAAGGCACAGAATAATTTTCTTACATATTACTAGAAGGAAGACATCACCTACTTTTGGAAAAAAATCTTTCTTGAAGAAACATTTCTGCTGACTGAGAACTGTTTTGAAATTAAGTACTCAAGAAGAGGAAAGGGGATAGAATATGAAAGCCATAGTAAGCAATGAGTCAGAAAAACACAAAATGTTTAAAATAGCTATGAATATCTTACATAATATTTCAGAGAAAATTTGGTGAGTTGGATGAGGGCAGAAAGTAGAAGGAAAGCAATTGTATCAAATTTCTATTTAGATATTTTAGACATCTTTTTTGCTGTTTTTATTTTGATAGAGATGTATTGCACTTTAAAGATAAGCTATGATAGAGTAAAATAGAAATAGAGAACAAAGATTTATTAGAGTCCTATGGCCACCATAACAAATTGCCACAAACACTGTGGCTTAAACCAACATACATTTATTCTTTTATATTTTTGGAGACCAGAAGTCAGAATCAGTTGTACTGGGTCAGAATCAAGGTGTTGGTAGGGCCACTCTCCCTCTCGAGGCTCTGGGGGAGAATTCTTTCCTAGTCTTTTCCAGCTTTAGGTGGCTACCAGAGAACTTTGCATTGTGGTCACACCAATACCATCTTTGAGCCCATGGTTACAGTACCCCTTCTGTCTGTGCGTCAGTCTTCCTCTGCCTCCCTCTTACAAGGATGTGTATGTTTGCCTTTGGATTCAATAGTAATAACTATTGAGATAATTCAGAATCGTCTTCTCATTTCAAAATCATTGAATTAATCACATTTGCAAAGTCTTTTTTGCCATATAAGGTAACATACATAGGTTTCATGTATTAGGATTTAGAAATGTTTGGGGGGCCATTTTTCAGCCTACCACAATTATAACCAAATATATAGAAAGGGAAAAAATGAGTGAATAACAAATTAACACAGAAAGATTAAAATGGTATGATTGAAAGTGAAAGTGAAGTCTGTCAGTCATGTCCAACTCTTTGCGACCCCGTGGACTGTAGCCCTCCAGGCTCCTCCATCCATGGGATTCTCCAGGCAAGAATACTGGAGTGGGTTGCCATTTCCAAACACTATTTGTCAAAATAAAAATGAATGGCTTGAGCTCCTCCACTGATACAAAGATTGTTTACACAACTCTTCCCCAAATCCAACTGTATACTGTTTAGAAGAGAAACTTCTAAAACCAAAAGATTATCAAAGTTTAAAAATAAAGTGATGGCCAATCGTATAATGAGCAAGTGAAAACTAAAAGAAAGCATTCATTGCAATAGTACTGTTAGACAGATTAAATTCAAAGCAATTAGTACTACATGGATTGACCATCATTTATATTATAATAGATACAATACCACAATGGCAACAGAATATCAATAAACCTAAATGTAACATTGAACCCAGGTCTCCCACATTGCAGGCAGACACTTTATGGTCTGAGCCACCAGGGAAGCCCAAATGTAACAGTAGCATAACACTAAATATAGAGAAACACTGGGCTGGAGGAAGCACAAGCTGGAATCAAGATTGCCAGGAGAAATATCAATAGCCTCAGATATGTAGATGACACCACCCTTATGGCAGAAAGTGAAGCGGAACTAAAAAGCCTCTTGAAGAAAGTGAAAGAGGAGAGTGAAAAAGTTGGGTTAAAGCTCAACATTCAGAAAACGAAAATCATGGCATCTGGTCCCATCACTTCATGGCAAATACATGGGGAAACAGTGGAAACAGTGTCAGACTTTATTTTTGGGGGCTCCAAAATCACTGCAGATGGTGATTGCAGCCATGAAATTAAAAGACGCTTACTCCTTGGAAGAAAAGTTATGACCATCCTAGATAGCATATTAAAAAGCAGAGATATTACTTTGCCAATAAATGTCCGTCTAGTCAAGGCTATAGTTTTTCCAGTAGTCATGTATAGATGTGAGAGTTGGACTGTGAAGAAAACTGAGCACCGAAGAATTGATACTTTTGAAATGTGGTGTTGGAGAAGACTCTTGAGAGTCCCTTGGACTGCAAGAAGATCCAACCAGTCCATTCTAAAGGAAATCAGTCCTGGGTGTTCTTTGGAAGGAATGATTCTGAAGCTGAAACTTCAGTACTTTGGCCACCTCATGCGAAGAGTTGACTTATTGGAAAAGACTCTGATGCTGGGAGGAATTGGGGGCAGGAGTAGAAGGGTACGACCGAGGATGAGATGGCTGGATGGCATCTAAAAAAAAAAAAAAAAAATTCTTGTAGAAAAATGAGACTTAAATGCAGAAAACTTAAAATTTTTTATTTAGAAAAATGCCAGATTGGATTCATTTAAAGTAGAATCTCTGGACTGACTTTAAAAAATCAATATATTTTATCTTTTAGAACAATTTTAGTTTTACAGAAAAAATTGAGCAGATAAGACAAAGAGTACCCATATTAGCCACCCCACCCCACCCCCCCACACACACATACTTTCTCTTCTTATTAAACCTTACATTAGTGTGGTCAATTTTTTAAAATTAACAGACTGATATTGATACATTATGATTAACTGAAGTCCATGGCTTGTATTGAGATTCACTATTTGTGTTGTACAGTTTCATGGGTTTTGATAAATGCATAATGCCATGTATCCTTTATGTTATACAGAAGAGATTTACTGTCCTAAAAATCCCTTGTGCCTTTATCTATTTAATCCTTGCAAATCCCTGGCAACCACTGATCTTTTTACTGTCTGCATGGTTTTTCCTTTTCCAATGTCATGTAGTTATAATCACACAAACATAGTCTTTTTAGACTTGCTTCTTTCAGTTAGCAATGTGCTTTTAAGATTCCTCCACGACTTTTCATGGCTTGATAACTCATTTGGTTTATTTATCCATTCGGCTTCTGAGGAGTATCTTGCTTTCAATTTTTTGCAGTTGTGAATAAAACTACTATAAACATTCTTGTGCAGACTTTCATGTGGATATAAGTTGTCAACTCAACTGAGTAAATACCTAGGAGCACAATTGCTAGGTCTTATGGTAAGAGTATGTTCAAGTTTACAAGAAATTGCCGAACTGTCTTCTAAAGTGTACCATTTTGCATTTCCACAAAAGATGAATGAGACTTCCTATAGCTACATATTCTCAGTCCCATTTGGTATCATCAGTTTAAAAAATATTGTTTTAGTCATTTTAATAGGTGTGTAGTGGTATCTCATTGTTTTAATTTGGAATTTCCTAACTCCTAAGTAGTGAACGTTGGAATTCCTTCTATATGCTTGCTAGTCATCTGTAGATCTTCTTTGGTGAAGTATCTGTTCAGGTCTTTTGACCACTTTGATCAGGGTTGTTTATTTTCTTATTGTTATTTGAGGATTTCTTTGTTTCTTTGACTTACCTGGTGGCTCAGACAGTAAAGCATCTGCCTACAATGTGGGACATCTGGGTTCAAACTCTGGGTCAGGAAGACCTCCTGGAGAAGGAAATGGCAACCCACTCCAACATTCTTGCCTGGAAAATCCCATGGCCAGAGGAACCTGGTAGGCTACAGTCCATGGGGTTGCAAGAGTTGCACACTACTGATGGCATCACTGACTTGATGGACGTGAATTTGAATGAACTCCGGGAGTTGGTGATGGAAAGGGAGGCCTGGTGTGCTGCAATTCATGGGGTCGCAAAGAGTCGGACATGACTGAGCGACTGAACTGAACTGAACTGAAATATATATAACTAAAATGTTCGAAGTTCTACAGAGGAAACAAGTACAATAATACATAGGTAGAAATAATTAAACAAACTCTAAGAATGATACACATTATTATAAAATATCTAGGCAGTATTTCAAAAATTAATCATAAACTAAGCTATCAAGGAAAAAAAACCCTCAATATATTCCAAAAAGTGAAATTTATACAATTCACAAATTTAAAACAACAAGCAATGAAAGCTGCTTTCTTTTACTTTTGTTTATCAAATATATGTTTTTTATATTTTTCCCAGTTCTGTGCCCTATTTTTCCAGTTTCTTGACAGTGTCTTTTGCAGAGAATAAATTTTAAATTTTCATAAAACCCCAACTTTCAATTGTTTCTTTCATGGAATGTGCTTTTGATGCTATATCTAAAAAAATCACAGAAACACCCAAAGTCCCCTGATTTTCTCCTATGTTATTTTCTAGTAGTTTTATAGTACTTCATATTTCATTCCAATCTGTGATCCATATTGAGTTAGTTCTTGTGAAAGGGGTGAAATCTATGATTGGATTCTTACTTATTTATTTTTGCAAATGGATATCCAGTGACTCCAGCAGCATTTCTTGAGTAGGCTATCCTTTCTCCATTGAACTGTCTTTGATCCTTTGTGTGTATCTCTTTCTGCACTGTCTATTCTGCTCCATTGATCTATTTGTTGATTCTTTTCTAGTATCATGCTGTTTTGATTTTTGGAGCATTTTGTAATTCTTGAAATCAGATAGGGTCAATCTTCCATCCATATTCTACTTTTTCCATATTGTATTGAGTGTTCTGTGTTTTTTACTTAAACTTTAGAGTTTGTCCATATATATAAAATAACCTGGTGGGATTTTGATTGGAATTGCATTGAATTTATAAGTTGTACTGGCAGAATTATCATCTTGACAATAGTGAGTCTTCCTATCTATGAACATGGAATATCTATACATTTCAAGATATTGTTTGATTTTTTTTCAGAGTTTTTCCAGTTTTTTTCATATTGATCTTGCACATATTTTGTTATATTTATATCCAAATATTTCATATTTTGGGTGCTAACATAAATGGTACTGTGTTTTAAATTTTAACTTCAAATTGTTGATTGCTGGTATATGAAAAGACATCTGAACTTTTGTATGTTCAGTTCAGTTTAGTCACTCAGTCGTGTCCTACTCTTTGCAACCCCATGGACTGCAGCACGCCAGGCTTCCCTGTCCATCACCAACTCCTGGAGCTTACTCAAACTCATATCTATTGAGTTGATGATACCATCCAGCCAGCTCATCCTCTGTCGTCCCCTAACCTTGTATTCTGTGACCTTGCTGGTTTTCACTTTATTGTCTATATAGACAAAGTTATTTGTAAACACAGATGTTTTTAATTTCATCTTTCTGTACCAATCTGTGTAACCTTTTAATTTTTTTTCTTGTCATTTGGAATTAGTTGGAACTTCCAGCATGATGCTGAATATGAGTGTGAGAGGAGACATCTTTGTGTTATTTCCAGTCTCAAGAGGAAAGCTTCTTGCTTCTCACCATTAAGCCTGAGGTTAGTTGTAGGTTTTTTGTAGATTTTTGTTATCAAGTTGAGGAAGTTTCTCTCTATACATAGTTTGCTGAGAGTTTTTATCATGAGTGGGTATAGGATTTTCTCAAATGCTTTTTCTGTATCTACTGATAGGATCATATAATCTTTTCTTACCTTTTTAAAATGTCATGAATTACATCAATTGAGTTTTGAATGTTGAACCAGCCTTGCATACGTGAAATAAATCCCATTTGGTCATGGTGTGTGAGGAAATAATGAGATGTCTGCAGTCTGGAGGAAGGCTGTCACCTGACCAGGCTGGTACACTAATTGTCGACTTCCAGCCTCCAGAACTGTGAGAAATAAATATTGTTGTTTATAAGCCACCTACTCTGTGAAAGTTGCTCAGTCTTGTCTGACTCTTTGTGACCCCATGGACTATATAGTCCATGGAATTCTCCAGGTCAGAACGGTATTTTTATATCAGCATCCTTGGACTAAGACAGCCAGCATATGTCAAAAAAAATAATAACCCA
Organism: Cephalophus harveyi; assembly: GCA_006410635.1. Lineage (NCBI taxonomy): Eukaryota > Metazoa > Chordata > Mammalia > Artiodactyla > Bovidae > Cephalophus > Cephalophus harveyi. Next base: position 158,455 of record SJYT01051363.1, on the reverse strand, counting down.
GAAATTTTGCCTAATGCTTGAACTAGGAATGCTTAGTTCTTATTATTGCTTACTTGTGTTTTCTTTATACATGTATTATTTTTAACAAACAAAAAACATGAAAAATATAAATTTTGCTTGTCCTTTCAACTATGAAGAAGTGAGCAATTTGTTGCAGCAAAGTACAGGGTTTTTTATACTGTTTTCCTTATGAAGAATCCAAGAGGTAATTTTGGTGTCACTTTGCCTCATCATATTTGGAAGGTGCTACATACCTGCAAATAACGGACCACGCGGCAAACCAGGTCAGGTGCCATGAAGTCTCCAGTGAATCTCCAAATGATATCTGTCAAGATGTTAACCAGTCCTGTGAAAGAATCTAGCAAAAACACATAAAAGTGGTTGATTTCAATCTCTTTCAAATTTGCAGCTATGCTACAGTAGAAATGAATTCCTGGAGCCTTTTTTTTTTTCCTAATGTATTAGGTGGCAAATGGCTTCCCTGATAGCTCAGTTGGTAAAGAATCTGCCTGCAATGGGGGAGACCTGGGTTCAATCCCTGGGTCAGGAAGATACCCTGGAGAAGGGAAAGGCTACCCACTCCAGTATTCTGCCCTGGAGAATTCCATGGACTGTGGTCCATGGGATCGCAAAGAGTCAGACACAACTGGGTGACTTTCACTTTCACTTTCAATAGAGAAAATGTAAGGCAAGGTAAGAGTTAAATTTTGTATTAGAGTCTGTCGCCACTCAGATGCAGCCACTTAGGAAGGATTTTTGTAATGTATTATCACAGAGTTGACCTTTTAAGTCATGGAAGAGGAGTTTTAAAGATGTTTGCTGCTGCTGTTGCTAGGTTGCTTCAGTCGTGTCCGACTCTGTGCGACCTCATAGATGGCAGGCCACTAGGCTCCTCCAGGCAAGAACACTGGAGTGGGTTGCCATTTCCTTCTCCAGTGGATTAAAATGAAAAGTGAAAGTGAAGTCGCTCAGTCGTGCCCGACTCTTAGCGACCCCATGGACTGCAGCCTACCAGGCTCCTCTGTCTATGGGATTTTCCAGGCAAGAGTACTGGAGTGGGTTGCCATTGCCCAAGGACAGTGTGAGGTCCAATATAAGGCAAAACTGAGAAAAGGCAAATATTTATTCCCATGAAGCCTTTCAAAATTTTCCTTTCTGCACCCATCATTTTATAACTTGGACGTCTTGTTACTGCCCTGCATGAGTTGTGGTCCTCTTCCTCTACTTTCTTCTTCTTTCCTCTTTGGACAAAGTCAAGTGCATGATCAACTGACTTAGTTTTTTAAACTACTGAGGAATTGAAGCCAAAATCTGAGACCAATGTTAGAGACTTTGTGCTCAGTTCTATAATTGCAGACTATATAAGTTGTACAGATGTCCAGAGCTATGGCAAAATATGCTGTGTGTCTAGAAGTTCCTTCGCCCCATACCTCTATGCAGATATTTCTCATTAATTATGTGATCCAGAATCATTCTCAAATCAGTGCTTCAGGGATTTTCTGCTGATCAATGGGTAGGACTAGAACTTAAGATGGATTCATTGCCTTAGGGCCACTTTCTTGAGACATGGGCTATAACACTCTGTCAAGGACCTGAAAACCTTTTTTATCAGAATCTTCACCATTAATAAAGTCTGAGCCCTGAGTTTAGCATCAAAGCCTTCCACAGTCTGGTCTTGCCTGCCCCTTGCCAAGTCCCCAACTGGCATTTTTATATTGAACATCAGTGTTCTGCCTGTTTCTCCCCTTTTGGTTCCCTATAGGTAACAACAATTGGAAGCATTGGCAAGAACAAAGAAACTACCACAAAACTGTCTAAAAAGTTGGAGAAGAGAAATCTCACAGCAATTCTGGGTAGTCAGAGATGTTCTAGCTGAGAAGGTCAGATGAGAGCAGGGTCTTCAGAGTTGTGGCGTTGTGATTTGATCAGATAGGAATTTCATGAAGCTTTTACTGGCAGGAATAGATTCAAATGAGTGGAATGGACACTGGAGTTACTTAGATATGTTCTTTTGGTTTATTTATTACTTAATTCTGTAAAAAAATTAAGGGAAAAAAAAAAACCCAATCTCTAGATCTAAGTGGTTATGTGAACAATTATAATGTGCTCCAGTTTAAAAAAAAAAAAAAAGGCAATTTCCCTCTGGAGCACAAACTTAAATAAGGCCATCACTGGAAGGAGACTGTCAATGGACTGTGCCACTGCATTTGTTATTTGCTATTAAGTAAATGCTGCTCTATCTGATCGGTAAATGCTATTTAGTTGCCTAAGTAATTGAGGACATTGCAAATAAGCCTTCCCTAAATGGCAATTAATGGGACCTTGGGAACAAAGGACACATTTGAAAGGCTTAATCACTTCTATGTATTACTCTTGCTTTTTAAAATCTCTTCTGTGAACAATTCTAGGAAACTGTCATACTCAGAAAAGCCAAAAACAGGCTCACAGCAGTCTTTAGTGCTCCTTTGACAGATTCTTACAAACTTGAAAGTGGGTTCCCAGTTAGAACAGGAGAATGGGTATTGTAGGGAGAAGTCAAAATGAGGTGACCCCTGAACTGAACCCTAAAGGTTTGGACAGGTCAGTGGAAGAGGGAGGGAAGGATGTTAACTCTGGCACAGATGACAGCATGAATGAAGTTATGGAGGTGAGACAGAGTGAGATGAGAAACTCAGTTGCTTTTGCATATGAAACAACATCTATTTGTTGCTGCTGAAGCCTAAAATAGATGCTTGAAAGTGGCAAGAAATGGGCCTGGAGAGTCAAGAACCAAGGATTTTTAAGGTCTTATGTGCCAATTAAAGGAGCTTTCGTCCCCCCCACCCCCCATATACTGGGGGGAAAATTAAATGTTTATGTATCCAAACATGTGTTTTACATGGGCGAGGGGAGTGGGTAGATCCGTTTGGTAGGTCCAGTACTGAATTTGGGCTTCCCTGGTAGCTCAGATGGTAAAGAATTGGCCTGCAATGCAGGTGAGCCGATTTCAATCTCCGGGTCAGGAAGATCTCCTGGAGGAGGGAATTGGTACCCACTCCAGTATTCTTGCCTAGAGAATTCCATGGACAGAGAAGCCTGGCTGGCTACAGTCCATAGGATTGCAAAGACTCAGACATGACTGAGTGACTAACACACAATACTGGAATTGCCATTTATGTTTGTTAGGGAACTGTGCAGAAGTTCAAGAAAGAGATCATTGGTACCTAGCGTATGTCAAATAGGAGCAAAAATAGAGAAGAAAATGCAGATATGACATATAATTTGAAGGTAAAATAAGGAGGACTTTGGTGTTTTAAAAGTGAGGTAGAGGGAGGAGTCAACACTATATTAGGGTCCTGGAATGGGTAGATGGTGGTGCTTCCTGCAAATACAGGAAGATAAGCTCATTCTATTCGGGTTGCTTCCAGGTTTCAGCTGTCCCAAATAAAACTACTATGAACATTCCTATATAAGATTTTATGTGGACATAAGTTTTCATTTTCTTATTTAACCCAGGAGTAGACTGTTGGGCCCTAGGGTAAGTATAGCTTTTCATAAGAAACTGCTCAACTGTTTTCCAGAGTTGCTGTACCAGAGTGCTCCTTACCAATAGAGTATAAGAAATACTTCTGCATCCTTGGTACCACTTGATATTCTCAATGTGTTTTATTTATTCAACCATGAGTGTACTGTGCTGTGCTCAGTTCCTCAGTCATGCCCGACTCTTTGCAACGCTTTGAACTGTAGCCCACCAGGCTCCTCTGCCCATAGGATTTTCCAGGTAAGAATACTGGAATGGGTTGCCATGTCCTACTCCAGAGATCGAACCTGCATCTCCTGTGTCTCCGGCATTGTGGGCAGATTCTTTACCTGCTGAGCCATTGGGGAAGCCCAGACTGTGGCCTTTCATTATGACTTCAATGTGCATTTCCCTAACGGTTGATGATGTTGTTGCTGTGGACATCCTCAGTCCCTAGAGGCTTCAGATTCCTCTTGGATGCTCTATTAGCATGGGAGTTGGGGTGTTGGAGGGTTTTAATACTCCACTTTTGGCTTTCAGATGCATTTGTAGTCCTGTAGCATTGTTACTATTTGCTGCTCAATGCTTACTAAGCTGGTAGTTGTAATGCTCTATTTTTTCCTGGCCAAGCCTCAGTCTCACATAGACCTGTACACCTGGGCCCTGGGGGTGGGACATTCTCAGTGTTCCAGTTCCTCCCTGGAAATCAAAGTGGTGGGTCTTGTGTGGAGAGATTTTGAATGTCTTTCCCTAGTGGTAGGAGACTTCTAATTAGTATTAGTTTAATATCCTGGCCCAGCCATTTTATACCTCCATCCCCAAGAGCTGAGGGATTTTTATTTCTGTGCCTTTCCTTGTTCTCTAGGGCATTTGGTCCTGCAGTGGCCTAGGGCTTTTGTTGAAAGAAGTGACTGGCAAGAAGGAAGTATTTCATGCTTTTCCTGTAGGCATAGCCTAAACCTTCTTGTATACCTGCACACCATCTCTATAACAACTCTTCAGCTCTGGCGTTGTAGTGTGAAGGCAGCCATAGGTACTCCTCTAACTGAATGGACATGGCTATGTCCCAATAAAACTTTATTTATAAAAATGGGTTTGGGCTGAGATGAACCTCTGGGCTATAGTTTGCCGCTCCCTGATCCATAGAATAAAGTCCAAATGCCCTATTGTGACTTTTGGAGCCTTTCTGCCTCTTTCTTCAGTTTGATCCTTTCTCATCCTCTCCTAAATTCATGCTATAAGAGAAACCCTTTCAACCAGTACATTAATAGTGACACCAGTTTGATGGTCAAAACATTGGTTAAAGAAAGAAAGCACATCCACAAAACTACCTTAAAATATCTTAACATAAAACTTGAGTGTACATTTGTCTTATCTTTCACATAGGGGCAAGACTTTGATTTTATAAATCATCTTTTTTAGTGCATAAAATGCCTCCATAATGCATCTTTCATCATTTCCAGTCCTGGTTTCTTTAGAGTGAGAACTTGAGATATCAGCAAAGCAGTTTGAGGCAGAATCTCATCGTAGGGAATTTTATAATCCTCCTTTATTCTTTTATAGTTCCATTTCCTGGGCTTGCTTCTGTTGTAGCTTCTCTTAGTGACTCAGTAAAAATAAAAGTCAAGTTTTTTCAAAATATCCAACTTAATTTTCACAGAAACAACAACTCTCCAGTGTTGTTTATGTTAATTATAAAATTTCAGTAATGAGTACAACTGGCACAAACTGATTGGGAACAAACTCCTGTGACTCACATAATACAAGAAGTGGAGGCAGAAAGGGGACAGGCTCATTAGTGTCCATCCGACTTGCCACAGATGCTGGTAGGGTATTTTCAGCTAGTTTGCAGAAAGAGTGGAAGTGCTGCTTAATCAAGTGAAGCACTTAAGATGTAGTTAAGAGAGAAGACCTTACTGTTCCTTGACCATCCCCAGCGTTTTCCTCTGCCAGCCCTTTTCTTTATGTCAGTCCCTTGACTTGGCAAATTCTTTGCCTGGAGAATCCCAGGGACGGGGGAGCCTGGTGGGCTGCCATCTCTGGGGTCGCACAGAGTCGGACATGACTGAAGCGACTTAGCAGCAGCAGCAGCACCTGAAGGATATCTCTTAACTTTTTAAAGTTTAGTTCAAGATTAGCTCCTTTATGATGCATGTTCTTCTTCCTGAAGACTACTGAGATTGGCTGATTCCCTCTTCTGGGCTTCTCCCTACCGTACTATCGAAGTACCTGTAACACATTAACGTTTTTAATATTTTTTTTCGATTACACTATAGTTTGGGAAGATAGAGATTTTTTAAAAATTCACCTTTATGTCTCTGGACCCTGACATTGTTTTATTATGTGGTAAAAGCTTGGTAACTTCCTACTAAATAAATGACTACATTGTTACTGCTGTTGCTTGACTGGCTGGCTGCAGGCTCCTGCAGAGGTTGCTAGAGAGGTGATGCCTCAGAGCAGATGGAGCCACATTAACCATCTTCTTCAATGTAGATTAAGATAGTGATTAGAAATCCAGATGCTGGAAGGAGGAATATGATTGGAAGTTTTGTTCCCTCAATAGGTTTCCAAAAGAGCTCTCTCTACAAATGACCCAATTTGGCTCCTTTTAATGGCCGAGTAATATTCCATGTGTATATGTAAAATAGATAGCTAGTGGGAACCTGCTATATAGCGTAGGGAACTCAGCTTGGTGCTCTGTGATGACCTTGATTGCTGTTTGGGAGGGAGGTCCAAGACAGAGGGGATATGTGTATATGTATAGCTGATTCACTTCATTGTACAACAGAAACTAACACAATATTGTAAAGCAACTGTACCCCAATTTTTCTTTTTAAAAGAGCTCTCTTGATTCTAAGGTCTCTGCTAGGTTGCAGCACCACGGTGGCTGTGCCTTATTCATGTTTTTATTCTCATCCCCTTTTATACTGTCTTGCAAAACATTCAGTGTTTGCTAGAAAAAGAAGGAAATGTTAGCTTACAAAACATATTTGCAAATACCTTGAAAATGCAAGGCCACCAGTGTAGGATTCACTCTGCATAGAGAGAAAGTTGAAGCACCATTTCTACTTGCTTTAAGTTGATGTTTGAACTTTCCCATGCAGAGCAGAATTATAGGAATAGTGAACACCTAGAAAGCTGAGCAGAGAAGGCGATGGCACCCCACTCCAGTACTCTTGCCTGGAAAATCCCATGGATGGAGGAGCCTGGTAGGCTGCATTCCATGGGGTCGCTAAGAGTCAGATATGACTGAGCGACTTCACTTTCACTTTTCACTTTCATGCATTGGAGAAGGAAATGGCAACCCACTCCAGTGTTCTTGCCTGGAGAATCCCAGGGACGGGGGAGCCTGGTGGGCTGCCGTCTACGGGGTCACACAGAGTCGGACACGACTGAAGCGACTTAGTATCAGTAGCAGAAAGCTGAGTAACTCTTTTTCTTGGCAACTGAGTAGTACATGAACATTTGTCGCACTGGATAGGGGGCTACTGAATACAAACACAATTTCTATAAGATTGAGATTTCTGATAATGTGAGATATTTTAGTGCCAACTAGGGATTATGGAGCAGTGTTGCTTGGTTTTACTGTCGGGACACTCTGAGTAACAATTTCAACCATGAATCTCCAGAGTTTGTGATGCTTCTAGTTCAACTCAATGTCATTGTGTTGTTTGTTTTGTTTTAAAAGCAAGGGAGGTGATAATGGCTTGTTTGCTTGCAGTTGCGCAGGAAACTATTTTTGATATTACTAAGGATCCCACTCTCTCCCACTTTGCTTTTATAACAGCCATATGCTTGAGAACACTCTAAATGGAATATTTCAAGACCTTATGTGAAAGTTAGTTTAATGAGAGAACTTGCGTTGCCCAAACTGATGTCAGATGATTAACTGCCAAGTAAAATTATTTCTCAGAAAAGTAAGTTCTCGTGTCTCTAAGTTTTGGGCTCATTTTACAATACTAATATAATTCTGGCACCATGCCCTTCACCAAGATTGAGTACTAGCTGAGCTTAATGGCCTAAACTGTCAACTCCCAGGTTCTTTATTAATTCTGGGAAAAGTGGCCTGCACCTCCCTCATTATTGCTCAATTAGGTAAATAATTATCACATCCATTCCCATTAGAGCACTCTCTTCACAGAAAGCTTCATTCCTCAGATTTTTCAATTAGTCTTAATAAGTCATAAAATGCCACTAATGTCTCTCTTTCTCCATTGGTCCACCAAACAAATAAAATCATATCTCCAATTAAAGAAACCCAAGTCCTCCTAAAACGTATTCCCTTTGCTTCTGTAGTACTCAAAAGCCAAGAATCTCATTTAATGAGGCCAACTGGTCAGCCATTGGTCATTGCTGAAGAATTCTTACACTCATATGTACAAACATCAAGTTCAGCAAGAGCAAACGTTTCCTTAAGATAAGGGAAAATAAGGCACTGAGTCACTACTACTTCTCCTCCATTTTACGTGGAAATGTCTTGAGGCAGGGTCATGCACAATCATCACTGCACAGCATGGGACTCAAGCCAACTCAGTATAAATGTAAGAAATGGACAACTTGATTCCTCTTGTAATGAGATTGTGTTTCCCTCTTAAAAAGAACTGACGTCAGTGCATCAATTTATTATAGGATGTTTACAAATCTAAGTGTGGGGGTGGGGAAATTCATTTGTAGTTATCCAAGAGACAAGTTCTTTAAATATCTTTTTTTCCCTTTGTCCTCTTGCACAAGGACAAATGAGTTGTAGCAGGTTGGGATGGATGTGGTAGATTGTATCAAGAACTATTTGGACCATCATTGTCTTGGATGGTCTTTGTGGCTGCCCTTTTGTATAATTTAAAATCTCAGTAACTATCTTATTTCACTGATGCTGCCCAGGACTGTACTGTGCACCTCTCTGTCATCAAGGGTTTTGTAGTTAATATATGTTGTTTAAAAATCATAGAGATCAAATTACCAACATCCATTGGATCATAGAAAAGACAAGAGAATTCCAGAAAAACATTTACTTCTGCTTCATTGACTATGCTAAAGCCTTTGACTGTGTGGATCATAACAAACTGTGGAAAATTCTTAAAAGAGATAGGACTACCAGACTACCTTACCTACCTCCTGCAAAACCTGTATGCAAGTCAAGAAGCAACAATTAGAACTGGACATGGAACAATGGGCTGGTTCCAAATTGGGAAAGACGTACATCAAGGCTGTATATTGTCATCCTGCTTATTTAACTTAAATACAGAGTACATCATGCAAAATGCTGGGCCTATCTGGTCTCATCAGTTCAACTCAGCTCAGTCGCTCAGTTGTGTCCGACTCTTTGCGACCCATGAACCAGGGCATGCTAGTCCTCCCTGTCCATCACAAACTCCTGGAGTTCACACAAACTCATGTCCATTGAGTCAGTGATGCCATCCAACCATCTCATCCTCTGTCATCTTTTCCTTCTGCCCTCAATCTTTCCAGGCATAAGGGTCTTTTCAAATGAGTCAGCTCTTTGCATCAGGTGGCCAAAGTATTGGAGTTTCAGCTTCAACATCAGTCCTTCCAGTGAACACTCAGGACTGATCTCCTTTAGGATGGACTGGTTGGATCTTCTTGCAGTCCAAGGGACTCTCAAGAGTCTTCTCCAACACCACAGTTCAAAAGCATCAATCCTTCAGTGCTCAGCTTTCTTTATAGTCCAACTCTCACATCCATACACGACCACTGGAAAAACCATAGCCTTGACTAGATGGACCTTTTTTGATAAAGTAATGTCTCTGCTTTTTAATATGCTGTCTAGGTTGGTTATAACTTTCCTTCCAAGGAATAAGTGTGTTTTAATTTCATGGCTGCAATCACCATCTACAGTAATTTTGGAGCCCCAGAAGATGAAGTCAGCCACTGTTTCCACTGTTTCCCCATCTATTTGCCATGGAGTGATGGGACCGGATGCCATGATCTTCGTTTTCTGAATGTTGAGATTTAAGCCAACTTTTTCACTCTCCTCTTTCACTTTCATCAAGAGGCTTTTTAGCTCTTCTTCATCTTGGAGGATTTTGAGCATTACTTTACTAGCATGTGAGATGAGTGCAATTGTGCAGTAGTTTGAGCATTCTTTGGCATTGCCTTTCTTTGGGGTTGGAATGAAAACTGACCTTTTCCAGTCCTGTGCCCACTGCTGAGTTTTCCAAATTTGCTGACACATTGAGTGCAGCACTTTCACAGCATCATCTTTTAGGATTTGGAATAGCTCAACTGGAATTCCATCACCTCTACTAGCTTTGTTCGTAGTGATGCTTTCTAAGGCCCACTTGACTTCACATTCCAGGATGTCTGGCTCAAGATGAGTGATCACACCATCGTGATTAACTGGGTCATGATAATCCTTTTTGTACAGTTCTTCTGTGTAATCTTGCCAGTCTCATCACTTCATGGCAAATAGATGTGTAAATAATGTAAACAGTGACAAACTTTATTTTCTTGGGATCCAAATTCACTGTGGACAGTGACTGCAGCCATGAAATTAAAAGACACTCCTTGGAAGAAAATCTATGACAAACCTGGACAGCATATTAAAAAAAGTAGAAACATTACTTGGCCAACAAAGGACCGAATAGTCAAAGCTATGAGTTTTCCAGTAGTCATGTACAGGTGTGAGAGTGGACTATCCAAAAAGCTAAGCACCAATGAATTGATGCTTTTGAACTGTGATGTTGAAGAAGACTCTTGAGAGTCCCTTGGACTGCAAGGAGATCCAACCAGTCCATCCTAAAGGAAATCAGTCCTGAATATTCATTGGAAGGACTGATGCTGAAGCTGAATATCCAACACTTTGACCATCTGATGCAAAGAGCCGACTCGTTAGAAAAGACTTTGATGCTGGGAAAGATTGGAGGCAGGAGGAGAAGTGGATAGAAGAAGATGGGATGATTGGATGGCATCACTGACTCAATGGACATGAGTTTGAGCAAGTTCCAGGAGATGGTGAAGGACAGGGAAGCCTGGCATGCTGTAGTACATGGGGTCACAAAGAGTCAGATATGACTGAGCTACCAAACAACAACAACAACAAATAATCACAGAGAACTAGGTAGCCTCTGCTGCTGCTAACTCACTTCAGTTGTGTCTGACTCTGAGCGACCCCATAGACGGCAGCCCACCAGGCTCTGCCATCCCTGGGATTCTCCAGGCAAGAATAGTGGAGTGGGTTGCCATTTCCTTCTCCAATGCATGAAAGTGAAAAGTGAAAGTGAAGTCACTCAGTGTCCAACTCTTTGCGACCCTATAGACTGCAGCCTACCAGGCTCCTCCATCCATGGGATTTTCCAGGCAAGAGAATGGAGTGGGTTGCCATTGCCTTCTCCGTGGTAGCCTCTATGCTCTATTAATCCTCAAACAATGAAAACCTTCGCTGATATATTCCTGACACCCATGAGATAAGTTACCCTTTCATAAATCTTAAGTTAAGAGCACACATTCTATTTCCTAGTACCTACTTCCATACCCTAGGTTAACTGTAAATTGTCCCAGTGGCCCCTCGCCAGTGTGGGGTGCAGCTGTGAATGCTTCCAGATCATTGTCTGCCCCCAACCTCTTCCAACCCTGTAAGTAAGTGACCCTGTGATAAACTGACTCATTGAGTATATGAAGCTACCTGCCTCGTTTTTTTTGTCTCATAAGATGCCTTCTCAATTCAATGAACACTTTTCATTCCCTCTGTCCTGGAACAGTCTTCATGCTCTTGTCTCCTCTTGAAGGTCTATGAGAATCACTTACTGTAGATGTTTTTGGGCTTCCCCAGTGGCTCAGCAGTAAAGAATCTGCTTGCAATTCAGGGAACTCAGGTGATGTGGGTTTGATCCCTGGGTCAGGAAGATCCCTTGGAGGAGGCATGGCAACTCACTCCAGTATTTTGGCCTGGAGAATCTCATGGACAGAGGAGCCTGTCTGGTTACAGGTTACCTGGAACCTGGCAGGTTACAGTCCATAGGGATATGAAGAGTCAGACACGACTGAAGCAACTGTGCATGCACACACACACACAAGGACATTGGAGGGAATGTTTTACTGAAGTCTTATCAAAGTCCTGCATACAAGACTCCACAGGATCAATGTCCATGATCCAGAAACTTGTTGAGATGCATTTCCCTCCAGGCTGGAAGGAATTATATCTGAGGAGTTTTGCCCTTAGTTTTGGCTAATAGGAAATACAGAGTGAAATATAGTCAGCCACAATAACTTTGTAGTACCTCGAAACTTAAATTTGTTTTTGATTTTGTTGTCCCTGTAGTTTAACATTTTCCATGGCTCTTGTATTTTATTTTGTATTTTCTATTTTATTGGGTATGTCTTACATGTTACAGGCAATGCATGCAGCATGGGTCCTGAGGCCTGACTGCAGGGGTTTGGAATGTTGGTTCTGCCACATAATAGCTGCACCATCTTGGGTATATTACTAACCATGCTGAGTATCAGATTCTTTGTAAAAAATGGTAATAAGAGTACGTGATTTATAGGGATATTGTAAAGGTTAAATAGCTTGTTAAGTCCTTGGTAAAATGCATGGTGTAAGTCCTGGGTACCTCTCATTGGTGTTGATGCAACAAACAGGGCTGAATGACTAGATGGAGCACTTACATAGACTAGAAATGAATGGGATTTCACCATAAGTTCTGAGTTCATAACCAACTTTCTGGAAGATAGTTTTCTGAAAAGAACTGATATGTAAGAGATTGAGGCTTTGTTTAAATCAGATCAACAGTCAAAGCTGGCTATTTTATCTACTATAAGGCATGGAGAAGGTGAAGGTGGTAAAGTCGCTCAGTCGTGTCCGACTCTTTGCGACCCCGTGGACTGTAACCTACTAGGCTCCTCTGTCCATGGGATTTTCCAGGCAAGAATACTGGAGTGGATTGCCATTTCCTTCTCCAGGGGATCTTCCCAACCCAGGGATCGAACCCGGGTCTCCTGCATTGGAGGCAGACGCTTTAACCTCTGAGCCACCAGGGAGACCTATATTCCGTACCATCAATTAAGTTATGTAAACCGTGGATGATTCCTTTCCCACCACTAATTCAATTGACTCACGGACTGTTGACTCGGTTATGAACTCCTTTGTCTTGAGTTCTTTCTGTTCGACACTACTGACTAAGTCCCTAACCTATCGATAAACAATCGTCCCTACGACAAACACCCCGATAAGAAATAGTCAGATCAGACGAGACACGTAATATCCTTTAAAGTGTAGGGACCTGTGAGACTACTGAAGTTTACAGGGATTTGACGAAGGTGAACTCTTAGCGACTTTATACTTCCTATAACTCCGAATTTGACACTTTTATTTGACGACACGTCAAGGATATCGGGAAAGTGAGTTTATATAGGACCGGAGGTACCGAGGAACTTCTACCAACAAAGGTCCGGACCCTGACCCTTCTCATGTTCCACTCATACCTTCATTTCACAGTAGAACCGAAGTAGAAAGGTCCACTGTGAAAAAGGTTCTTTTTCGAGAGACTCAGACTAGGAACAGAAATTCGTCCTACCCCTGTTGATAACAGTCTGATGGGAACACGGTCCGTAACATGATCTGTTAAGTGTCTGTAAAAGAATAAATTACGTCACAAAATATACTTACATAGACTCGGTCTGAGACACGTGTATTTATCTTTATCACTGGTAAGTAAATCTTACACGTAAGTTGAAACGAAGTCACTATAAACCTCATATTTAACCTGAAAATATATGAGGATTGACTTATCTTATCAATCTATTTTGTTAAGTGACATTGTACGTCATGTTGTCTATGATTTTTTTTTTTTAGTGTCTTAGAATCTTCTTCGTTCTTTTGATAGTAACTTGGTTATATCTTTGAAGACGTACATTATTCCTAACTGGAGTTATTTGTTCCTTCCGGTTCAGTCCGTTTTAATACATGTTTTTGAGAAGGGTTGTGATATTGACAAGTTTTACTCCATTATCATATTAAAGACGAGGAAAACCAGTAATACTCCCAATTGAAGTCATTTCGTGTCTGAATCACGGTCAGTGTTTTCTCCTGGACGTACGTACCTCGGAGGAGACGAGTAAAGAGACTCTCTTTCCTTCGACCCCCTTAAGATCATTACAAAGATTTCGGTACATTTATTATTTACTAACTCGGTCCTACGTTAGGTCTAGAGGTCTGGGCACCACTTAATTTTGTGCAGTTGTCAAACTAAGAATCTTTTTTATCTTCAAGAATTTTGAAAACATTTTTCTCTACTCAGTAATTTCATACAAGGGTTCTCTAATAAAAATAAAAAGACCTATCTCAGACTAAGAATATTTAAAAACATGTTTTAATTTTTGAAAAAATCAAGAGAAGAAAAATATTTTTGTGGCACAGGAAAATAATGTGAAATTCAAATTTCAGCATCCATTGGTAAAGTTCTGTTGGAACACAACCACTCCCATTCCGATACATACTTTCCATGCCTGCTTTCGTGCCACAACGGCAGAGTTGGGTGGTTGTGACAGAGATAATATGGCCTTCAAAACCTAAAATGTTTATTATCTGGCTCTTAATAGAAAAAGCTGGCTGACTTCCGCTCTAGAGCTTAAGACGCCTGCTCTTTCCATTATGCCCAAGTGCTGGTGGATCCAGATTGCTTGTGACTTTGCCAAATCTTCTTGTATTCTTGGGGAATTATTAAATTGCCACTTCATTGCACTGAAATGCTTTCTGCTAGCTTACACTGGAGAGCTTTGAAGATACCAGGTAGGGCCAGATTCCCTTCTTTCATCTTAGCGAAAATCCAATCTCACTCTTTTTCTTGTTGAAAATGATTTGAATCATTAGGACGTAAAGGGGGCAAAGAGCAAACCACGCTGTAGGGCTAGGCTGAGCAGGCGTTTGGCTCTGCTGTATTTGAGCTCCTCCTTCTCCATTCTAACTGGCTCCCTGGAAGCCCAGCCCTGTCTAATGGAGACTGTGCATGAGAGGTCAAAGCACAAGCTTTAGAGTTGGGGACCTGTGTTTGAACTGTGTTTGAACTCCATTTGCTAACTATGATTCTGGGGAAATTATTTAAACTCCCCAGTTTCAGTTTCCGTAAGGCAAACATAAGAGTAACAAGAGTATCTATAGCTCAGGTAATGTGAAGCAATAAATGAGAAAATGAAAAGGTTTTCTGTTTGTTTTGCAAACAGTTGATTCAGTAAGCATCAGGCCAGAATACTGAAGTGGGTAGCCTTTCCCTTCTCCAGGGGATCTTCCCAACCCAGGGATTGAACCCAGGTCTTCCACACTGAAGGCAGATTTTTTTACCAGTTGAGCCACAAGAGAAGCCCAAGAATACTGGAGTGGTTAGCCTATCCCTTCTCCTGCGGATATTCCTGACCCAGGAATCGAACCAGGGTCTCCTACACTACAGGCAGATTCTTTACCAACTGAGCTATCAGGGAAGTCCCATTAAATATTAGCTATTGTTATTAATTATTCTGCTTACTTATCGGCAGGGAAGGAGAGAATTCTCTGATCCAAATTAAAATGTCCTAGAAGGTGCTTTTAAATATGGTTTCTGTGTTCTTTATAAATAATGCAAGCATATAATACAAAATTCAAGTAGTGCAAATAATAAAAAATAACTGTCTCACAAAACAATGTGTCTGAAATGTTCAAGGCAGTAATAGTCATAATAGCTCTAAACTGGAAATTACCTAAATGCCCATCACCAGTAAAACAGAGAAATCGATTGTAGTATATTTATACAATGAAATGCCATTCAATAGAGTGAATGGTCTGTAACTACAGGCTACAATGATGATGAATCTCTTGAACAAATGCTAAGCAAAAGCAGCCAGACAGAAAAGCACACATCTAGAGTCCATCTAGATAAGGTAGAGAATCAGGTGAAATCTCACTTTTGCCTCAGGGAATTACCCTGAGTGGAGGTGGTGATGGGAAGCTGGAGGGAGGCGGCTTAGCAAACAGCTAATAATGCTGTGTTTCTTGATTTGGGTGCTGGTTACTCAGGTGTGTTCAGTTTGTGGAAACACATCAACAGATGCTTACAAATACTTCATGGGATTCAATTTCATATTTCAATAAAAATAAAATCTAAAAATAAAAAGATAATTTCCTTCTATTTTTGACTCTTAGTCACTTAGTCCCCTCCTCAGAAGCAGCCACTGTTACCATCAAAGAGAATATACAGTCATTGAGTATATAATGACATGTCTACCTGTATGTAAGGTGCGCATTCTTCTTCTTTCTTGAAAGCAAGTTTTTACCTTATTTTATGAGGACTTTATTTTTTAGGGCAGTTTTAGGATTACAGAAAAATCAAGTAAAAGTACAGACCTCTCGTATACTCCCTGCCCCCACAGCCTCCCTCACTACCCACCCTGCACAAGAGGCTTGCATTTGTTATGAGAGATGAGCTACTGTGAGCTTTCCCAGGTGGCTCACTGGGTGAAGAATCCATGAGACATTGGTTTGATCACTGGTTTGGGAAGGTCCCCTCAAGGAGAGCATGACAACCCACTCCAGTATTCTTGCCTGGAGAATTCCCATGGACAAAGGAGCCTGGCGGGTTACAGTCCATAGGGTTGCCAAGAGTCAGACACAACTGAAGCTACTGAGCAAGCATTCACGCGTGTATGAACTACAGTGATACATTATAATCATCCAAAGTTTGTAGCTTACATTAGGGTTCACTCCTGGTGTTGTACATCCTGGAGGATGGACAAAAGTATAATAACATGTATCTATCATTATAGCATCCTTCGCTGCCCTGAAAACCCTCTGTCTGAGAGCAAGTTTTGATGTGGCTGGCCTTTTGACGAGTCAGCCATCCGCTGCAAAGAGGACAGTAGATCTCAGGAGGTCAGGTAGAAAAGAGGAGATGAGAAAGGGTCCTGATTCTGGGTGACCTTCTTCCAGCTGGCAAGGTTTCTGCAAATGTTTGTTGACAACAGTCAAAGAGAATTTAGGGGCTTCAAGATGGCTGGACCTTCTTGGTGTTGGATTGGGCCCCATATAAGGTCATCCTATATCTTTGTGTTTAAAACTCTAGGTGTCCTGTTGGGCAGTTCTGCTCCTCAGGTCTTCTGTTCATGATGAACATTCAACTCGATATGTGGTTTAGAATAACACCCATTCTTCTCTGTGGAACAATATTCCTCATTCTGAACCTGACCACATGTAACAATAGGGTGGGATACATGAAAACAGAGCTACCGTGAAACACCTGGGAAGATATTCTTTTATTCTGTCTTATCCTTCTAGCTGATAACTTTCTCCTACACTATTTGCAGCATCAACAACTCCAGATATTACTTATCATCTAAGACACAATGCAAACTCAACCCCCATCCATCAAGTGCCCACCATGTTTCCCTGGAGGTCCTCAATTTGTATAACTTCATTTAGCACTTGATCATCAGCCTATAATTGTTGATTTCTGTTTACTAGGCTTCAGATACCATGCCATATGCTGGGAATTCAAGAAAGAAAACACTATTTCTGTCCTCAACTTCCTCACATTCCAGTGTCAAAGGGAGGCATGTAAGATATCAGACAGTATTGCATGGTATCTGTATAAAAGATGTGGTAATTCATCAGATCTGGTAAAGTAGGAACCAGGAGGACAGGCATTCTTCACAGAGGTATCCGTTGAGTTTTGAACGAGCCAGGCTTTGCTAGACAGACCCAAGCGAGAGAAGAGCACTCAGGTAGCAAGAGCAGCACCTGTGAAGGTGTCGCACTATGAAGCACATACTGTCATTCGCCATTTAATAAGTTTACATCATTTAATTTACTAGGCTTTCCCCCTGGACTGTGAGAGACTCCTGGATAAGACTCATAACTTAGGCTTCTCTATCCCCGACTCTCTCAAATACCTAGTAAAATTCTGGATACTAAAATTAGATAGGCACAAGAGTAAGGACAAACACAGGAAGAGTCTTCTTAAAAGATTTAGTTGAAGACCTGAATTTTAAATATTCAACGGATCTCCATTTTTAGAATGTGAACTTCTCATCAGATTTGAAATATAAAAGAAACCTAAAGTATTAAAATTTAACTTTAATTGGAGCACTTGTTAGAATCATGGCCAAACTGTGATGCCTTTTCATACTGTTCATGGGGTTCTCAAGGCAAGAATACTGAAGTGGTTTGCCATTCCCTTCTCCAGTTTTTATATTCCGGGAGAAATACCAATAATCTCAGATATGCAGATGACACCACCCTTATGGCAGACAGTGAAGAGGAACTAAAAAGCCTCTTGATGAAAGTTAAAGAGGAGAGTGAAAAAGTTGGCTTAAAGCTCAACATTCAGAAAACGAAGATCATGGCATCCAGTCCCATCACTTCATGGGAAATAGATGGGGAAACAGTGGAAACAGTGTCAGACTATTTTTCTAGGCTCCAAAATCACTGTAGCTGGTGATTGCAGCCATGCAATTAAAAGACACTTACTCCTTGGAAGGAAAGTTATGACCAATCTAGACAGCATATTCAAAAGCAGAGACATTACTTTGTCAACAAAGGTCCATCTAGTTAAGGCTATGGTTTTTCCAGTAGTCATGTATGGATGTAAGAGTTGGACTGTGAAGAAAGCTGAGCACCGAAGAATTGATGCTTTTGAGTTGTGGTGTTGGAGAAGACTCTTGAGAGTCCCTTGGACTGCAAGGAGATCCAACCAGTCCATCCTAAAGGAGATCAGTCCTGGGTGTTCATTGGAAGGACTGATGTTGAAGCTGAAACTTACTTTGTCAAGAATAAATGTCAAAGTGTTTGGAACTAGTAGGCTCTCAATAATGTGAGTTTTCCTTCCTTCCTTCTCTTTCCCCTTTCTACCCTCTTCCCCTTTTCCTTGGAATGTTTAGGAAGAAATCTTGGAGAAGACAGCGCCTAGGAGGCAGAGAAAGAAGCGATTCTGAGCAGCTGATGGAGACTTTGAAGGTAAATGAATGGACCCAGAGGAAATTTAAGATACTTTGCCATGTTTCATGTGATTTACCACCAAAGATAAATACCATTGCCTCGGAGAGGTTTCTTTTAGACTGAAGTTGGAGATTTCTTCAGAAACATCAAGCTGAGAGTGGCTTCAAGGGGGCTCAGTTTTGTTGGGGTTGTACAGATTGCAGAGAGGGACTAGGGTATTATTTATCTGGAAGAAGAGGAGATTCAGGGTCACATGCTTGACTTCAGTGTGTGCCTGTTACACCTTCTCTTAAGGATTGCCACCTGCGAGGAGCATTAGGCCTCAGGCTTGTATAAGGCTGGGCTCAGGGTCTTTTCTCAGTATTACCTTGGAGCTTCCAAGTAGCTTGCTTGGGAGGAGGGGATTACTCCAGACCCTCAGTCCCCTAGTCAGGGATTCAGGCACTGTGAGGAGATGGATGCACTTGCATCTCTGAGCCTATAATGACTCACCAGGATCCTTCCCTATGTCACCCACCTGACTCCCAGGCAGGAGATTCCCAACACTCCACTTAGCCTTCTCCCACCTGCTCCTGCCTCATGTCAGTCCACCAAAACTGAAAGCTCTCAGCTGTAAACAAATGAATCTGACAAACTAATTCTTGGGAGCTAATGGCTAAAGTGGCTAAAGAAACTTTATTTTCCTGAGCTGCAAAATCACTGCAGATGGTGACTGCAGCCATGAAATTAAAAGACGCTTACTCCTTGGAAGAAAAGCTATGACCATCTTAGGCAGTATATTAAAAAGCAGAGACATAACTTTGCTGACAAAAATCCGTCTAGTCAAAGCTATGGTTTTCCAGTAGTCATGTATGGATGTGAGAATTGGAGAAAAGTGAGTGTCAAGGAATTGGTGCTTTTGAACTGGGGTGCTGGAGAAGACTCTTGAGAGTCCCTTGGACTGAAAGGAGATCCAACCAGTCCATCCTAAAGGAAATCAGTCCTGAATATTCATTGGAAGGACTGATGCTGAAGCTGAAGATCCAATACTTTGGCCACCTGATACAAAGAACTGACTCATTTGAAAAGACCCTGATGATGGGAAAGATTAAAGGCAGGAGGAGAAAGGGATGACAGAGGATGAGATGGTTGGATGGCATCACCGACTCAATGGACATGAGTTTGAGCAAGCTCTGGGAGTTGATGAAAGACAGGGAAGCCTGGTGTGCTGCAGGCCATGGGTCGCAGAGAGTCGGACATGACTGAACGACTGAACTGAACTGAATGGCTGAAGGCATTTAATTCTCTCAACAACATTTTCATTTTAATAGGGGCGTCAAGCCTTGGCCCAGGACGGATCTCTAATGGAGGGATTCCAGGCAGTGTGGAATGCAGAGAGGAACAGAATGGACTGGCAGCTTGCCCAGGGTCACACAACTAGGTGGTCGCCAGAGCTATGAATAAAACCCAACTATGTCGACTTCCTGTCTCATACTGATGGAGGCTGCCTCTGGTTTGGACACTGGGGACTCTCTGCCCCATTCTTGAGCCATGTCGGGGACTGTGGTCCACCCTGAGTGTGCAGAGGCTGTGATGTGAGCCTAAGCCATCCACCCGCACTGCCAGACCTTACAGGAAGAATAGTAGTGTTGAGGAGGCTTGATCAATAGATATTATGCAAATGCCGAGAGCAATAACATTCCCTTCCATTACCAAGCTAACAGTCCCCGTCAAGAGCCTGCCTGCATTCTGACAGTTTTATTTTTCCTGGTTTGTCAGCCTGAAATCAGGGTCTGACTGATGCCCATATGAGGCATAAAACGTATATGACTGGCAGAGGCCCAACTTCTTTTCCTCTGAATTAGAGGCCCTTTCTCTATGAGCTGGCAAGAGTTCTATGTACATCAATTATATTTTCTGACTGAGAGCCTTGCTGAGCAGAACCAGGCAGTAAGCGTTCCTGGAGCCACGATGAGCCTCATTTGTGATGCAGTTCCCATGGAAAGCAAACTGTGAGGCAGAAGTACCCAGATCCCTACCCTCTATCCCCTCTTCGTCTCCTCCCAGCTGTCACCCAGCTAAGAAATTCTGGAATCTGAGCATTCGTCACACTTCTGATTGTAGTTGTACAAGAAAGATAACATTCTTCATCTTCTAAAACTGAAATTAATTTCATCTCTGAACTCTTTACTGGATGTCAAAATTTAATTGCAGTCAATTAAGTGTTTACCATTCTCTTGTCTCTGTAGTCCTTTTAAAGTTCTAGAAAGCTTATTCAGTATCAAGTCGTGTGTGTGTGTTGTGTCTGGTCCTTGGCATCATTCCTTATCCTCGCTGACATCTACTGAAATGATGTCCCCAACCCCATCTTGCATTTTGTTGTCTGTAGATTAAAGTGGTGCCTCCCATTTTTCCAACTGCAGGACCTCTTTAAGACACGGACTCTCTCTGCTCTGGGTTCCTTAGAAAGCGTTCTCTGTCCCCACAACAGAATTCAGGTGCAGAGACCATATAAAGTTGTTTCACGCTCTCTGCCTGGGTACCCACATACGCATTTCTTCTCACTGTCCCTGCTACATGGGAGGCGGAACCCAGTGCCTCACGCATTCCCTGGACTGTCTCTTGAGAAAGTGGGTATAGTGAGTTATGTATCTTCTTGCTCTTGAATTTCTCCAACTTGTTATCTCCCCTTCCATATCCTCCTCAACATTTGTCCTTTGGTGCCTCAGGGCTCAGAGTCTGCTTCCCAGCAAGGCCCTGATGTTGAAGCTCTTGTCTCCCACACATGCTCTTCTCATCCTTTCCCATTGTTAGATCCACATAACCAGGCATTTCATTTTTCCTCCCAAATCATTTGAAACTCAAAGTCAAGAAGTAGACTATTTTGTTTTCATATTCCTTTTATAAACCTTCATTGTAGCAGTAAAAACTTCTAAGTGGAGGATTATGTAGTGCTAGAAATTCTGAAGAGGAGGTGGAAAGAACACAATGATTAAGAAGCAAAAACATTATACAGTTACATTAGATACAATTTTCAAAAACTTCTAATAACTTCTAAAACTGAAATTAATTTCATCTCTGAACTCTTACTCTACTGGATGTCAAAACTCAGTCTTTCTTGACCAAGTTCCAGAGAAAATGACTGGTGCTTTCATTTTCTCAATGTTCCAGTGTTGACACCTTCCTAAAAGTGCCCAGGACAATTCCCAAGGGTATTCTCCATCCACAGGAGAGAAGGAATTCATTTAAATTAATGGATGCTGTGGGGAGGTGATTTTCAAGTGATCTGAGGACCCCTAAGTGTTCCTGAGACCCTCAGTCTATCAGGTCAAAATTATTTTCATAATAATACTAAGACTTTGCCTTTTTTCCTTTCATCTCTCATGAGTGTACTATGACCTTTGAAAAGCTCCACTGTGCAAACATGAACATCTGTGTACACACAGAAACCAAGTGTTCAGAGATTTCATATACTGAAAACATCAGAAAAACAATATTGTGTAGCATCTAAAAATATATTAAAAGAAATAAAGCAGGGGATTATAAATTTGATGATGTTAAAAAAGTGACTCTCTAATTGACCAGGTATATTAAAAGAAGAGCAAAATAAAACTTTTAGAAATGACAAAAAGTTATGTAAGAATTAAAATTAGTATCTTAATAAGCATGATAAGTAGAAGATTGGAAACAGATGAAAAGAGAATCAGTAAGCTTAAGGAGAGATCTGAAGAAATCACATTGAAGGCAATAGATAGAGACAAAGAAGGAAATCAAATTTAAGAGATATAGAGAATAGAATGAGAATATCTAATAAAAATCTCATTGGAGTTTCAGGAGATGATAAAGAAAGTGGAAAAGAGGCATTATTCAAAAAGATAGTGCCTAGGAACTTTATATACTTAATGAAGGATGTCAGTCTCGGGTACAGCAAACCTGAGAAAGTCCCAGTTTTAAATATCTTATACTATTTTCAGACAATGTCACAGCTTTTGGAAGAGGAAATGGTTTCACAGAGATAATGACTGTTGTTTTCAATGACAAACTAAATGGAATGTTTATCATAAACACAACACCTGTGGATCATGGTACACCTAGAGTTTCAAACACGAAGAACTCATAGGGGTAATTTATCTGAGTCCAAGGCCAACACTAGGGAGAAGGCCTGGCAATTTAATTCACTTTGATGCTAGATGAAAGATCAGCGCTTCTTCCCATATCCTCTGATTTCCCTGTTCCTCTTACCCTGAGGTGTGCCTCCCACCCCTTGGGAGCAGATGGTTAAACTGGACACAAGACTAGACATATGAGTACTTGTTCTCAGGAAGGCAGAAGAAGGAAGCATCTAAAACATAAAAACCACATGCTATTAAAATAAAAATGATATAGACAAATGCTAACTAAAAGAAAGATGCTACAGCTAAACCAATATAAGATCAAATCCTTAAAAACATTACTAGAGACAATGAGAGTCACTGAATACTGGTTGAAAAAGTTCAGTTCACCAGTAAGATGTATCAATTCTAAACCTGTTAGAATAAATCAGGTAAAAACTTAATAAACTACAGGGAGAAACAGACAGATTCCCCACCATAACTGCAGATTTTAGCAACTTATTTTAATTATTTATACATCAAGTAGATTTAAAAAATCACCAAGGATAGAGGAAATTTGAATCACACAGGAAACAACCTTGACCTGATGTAAATAATTAATAATATTTCTCAAATCTGGAGAACACTGTTTTTAAAGGCACATGGCACATTATAAAAATGTTGGGCATTACACCATATGTCAGGTCTCATTCAATTTCAAGAAGTCTAAAAGCAGATATTAAGCTAGGAAATAATCACAAAGACAAGTCCAGTACTTTTGAAAATTAAAGTTCTAAATAACAATTTGTTAAAATTGTTGAGAAAGAAATAATAATAGAAATTAAAGATTAATTAATCATAATGAGATAGAAATGAAAATAATATCTATCAGAACTTGTGAGATGAGATTAAAGCACTTTTGACAAATACTTATAGTGCCTAAATGCCTATAATAGAACAGAAAAAAATGTGAAGACAAATGATCTAAGAATCTAACTTAAGAACTTAAAAAAGCTAGGGGTGACGTTGTTGAAAATGACCGAGTGGGGAACTCCAGTGCTTCATCATTCTAGCAGCTAATGCACTAGTGAAAACTGTCAGGATCAACTTGCACAGAACTCTGGGATACAGTCAACAACTTACAACAGCCAGGAGAAAGCCTAGTGGAGAAAGTCAGCGCACTATGGTAAGAGAGTGCTATGAAATTTTAAACTGCTCACTTGCCATCCTCCACCGCCAGGTCAACAGCGGGCACAAAGATCTGGTGCAGGTTGCTAGTGCCACAGGGAATAACACAAACCTTACTCTCAAAGTGCTGTGATTGTGTGTTTTCACCTGTCTGTCTGCTTCTAGGGGACTCCTCTCCATGGAAGAGAAGAATCTAGGAACCACGTTTTCTAGATTCTCCTTCCCCACGTGGTTCCAGGTTAGAGCTTTTCAATGAGAAATTTCAAAGGAAAAGTGAAGAGAGGCCATTACTGTGAGCAGCCATAGAAGGCAGATTCATGAGCAACCGCAAGGCACACAGCTTCTCCGAATTCTGAAAGAGCCTGCTTTGCTGCTGCAGTTGAGGCAATTGAGAGCTTTGCCACAGATCTTGAGAAAAGCTGCAGTTCCCCAAAGAACATTTAAGACCCACAAACTGGGGATATTTCTTTGATCTTCTGGCTTCAGTCTTCTTGATCCTCCCTTTTCAAACTCTGCTCACACTTAGGGAAGCACCAATTTATCTGCTCAGTCCCCTGTTGTTGTTTAGTCGCTCAGTTGTGTCTGACTCTTTTGCGACCCCATGCATTGTAGTCCACAGAGATCCTCCGTCCATGGGATTTTCCAGGCAAGAATACTGGAGTGGGTTGCCATTTCCTTCTCCAGGGCATCTTCCCAACCCAAGGATCAAACCCACGTCTCCTGCATCTCCTGTTTGGCAGGCAGATTCTTTACTGCTAAGCCACAGGGAAAGCCCCTTCAGTCCCTTGATTCATATAATAATTAGAGTAACTCTGATTTCCAGACCAAATCCTGATCCAGGGCATCTTCCCAACCCAAGGATCAAACCCACGTCTCCTGCATCTCCTGTTTGGCAGGCAGATTCTTTACTGCTAAGCCACAGGGAAAGCCCCTTCAGTCCCTTGATTCATATAATAATTAGAGTAACTCTGATTTCCAGACCAAATCCTGACTGATACAGATGGGAAAGAATCCAAATGGAATAGATTTGGGAAGTGAAGATCAAGATTTAGTTTTGGACATGAATTGTTTGAGATATCTTTTTGCAGTGATGTATAGTAGAGTTGCATATTCTTATTTAGAGGTCAGGAGCAAGGTCTAGTGTGAAGATATAAACGGAGAGTTGTTGGCACATGGATAATATATACAGGTATGCCTCTGTGTGAAGTCATTAGGGAAGTCAGTGTGGACAGAGAAGAGTAAAAAGATCTGTGGACCAACTTCTGGGACACCCAACACTAAAACATCAGGTCAAAGATGAGGAACAAGGAAAGGAGACAAGGAAAGATAGACCAAGGGGTGGACGATAAACCAGAGAGTATGGTGTTTTAGAAGGCAAGTTTGGAAAGTGTTTTTAGGGAGGAGGGAGCAATTAACTATGTCAACCTGTCTGCTGACAGGTCAGTCGAGATGATTGAGAGATAAACATCAGTTATGCTTACCAAAAATATGGAAACTGAAGAAAAGTATAAAGTTGGGAGAGAAGAAGGATCATACTTTCTATCATCACCAAAATCAACAGTTATTTATGTTCATTTTTCTATGTAAGTCTTTAATTTTTATATAGCTGGAATTCATGTAGCTATATAATTTTCTATCTTGTGTTTCATTTACTTGGAAGATTTTTCATTGTTATTACAAATTTATTGCTAAAATTATTTTAATGGTACATTATATTCTTTGAGGAAATGTAACATATTTAACTGTTCTTTCAGTGTTGGACATTTAATTTGTTTACAATTTTCTATTTTAAAAATAGCTCTGCAAAATTTCTTTGCAAAAATCTTTATCAGCAGTTTTATATGACTTCCTCAGGGTAGATTATGAAAACCTTAGCCACTGTTTCAAATAAATGAATATTTTTAGAGCTCTGTTTTGGGCTTTTGGAAATTCACTCATTAAGCATTACTTTTCACAGGACCCATGCCCTTTTCTCTGGATCTGAAGTTGAGAGCTTTCCCTTTTCCTGCTATTCAGTTCAGTTCAGTCACTCAGTCATGTCTGACTCTTTGTGACCTCATGGATTGCAGCAGGCCAGGCTTCCCTGTCATCACCAGCTCCCAGAGCTTGCACAAACTTATGTCCATTGAGTCGCTGATGCCATCCAACCATCTCATCCTCTCTCGTCCCCTTCTTCTCCTGCCTTCAATCTTTCCCAGCATCAAGGTCTTTTCAAATGAGTCAGTTCTTCACATGAGATGGCCAAAGTAGTGGATCTTCAGCTTCAGCATCAGTCCTTCCAATGAATATTCAGGACTGATTTCCTTTAGGATGGACTGGTTGGATCTCCATGCAGTCCAAGGGACTTTCAAGAGTCTTCTCCAACACCACAGTTCAAAAGCATCAATTCTTCTGCACTCAGTTTTATTTATAGTCCAACTCTCACATCCATACATGACTATGGGAAAAACCAGAGCCTCGACTTTACGGACCTTTGTTGGTAAAGTAATGTCTCTGCTTTTTAATATGTTGTCTAGGTTGGTCATAGCTTTTCTTCCAAGGAGCAAGTATCTTATAAATTTATGGCTGCAGATTTTGGAGCCCAAGAAAATAAAGTCTGTCACTGTTTCCATTGTTTCCCTATCTATTTGCCATGAAGTGTTGGGACCAGATGCCATGATCTTAGTTTTCTGGATATTGAGTTTTAAGCCAACTTTTTTTTTTTTTTTTTTACCATTTCCTGCTATTAAATTCTAATAGTTGCTCAGTTTATATTTCAAAAGAAAGAAAGAAGGTTGGCATGGATTTTATAGGGATCATAGGTGTGGGATCCAAATATACATTCATTTATTTACCAAAACAATGAAAAAGAGGAAAGGGACAGGGTCGTGGGGTAAGAAACAAGAGGAATGACCTGCCATGAATGGCACAACAAGTCGGGGTTGATTTTAGCTTTGATCTCCAGAGTAGTCTTTTTTCTGAAACCGCCAGGGCCTCCCCATGAAGCACGGCCATCTCTGCCTCCAGACATGGCTATGAGTGCAGACTTGGGAGGGAACCCATGGATTATTCCTGTGAATCACCAAACCATGGTGAGGCTCAGGGAGATGAAAAATCAGAGACTCGCTGAGGTTTTACTGATCATCTGCTGGTTTTGCTTACCCTACATATATTAATATTTCTTCTCATGATAATAGTATCTCAATTATCTTTTCCTGAACCAGTCTTAATCCACATGATTTAGGTGGTGTTGACTCCCTGCCCCCCAGCCTGTTGGGGACTCATGACCCCATGAGGGTTATCTACCCCATGGTCACAGTGATTGTTTCCTTGTGTTGGGAAGTCCAGTGTTGAGGATAATGCAAGCCTAAAGCTTCAAGCTTCAATGCAAAGAAATAGAGGAAAATAACAGAATGGGAAAGACTAGAGATCTCTTCAAGAAAATTAGAGATACCAAGGGAACATTTCATGCAAGGATGGGCTCGATAAAAGACAGAAATGGTATGGACCTAACAGAAGCAGAAGATATTAAGAAGAGGTGGCAAGAATACATGGAAGAACTGTACAAAAAAGATCTTCACGACCCAGATAATCATGATGATGTGGTCACTAATCTAGAGCCAGACATCTTGGAATGTGAAGTCAAGTGGGCCTTAGAAAGCATCACTACGAACAAAGCTAGTGGAGGTGATGGAATTCCAGTTGAACTGTTTCAAATCCTGAAAGATGATGCTGTGAAAGTGCTGCACTCAATCTGCCAGCAAATTTGGAAAACTCAGCAGTGGCCACAGGACTGGAAAAGGTCAGTTTTCATTCCAATTCCAAAGAAAGGCAATGCCAAAGAATGCTCCAATTACCGCACAATTGCACTCATCTCACATGCTAGTAAAGTAATGCTCAAAAT
>SJYT01051363.1:71957-107016 GCA_006410635.1 Cephalophus harveyi | reverse complement strand
ATCAACCCTGGGATTTCTTTGGAAGGAATGATGCTAAAGCTGAAACTCCAGTACTTTGGCCACCTCATGCGAAGAGTTGACTCATTGGAAAAGACTCTGATGCTGGGAGGGATTGGGGGCAGGAGGAGAAGGGGATGACCGAGGATGAGATGGCTGGATGGCATCACTGACTCGATGGATGTGAGTCTGAGTGAACTCCGAGAGATGGTGATGAACAGGGAGGCCTGGCGTGCTGCCATTCATGGGGTCGCAAAGAGTCGGACACGACTGAGCGACTGAACTGAACTGAACTACTATAGGAAAGTCCCTGGGACGCCTCAATCATTGATGAGGGGACGTGTCCCTCCTAGTTTTGCTGGAATGAAAATGTCCTCATTTCACATCCTGTCGTGAACGGTGTGCACATCACAAAAATGCAATGTGGAATGAGAAGCCAGCCAGGCCCCTCTACGCTCAAGGGCCTCTGAAAGTTAGCCCCACCCCAGCCTCTCTGAGTGGGATCACCTGCCCCAGCTCGACTTGGCAAACCGCCGTCACAACCACACGGGCCTCGGTGTGTGTGCAGAGGCCTTGCCCTTCGCTGCGTCTGATAGGTAGGCTCCTTCCCACCAGACCCCTGGGTCCTCCTCAGATCCCCTCCCCCGGGCCTCGCTGTCTAACTCGGGCCAGAATGCCTGGGCCCTGGCCTTCAGGGCCACTGGTGACGTGTCCCAGCCGGCTGGGTTCTGCGTTTCCGGGTCAGGCTGGGGAGCGGGATGAGGGCGCAGCCGACAGGACTCCTCGCTCTCCGGGTTTCTTGCTGTGACTCTGAATCCCAGAATCACGGAGGATGGAAGCGAGAGAAGGGCTGGTTCCAAGCAAGAGACAGAGCTCTTCGCGGACCACCTCGCTGGCCTCTGGAAACTAGGGCCTGGAGGTCCGTGACCAGGGGCAAAGGTCTGAGGCAGGAAGAACTCTGCGTTTCAGAGAGCGGAAGCCCGGTCAGTTCCGTCGCTCAGTCATGCCCGACTCTTGTGACCGCATGGACTGCAGCACACCAGGCTTCCCTGTCCTTCACCAACTCCCGAAGCTCGTTCAAACTCATATCCATCCAGTCAATGAGGCCATCCAGCCATCTCATCCTCTGTCGTCCCCTTCTCCTCCCACCTTCAATCTTTCCCTTCCAATGAATATGCAGGGCTGATTTCCTTTAGGGTGGACTGGTTGGATCTCCTTGCAGTCTAAGGGACTCTCACAAGTCTCTTCCAACTCCACAGTTCAAAGGTCTGATGCGGGAAGAACTCAGAGCATTTCAGACAGCGGAAGCCCAGAGGGGCTGGAAAGCAGCCAGAGCTGAGATGAATGGACATACATACACACACACACACACACACACACACACACACACGGAAGGGCTGCCCCTGAGGGTCTTTTCAGTCTTGAGAAATGGACATTCTCAGACGGTTCACCTGGCACCTCTCTGAATGGGAGACGTGTCCACATGTGGTGTGGACGTGGATGTATGGGGTCCCTCTCTGCAGGGCACATGCGGACCCTGCACCTCGGGGCTCGGGGTGCAGATACTGGCCAGAGTATCAGGAACCCACGGTTTCCCCTTCACCCAACAAGCCCACTGGCGAGGCCGCATCCCTGCCCGCAGGGTCTTCTGGGGTCCTGAGGAGTTGGTACCCTGGAGTCCACAGGCACAAGGGGCCTTGGGCGGCCTTGCTCACCCCACCAAGTGTGGTCTGGCTGCAACCTGGAGGCAGGAAGGGGTGTTTCTCCAGAGCAGGGTCAGCAGAGCACGGCCCAAGCGCCACCGCCAGCCCGGCCCTGTCTTGCTTCTGTAAACCAAGTTTAACAGGAAGCAGTCATGCCCGTGCGTTCACAGAGGGTCTGTGGCTGCTTCTGAGCTCTCAGGACAGAATTAAGTAGTTGCCACAAAGATCGTCTGGCCCAGAAAACCAAAACTAGCTACTATCTGTGCCTTTTACGGAGAACACTTCCTCTCACCTGGCTGAGGGTGTCTCAGTTGGGACAATTTTGCCACCTTGGGGAACTTCGGTGATGTCTGGGGATGTCTGTGGTTGTCATAACTACAGGTGGGAGGCCATTTGGGGGGGTGGAGGCCAGGGATGCTGCTGGACCCCCTGGAGTGCAGGCCAACCCCCCACGGCACAGAACCGTCTGGCCCAGGGGGGGACTGAGGCCACACCCACCCCTGGGCACCGCTCTCCTCCCCAGAGGGCCAGCAGAGGTGTCTTCTAAGCTGCTTACTCCATGCCCACAATCAGGTGGCAACAGCGGGTCTTGTCCTTGGCAGGGGCAGCCCCGAGGGGCCGTGTCAGCCCCCTGCCGGTAGACCCACAAGCCCAGGGGCTCTGACCGAGCAGCCCGTGGCCAGCCAGTCTCCTGGGACCTTCACCCTGGCATTCCACTCATTCTGACGGTTCTCAAAGCATCCTGGGCCTCCTCCGAACCGATTCAGACCACTCAGCAGAACAACTTCCCAAGATGCAAGCAGCTTTAATCCCCGAATCCAGCCTCCAAGGGGGTTCACAGGAGTGTCTTCTGGCCCTGGGCAGCCCACCGCCCCAGCCTCCTCGCCCACACCCCCACCCCACGGGGATGCGGCCCTCCGGCCTTTAATGCAAGGGGAGCGTGTCCCGGGGGCCCGGGGAGCGCGGGGTGGCCAGCTCCCTTTCTTCTGTCTCCTCTCTCTGCATCTCCCGCCTCCGCCCACTGACCCGGGCCCCCACAGCGCAGAAATAGACAGCCTCGTCCTCGGCCCGCAGCTCAGCGATGCTCAAATACCCTGTGTTCTTGGCCAGGTCTTTGGAGCCGGAGAAGCGAGGGGGGACCTTGAGGCCCTGCCTCTTGTCGGAGGGGGAGAAATATCTCAGCAGGAATCTTGGGGGCTGGCCGGGCCTCTGCTGGTACCAGTAGATGCTGTGAAGGCCGACATCGTGGTCGCCGCGCAGGATGCAGGCCAGGCGGACGGTGGCTCCCAGAAACGAGGCCACGGAAGGCGGCTGACTCAGCACGGGCTGAGGGCTGCAGCCTGGGGACACAGAGGGGTGTGGGCACCGGGGCAGAGCAGGGCGCGGGAAGGGGCGGGGAGCCGCCCGCTCCGGGGCTTCTCACCTGTGCAGTGGAGCAAGAGCACCAGGAGGACGGGGGCCCAGGACATGGTGCGGCGGAGCAGAGTTCTGCCGCCAGGGTCCTCGCGGAGCAGGGCCGTCCCCTCCTCCGCCCTCCCCCGCACCTCCCGGCTCCCAGGCTTCCCTGGGCTCGCGAGGCCAGCTGGGGGGACGGCCGCGTGCTGGCTCTTGTGGCTGCTGCCTTAACCCAGGGGAAGCGTTGAGGGAGGAAGCACCTGCCCGGGGCTCACAGCCCAGTGCCCAGGAGGCCAGGATGGAGTCCCCGAGGGGGTGACCTCCGCATCCCCCAAAGGAAGCTGAGCCCCACAGCGTGAGGTTCTCGTGCACACTTCCGTGGGTGGTGAGCCGGGAGGAGAGGACAGATGCTCACGGTGGGAAACACCTGCTGGGCGCTGCAGAAGGTGTGGGGCCCTGGGTGAGGGTCCGCTCCGGCCCCTCCCGTGCCCCTAACATGCCCCGTGGCCTCGGGCGGGAGATGTGTATAAGAGACAGCCCCCGTCCCCCTGGAGTGAACCCGGAGTGACTAGCAGCTCCCGAAAAGGAAGCGTCTGGGCGGGCTTTCAGGAGGCGGCAGAGGTAGGCTTCCCTCCTTCAGCCCTGCCCCAGGCCTCTGCCCCTCGTCCTCACAGGGGTCTCCCCAGGGAGCGGGGGAGGAGGCGTCTGTGAGCTTGGTGGTCCTGGGGGTCCACTCCTGCCCCTGGGTCCTCAGGTCCATAAATGAGATGCGGTGCGTGGACCACGGTGTGTATAGTAAAGAAACAGCTGCTCCTTGTCCCTGGTTCGTGGGAGGCAGCCTCTAAATACAGCGCTTGTTATTCGGGCAGCCCCTGAGTTTACACTAATGGGTGATTTGCGAAGGATGCTGGCCATGAGGAAAGCCCCACCTAGCGATGGGAAGATGGGAACTTTGAGCTGAGCTCCTAGGACCGGGAGGGGGGCTGGAGACCGAGTCCAATCACAGAGCCAGTGGTCCCCACGACTGTCCTGAGTGATGAAACCCCAGTGGACACCGAGGTCCAGGGCAGCCTCCCCGGCTGCTGGACTGTGGACATGCGGGATGGAGAGGTGGCCTGAAGACGCCTCTGGGCAGCCCGCCTCTGGGACCCCGCGCCCTGGCGCAGCTCTCCGTTGACTGCTCTGGGACCCCGCGCCCTGGCGCAGCTCTCCGTAGACTGCTCCTGGTCTGTAGCCTTTACAGCGAAACTGGAAGCATGAGGATGGAGCTTTCTTCAGCTCCGCAAGGGTTTCTACCAAGCCATTCAGCCTGAGGGGGTTTGGGGAACACCCCCCCAAACTTGTGGCCATTTGGTCAGAAATATAGGTGGCCTGCGGACAGCTGAGTTTGCAGCTGGTGTCTGAAATGAGGGATGGGTTTTTCTGCCGTGGGGTTGTGTCCCTAATTTGTGCAAATGTCCCTAACTCCGTGTAGCCGGGGTCAGAATCACATTGCGGGACTTTGGTGGTGCAGTGGTCAAGAACTCGCCTGCCGGTACAAGGGACGTGGGTTCGGTCCCTGGTGTGTGAAGGTTCCACACGCCCTGGGGCTGTTGTAGCCGCGGGAAACAAACTCCCTCAGAAGGACAAGGCAGATAGTGGAGTGCAGTTTATTACACCAGCGAGCCCAAGGCAGCGTCTCCGCTTAGCCAAGGCCCCCGACCAGTTTTTGTGAAAACTTTATATACCCTAAGTGTATAAGGTTCCCTGAAACTAGTCTGAACAAAGGGAAAAGAAAGATACAATCAAAGTTAACCGGTGATTATATGCTTTAAGCCTATGTAGTTAACAGTGGACAGTTATCAATAGGCCTGGGGCCATACCCCAATAAGCATAATAGAATGTATGATTCTATTCGGTTACACAGATAATTCTTTTAGGCATGGAGAGCCCTGGGGCTCTTCCTTCAGGGGCCTGGTTTTCCTGCTGGTGTGTCGTTTCCATAGATACTGGGCATATAGAAAGTCCACTGCTACTGCTAAGTCACTCAGTCGTGTCCGACTCTGTGCGACCCCATAGACGGCAGCCCACCAGGCTCCCCCGTCCCTGGGATTCTCCAGGCAAGAACACTGGAGTGGGTTGCCATTTCCTTCTCCAATGCATGAAAGTGAAAAGTGAAAGTGAAGTCGCTCAGTCGTGTCCGACTCTTAGCGACCCCATGGACTACAGCCCACCAGGCTCGTCCATCCATGGGATTTTCCAGGCAAGAGTACTGGAGTGGGGGGCCATTGCCTTCTCCGAGAAAGTCCACAGTCCAGCCCAAGATGGAGTCCTGCTTTCAAGACAGAGCCTATCCGGCTTCCTCCTTCAGGGCACCTAAAGCCAGTGCGCCCCGGCTGCTGCGCTGCCACCGGAGCCGGTGCTCCGCCCCGGAGGCCACTGCAACGAGCAGCCCGCGCAGGGCACGCCCGC
This sequence comes from Cephalophus harveyi, assembly GCA_006410635.1. Lineage (NCBI taxonomy): Eukaryota > Metazoa > Chordata > Mammalia > Artiodactyla > Bovidae > Cephalophus > Cephalophus harveyi. The sequence continues at coordinate 101,470 of SJYT01051363.1, read as the reverse complement.
CCCCAGCAGCTAGAGAAGGCCCTGCACCGCAGACAGGACAGCCAGAAACTAACTCTAAACGTTCTCCTTAAAGATATTAAAGTAGAGCCACGGAAATCATTTTAAATCTCCTATAAACCCCTTACTCTAACACAAAAGGTTATTTTTATTTTACAATCCATTTTCCAGATAGGTTTCACATTAGCTCAAACACGCATTCCACAGTGTTCCTAGCATTCAAAGAAGCCTGCTATACACGCATCGGTAGTTTTTAGTTTAATAATAATTGCCATTATTGCCTCTCCGCAGCGGGGGCAGAATGAGATGGAAGGTTTCGTTGGGGGGGGAACCCCTGTGACCCCACGTACTAGGGCCGACTGGAGGATGCTCCCCGGAACTCTCGAGCCTCGGAACCCACAAGCGCGGGCGCGAGGCGCCGGAGGGCAGGGGGGTGGGGAGCGCTGTCCGCGGACGGACCCGGAAGCAGATGGCGGCGAGCCTCCGGGAGCGGGAGGCGGGCAGCAGGTGAGCGGCGAGGGGCTGGGCGCCGGCCCCGGGCCGGCTCGGCAGTCTCGGCGCCTCCTGCCGGGCGGGCGGTTCGGGCGCGTCCGGAGGGCGCGGGGTCTGCGTGGCGGCCTCGGGCGGGCGGCGGCGGCGGGGGCGGCGGAGGGCGCTCGTTGAGCAGATTCGCCGGAGTCGTGAGCGCTGCCTCTCCCGGCGGCCCCGCCTGGCTTCGCTGTCGCTCGAGAAGGGGGCGCGAGGGGTCAGCCCCGCGTGGGCTTGGTGGTCGGCGCGCCGGGCGTCCTGAGAGCCTCGGCAAAGGCCCGGCCCCAGTCTCAGCCGTCCGGAGCCTCAGTCTCGCTTCAGATCAGTTCAGTTCAGTCGCTCGATCGTGCCCGACCCTGCGACCCCAGGAAGGCAGCGCGCCAGGCCTCCCTGCCCATCACCAGCGCCCGGAGTTCACGCAGGCTCATCTCCGTGGAGCCGGTGATGCCGACCGACCAGTTCCAGCCATCTCAGCCTCTGTCGTCCCCTTCTCCTCCCACCTTCAATCTTTCCCAGCATCAGGGTCTTTTCCAGTGAGTCAGCTCTTTGCATCAGGTGGCCAAAGTAGTGGAGTTTCAGCTTCAGCATCAGTCCTTCCAATGAACACTCAGGACTGATCCCCTTTAGGATGTACTGGTTGGATCTCCTTGCAGTCCAAGGGACTCTCCAGAGCCTTCTTCAACACCACAGTGCAAAAACATCAGTTCTTTGGTGGTCAGCTTTATTCACAGCCCAACTCTCGCATCCATACATGACCACTGGAAAAACCATAGCCTTGATGAGTCGGACCTTTGTTGGCAAAGTAACGTCTCTGCTTATTATGCTGTCTAGGTTAGTCTTAACTTTCTTTCCAAGGAGTAAGCGTCTTTTAATTTCATAGCTGCAGTCACCATCTGCAGTTTTAGAGACCCCCAAAAAAAGTCAGCCAGTGTTTCCACTGTTTCCCCATCTATTTGCCATGAAGTGATGGGACTGGATGCCATGATCTTTGTTTTCTGAATGTTGAGCTTCAAGCCAACTTTTTCACTCTCTTTCACTTTCTTCAAGAGGCTCTTTAGTTCTTCACTTTCTGCCATAAAGGTGATGTTATCTGCATATCTGAGATTATTGATATTTCCTCGGGCAATCTTGATTTCAGCTTGTGCTTCTTCCAGTCCAGCGTTTCTCATGATGTACTCTGCATATAAGTTAAATAAGCAGGGTGACAATATACAGCCTTGACGGACTCCTTTTCCTATTTGGAACCAGTCTGTTGTTCCATGTCCAGTTCTAACTGTTGCTTCCTGACCTGCATACAGGTTTCTCAAGAGGCAGGTCAGGTGGTCTGGTATTCCCATCTCCTTCAGCATTTTCCACAGTTGATTGTGATCCACACAGTCAGAGGCTTTGGCATAGTCAATAAAGCAGAAGTAGATGTTTTTCTGGAACTCTCTTGCTTTCTCAACGATCCAGCAGATGTTGGCAATTTGATCTCTGGTTCCTCTGCCTTTTCGAAAACTAGCTTGAACATCTGGGAGTTCACAGTTCATGTATTGCTGAAGCCTGGCCTGGAGGATTTTGAGCATCACTTTGCTAGCGCGTGAGGTGAGTGCAGTTGTGCGGTAGCTGGAGCATGCTTTCCTAGCGTGTGGGATGAGAGCTCCCTCAGTCTACTCATAGTTTAAAGAGTTCCAACGAAGGCCTCGTAGTGAAAGTGAAAAGTGAAAGTCTCTCTGTCGTTCCGACTCTTGTGAGACCCCCTGGACTAGACAGTCTGTGAAATTCTCCAGGCCAGAATACTGCAGTGGGTAGCCTTTTCCTTCTCCAGGAGATCTTCCCAACCCAGGGATCGAACCCAGGTCTCCCGCATTGTGGGCAGATTCTTTACCAGCTGAGCCACCAGGGGAAGCAGCCCTTGTAGAATTGCTCATTAAAGGTTCAACAAAGCGGTGTTCACAGCCATAGCACTGCCTACAGAGGAGGGGGTTAGGAAGGCTCCTCTCCCTGGCTGCCCAGACGTTTGATTCAGTCGCCAAGGTGGGGAATCCTCGGGGCGTGTAATTCCTGCTTTAGACCACGGCGTTCCAGTTAACTGGCTCGCGCCCGGCCTGCAGAGGTGGGGCAGGGCAGGAGGGGAGGTCGGTCAGAGCTGGTTGGGAAGGGCGCAGTGAGCTCTGCTGGGGGCTGGGTCCCCTGGCTGGCCACTCGGGACACCCTGAGGTTCAGCCAAGGTGGAGATGCCGCTCTTGGCCCTGGGGGTAAAAGACAGCTCCACTGGAGGGGGTCAGGCCCCAAACCCCCTTCCACCCCCGTCAGGCTTCCTAGTGCAAATTTGGGGCCAAAATCAGCCTGGGGTCGTGGGGCCACCTCACGTCTCTGACAGGAAACCCTCGCCCGCAGCAGGTTCAGTTGCTCTGGGCGGCTGTCTGAGATGCCTTCAGGTCTCGCCAAGCTCCTCTTTCTCGCCTCGGGGGTGTTTGATCGCTCAGAGCGGCAGGTTGTGCCGGAAGCCTTGCTGTTGTTTGCAGGTCTTTCGTCTCAGGAGTTGGCGTGACGCTGCTCCAGCGCGGTGTCTGAGCCGTTTCCCGAGAGCGGAGTGAGGCGGGCCTGGCAGCGCGAGCGAGATGAGGACCGTGCTGATGGTGGCCGAGAAGCCGTCCTTGGCCCAGTCCATCGCCAGGATCCTCTCTCGAGGTAGGAGGGTGGCTCCGGCGTCCGGCGGCTTTGGTCGGGGAGCGTGGGCCTTGCTGCCTCGCCGGTCAGGCCTGCCTTCTTCCGAAGCGGCCCCAGGCCCCTGGAGTCGAGCCTGTTCGGGAACAGCGGGCGTGGACGGAGCCCTCGGCCCCTGAGTCACTTGGTCCCTGTGGGGTGCGGTTTCCTCCACACTCAGCGGGAGCCGGGCCTCCCCAGGCACGACTAGGAGCCCGTGGCAGGCAGGCTGCTGCGGGAGCGATGTGCAGGCGGCGTGGCTGCTCTCGAGCGGCAGAAGCCAGCCCTGCGAACTTGTGCAGGAAGTCCACTGGAAGGCCCCGGCCCCAGCCTGGTCTGCCAAGGCCATGCCCGGGCGTCAGCGCCGCTGCCCCTCGGACACCCAGCCACACCCACGCCCCTCATGCCACTCGAGAGCGCCACGAGGCTGCGCCGTAGCCTCAGGGCACCGGGAAGCGATAACACCTGCCCTCGCCCAGCCTGGCCCTGGGTACTTGGGTGCTGGGGCCCCAGAGACGGCAGGCGTCTGCCTTGACCTCCCCTTGGTCCAGCGGCTGAGGGAGGGGAGGCCCCGGAGCAGCAGGCTGAGAAGTTGTGGTCTGGAGGGGAGGGGACCCTCCGTCGCGCCTGGTCCCCAGAGGCCGAGAGAGACCAGCAGAGGGACCCTCCGTGCGTGTCAGGAGGTCACCCTGGGGTCGACAGTGAGGGAGTGTCCGGGGCGTTTCTGGGGAGGGTCTGAAAGAGGCAGGAATCAGATTCAACAGTGAACACAGAAGTGTGAACAGCCCTCCAGCAGTCTGCGAGCGCCTCGGGGCGGCCCGGCCTCGGGGAAGATGCGTCAGGCCGCCCGCCTGTGCCGCCCGCAGGCAGCATGTCCTCACGCAAAGGGCTGAACGGGACCTGCTCGGTGCACGAGTACAGCGGCGCCTTCGCCGGCCGGCCGGCCCGCTTCAAAATGACGTCGGTCTGCGGCCACGTGATGACGCTGGACTTCCTGGGTGAGCCCCGCCCGCCCCATTCCACCCAGGAACCCTGCCCCGCGCTGCCCACGGCCCGTAGGAAGCCCGGGGTGGGCTCGGGGCAGACAGGTGTGTCCAGGACCGGTGAGTCCGAGGCCAGCAGGCTGGGGGGGGGCTGCCCTGTAGTCCCTGCTCCAGCAGTGGCCTCCGTGGAGGGCAGCGTGGAGGCGGTGGCCTGCACCCGAGCGGGAGCCTGGCCCGTGCAGCTGTTCTGGTGCGGGCCGCTGCCTGCCAGGGGTGCCCATTGTCTGCGGTCACTTGGTGGCTGGCATCGGAAGTCCAGCGCCAGTGACCCGGTGGGCTGGCTCCAGGGCCGCGGTTGCTGTGGGTCCAGCTGGGGCTCTGGGCCTCACTGCTTGTCTGCTCCTCGTGTGGAGGGTCTGAGGACAGCGCCGTTGCCTGCCAGGATCGTCCAGGTCCCCTGTGCCCCGAGCCTCAAGTAGAGAAGCGGGCAGCAGCGCGCGGGACAGGGGGCCTGAGGACACTGAGGTCCCCGGGATCCGCTGAGCGCTTGTCAGGGCTGGCCATGCGCTGGGCGGGGAGCGGGCGCAGACAGTGGCTGGGGGAGCAGACGGGGGGAGTGGCGCAACTCTTGCCTGCAGTCAGCCCGCCAGGAGCGGTGCCCCCGCCGCAGGCCTGCGCAGAGCTGGCCCACCCCTGAGCAAGGGAGGCCCTGCTCCGAGCCTCCCCCTCCTGGGGTCGCGGGCCCTGTAGGTGTGACGTGTGATCCTGACGCCCCTGTGTGTCACAGGAAAGTACAACAAGTGGGACAAAGTGGACCCCGCCGAGCTGTTCAGCCAGGCCCCGACAGAGAAGAAGGAGGCCAACCCCAAGCTGAACATGGTCAAGTTCCTGCGGGTGTGTGTCCGGGGCTCCCTGGGGCCCACGCCTCCCCTCACGGCCTGGGCACCCCGGCCACTCAGCCCCCAGACCAGCCTCCTGCTTTTAAAATGGTTTGGTGGTGGCGGATTCTAAAACAAACGTAAACACGGGACTTCCCTGGGGGTCCAGGGGTTAAGAATCTGCCTGCCAGTGCGGGGGGCGCGGGCTCGATCCCGAGTCCGGGCGGACCCCACGTGCTGCGGTGTAACAGCCCGAGCGCCCCGAGGGCGGCGCCGGCGGCCCAGAGCCGGGGCTTCGTCCCGCCCCGTGACGGGAGTGGCCCCTCCCGCGAGGAGAGAAAGCCACGCACCGCGGCGAGGCCCCAGTGCAGCCAGGAGCAAAAATAAAAAGACAGAACTTTAAGAAATAAAGCACAATGAAAATAGCGCAAACCCGTGACAGAGGTTAGAAAAGAAGTAAGGAGGAAGAGGAGCGTCTACCTGTGATCTCACTAAGGCAACTGCCGCTAACGTGCAGCCGTCTCAGTTCAGGATTTTTTTTTTTTTTTGACTCAATTTTGGGGGTTAAGATCTCGTGGCATTTATCGTTTTTTGGTCTAAAAACTAGCAGTTCTGAACTACATTCTTTGCTGAGAGGCCGAGCCGGCCGGTGACTCCACTTGGTGACTCCTGCCCTGGGCTCCAGGCCTCCTGAGGGCAGTCTGGGGGGCTCGGGGCCGCTCTCTCTGCACCAGGCAGCGGTGGCCGGGCCGGGCAGTGCACACCCCGTGTCTCTGCGCAGGTGGAGGGCAGGGGCTGCGACTGCATCGTGCTGTGGCTGGACTGCGACAAGGAGGGCGAGAACATCTGCTTCGAGGTGAGAGGCTGGGGCCCGCGCGGCCGGCCGGCCTGAACCCCGCGGGCTGCCATGCTGGGGGCCAGGGCCGCGGCTCTGGAGATCGCGTGGACGCTGACGGTGCAGGGGCTCCGCCCGGGGCAGGAGCGTCCCGTCGCCGGGCGGGCAGCTTGTGAGGAAGTGCTGGGGCAGGATTTCCCTGGCGGAGGGCTGCCCGGAGGGGAGCGTGGGTTCCGAGTGTCGGGCCCTAGCCCATGCTGGGACCTCTGCCTTGCGGCTGGGTGCCTTGTCGCACCCCTTCCCCCCCTCCCCACCCCCGCCAGCTCCTGTCTCTTATACACATCTAGATGTGTATAAGAGACAGTTCACATGAGATGTGTATAAGAGACAGGCCCTGGGCCCTCCATGTGGGGTGGACACTGTCGTCCCCTGTGAGGAAGCCCCGTGGCCTGCAGACTCGGGGCGAGTCTGGGCTCTGGGACCCCAGGCCCGCCGGGCTGTGGTCTGGAGCTGCTGCTGCTACCCGCCTGCTGCCTTGCCTTCTCTCCCGTCTCTATATTTCCACCCGTTGCTGGAGGGTCTCCCAGATGCCGCCCCCTTCCCCATGCTCTCCGCGAGAAGGTGGGCTTAGCAGCCGGGATCTCTTACGTCCTTGGTGGTAGTGGTAGCACCTCCTGGTTGAGGGTGGAAGCGCTGTAAGAAGAGGGGAGTGAGCACGGAGGGGGAGCGCGCTGGCCGGAGGCCTGCAGACACCAAGGCTGCGGAGGGCAGGGCGGTGGCTGCCCGGCGGAAGCGGGTGGGGTGGGCGCCCGGGCGAGCCGTGGGCGTCACTGCCGGGCCCCCCCCAGGTGCTGGACGCGGTGCTGCCCGTCATGAATCAGACCCACAGTGGCGAGCAGACGGTGTTCAGGGCCCGCTTCAGCTCCATCACGGACACGGACATCTGCGCTGCCATGGGCCGCCTGGGCGAGCCCGACCACAACGAGGCGCTCTCGGTGGACGCGCGGCAGGAGCTGGACCTCCGCATCGGCTGCGCCTTCACGAGGTGCCCCCGCCCCCCAGGCCCGACCAGAGACGGGAGACTGTCCGCCTTTGCGGTCCCTGAGACGGCTGTCTTGCCGAAGTGCGAGTGGGTGCCTGACCGAAGTGTCGTCTCCCTGACCCCCTTCACAGGTTCCAGACTAAATACTTCCAGGGGAAATACGGCAACCTGGACAGCTCGCTCATCTCCTTCGGGCCGTGCCAGACCCCCACGCTGGGGTTCTGTGTGGAGAGGCATGACAAGATTCAGTCCTTCAAACCGGAGACCTACTGGGTGCTGCAGGCCAAGGTCCGTGGCCTTTTCCCGTCTGCACTGGGACTTGCTGGGCTTGGGGGCCGCGTCTGAGCACCTCCACTGTCGTCGTCGTCCCCAGGCCCAGGGCACGGGTGTGGGCCGCTGCCCCACCGTGGGTGCGGGAGAGGGCCGTCCAGCTCAGGCTCAGGTCCGCGGCCGGGTCCAGGGACTGCACTGAGGGCCGTGGGCCACTGGCCTTCCAGCTCCTAAAAAGCCTTACTCGGGAGTAAGATAAACGAAGGTTCTCGTAAGGCTCCAAGTATGACACGGGGCCGCTGCAGTGCACTCGGGGCTGGGGTCCCCTGCGGGGGGGCTGCGACGCCCCTGAGGACAGCTCAGCCTTGGCGCTGGGCTCCTGTCCTGAGACTGCCTCCCTCATCTCAGCAGAAGGCCTCTGCCGCAGCAGCCTGCGCTTGGGGAGGGGCTGGGCCGCGCCCCTGAGCAGCTCAGGCCTGAGCCCTTCCAGCCAGGCCGTGCTCGGGCTCGGCTGCCGGGCCTCGCCCCGCAGTGGCTCACCCCGCCTCTGCTCCGGCCCCTCCTGCAGGTGGACGTCGATAAGGACCGCTCCCTTCTCCTGGACTGGGACCGTGTGCGCGTGTTTGACCGGGAGATTGCACAGATGTTCCTGAACATGACCAAGCTCGAGAAGGAGGCCCAGGTGGGCTGCTCGGGGCCACGGAGGCCTCGACTGACCAGGGCGCAGGGCTCCCTCCGTCTCTCTGGAGCACAGACACCTTTTAGAGAGAAGACCAGTTGCTCCCACACACGCCCCCACCATGGTCCTGCCCCGCCCCCAGGCCCTGGCTGCCACACAGCTGCCTGCCCTGACCAGTGAACGAGCCCTGTGGGCGCCCCCTTGTTCGGGGGCTTCCGCCCCACCATCTGCCCTCGGTGGCACGTCCAGCCGGAGGCCCCTGTGCCTGTCGGGAGCCTGCCCAGGGCCCACAGCTGGCACGGCCGCTCCGGGCCGTCGGCTCTCCTGGCTCACCTGGCTCACCTGCCGCGCTTCCCACTCGGGTCTCAGGAATTGGAGGCGTGGCCGCGTGGCTGGTGGGAAGAGGTTGACGCCGCGTGTCGGGGCTGGCCGCCTGGGGCTGGCCGCCTGGGACTGGCAGGTCCGCAGCCCTGGTGGCTGGTGCCCTGCAGCCGCGCCTTCATGGGCCCCTCTTGCCCAGTGCAGTTGATTCAGGCACCGGAGCTGCTTCTAAAGCTGCCCCACGCTTCTGCCTGTGACGGCCACCACGTCTGGGCCTCCCCGTTGTGATCCCAGGCTCCACTGCTGTGTCTGTCTGTCCAGAGCTCGGGGTGTGGCCCTGGCCAGGTTCACATGGGGTTGGCAGGGGTGAGCGTGGCAGTTGAGAAGCCTGGATTGCTTCTGCCGTAGGCAGGACGGTCACCTCTTCAACAGCCGTTCAGCCCAGAGGCTGAGCTGGTTGCTCACCTCGCTTTTCCGCGAGTGGGAGCTTTTCACTGAAGTTCCTCCTGGTGACCCACAGTTAGAAGTTAGGAGATTTTACAGGAAAAGTGCCGACTTCCCACTTTTCCTGACAAATCAGAAGGTGTGGCTACACTTGCGGGCACCACGAGGAGCAAGCAGCTGCCCCTGAGATGGGCCCTAACCCCAGGACCCCCGCCTTCCCTGCAGATGGAGATGCTGGCTCCTGGCGGGCCCCCAGCGTGCAGCCCCTTCTCCTGACTCCTCCCCTCCTCCAGGGTTTCTCTCCCGAAAAAAAGTCTCTAGAATTCTGTTTCGCCTTCCTTTCTTGGGCCTGAACAAACGTTCATTCGCGTTGTGAGGCCGCTGCAAAGGGAGCTAGAGCAGCCGGGAGGACGAGTGAGAGTCAGACCCTCGGGGCTCCACGCGCGCCCGCCCTGCCCTGACCCCTCCCGCCCCCAGGTGGAGGCCACAAGCAGGAAGGAGAAGGCCAAGCAGCGGCCCCTGGCCCTGAATACCGTGGAGATGCTGCGGGTGGCCAGCTCTGCCCTGGGTAAGCGCGGGCGCTGCTCCTCTCAGGGCCTCGTGACCTGGAAGCACAGGCTGCCTGGCTGGTAGGAGGGGATGGTTGCCGCCAGGCAAGGGGCTGGCCGTGTCTCGAGAGCCACGCCGGTCATCTGCGCCTGCCCTACTGGGGGAGCTCGGCCTTGGGCCTGCGGACACGGGCACTGGCCTCCCAGGAGCCTGAGCACCTTGCCCGGGGCGCCCAGTGTCGGCGCTGAGCCTGCGTCTCTGGCAGGAATGGGCCCGCAGCACGCCATGCAGACGGCCGAGCGGCTGTACACGCAGGGCTACATCAGCTACCCGCGCACCGAGACCACCCACTACCCCGAGAGCTTCGACCTGAAGGGGCCCCTGCGGCAGCAGGCCAGCCACCCCTACTGGGCTGACACGGTGAGCCCCGCTAGGCCAGGGCGGCAGCCGCGCTCCCTGCGAGGGCCGGGCGCCGTGCCGGGCTCACGCCCGCTCCGTCCCGGCTGCCCCCGCAGGTGAAGCGGCTCTTAGCAGAAGGTCTCAACCGCCCACGGAAAGGTCACGACGCTGGCGACCATCCCCCCATCACCCCCATGAGGTCTGCCACGGAGGCCGAGTTAGGTACGGGGCTCCCCAGATGGCCACACCCCCTGGCACACATACAAGCACGCAGGCACGCGTGCATCAGGCTTCACAAGAGAGCAGGGTGTGGCGCGCTGGTCACCCGATCTCTGGAGCTGTGCTCCATCGCTGGGCCAGGATAGGAGTGAGGTGGTGGCGGGGGCAGGTGCTGCCTCGGGAGGCCCTGGGGCAGGCGGCCAGGCGGGGCAGGGTGGCCGGCTCAGCCGTGGGGAGGCCTGGAGTCCCCCACCCCAGGGGGCCGGGCGCAGGGGCCCCAGTGCTGTGGCAGGGGCACGGGGCTGCCTGGAGCTGGAGCCTGGCGCTGAGCGGCTGCGCCCGTGGCAGGAGGCGAAGCCTGGCGCCTCTACGAGTACATCACCCGGCACTTCATCGCCACCGTGAGCCACGACTGCAGATACCTGCAGAGCAGCGTCTCCTTCCGGATCGGGCCCGAGCGCTTCACCTGCTCGGGCAAGACCGCCATCTCCCCAGGTAGGGGCGGCGGGCGGGCGGCCCCCCCTCCGCGGATACGTGGTGCGCGTCCTGAGGGCCGGTGTCTCTGCAGGCTTCACGGAGATCATGCCCTGGCAGAGCGTGCCCCTGGAGGAGAGCCTGCCCACCTGCCAGAAGGGCGACACCCTGGCCGTGGCCGAGGTCAAGCTGCTGGAGAAGCAGACGAGCCCGCCGGACTACCTGACCGAGGCCGAGCTCATCACCCTCATGGAGAAGCACGGCATCGGTGGGTCCCGCCCGGGGCCCCCACCCCGCCCAGGGCCCGCTGTGGCCCGCCGAGCGGGGCAGGGCAGCTGGGGACCCTGGCTGAGGCCTCCACCTCCAGACCCGGCCTTGGGGCTAGAGATGTGTCCTTGGCACTACCTCCACCTCCAGGGCTGAGCGTTGGCCGAGGGGGCCACTGACTCGCCCACAGGGAGGATGTAAAGCTCAGGTCAAGTCCACCGGCAACAGGAAGGCCAGGGCCCCACAGCACTTCCCTGGGGCTGGAAGCTCCACGTGGGGGCGGCGTCTTCAGGAGCCTGTGTGCCCACTGCTGCGCGGGCGAGGGGTCTCGCTGAGACCCCAGGCCCGGGGCCGTGACTCGAGTCCTCACGCCCCTGGAGCCAGCCCCGTACCCCAGGAGGGGCCCTGCCTTTCCCCGAGGCTTGGTTCTGGTGAGCCAGGCCCCTAGAGGCTGATGGGCTCTGGACGTCGTGGGACAGCCAGGCCGCCCCCCAGCTGCTTGTGTCCCTGGGGCCGATCAGGAGGGGCCCCGCGGCCACGTAGCCGGCGGGTGTGCCGGGTGCTGGGGGACCACTTGGCAGTGGAGCTCTGTGTGCGTGGGTCTGGGCCCCGGTTCTGGAACGGTGCGTGTGCCGCGGGGCGAGGCGGGGAGAGGGCTGGGGGGTCATATTCACCAGACGCTCGGGGCGGGCGGCCGAGCTTCTTCACCTCTGAGCCACCCGGAGCCTCCGCGTCAGGTCCGGGGACAGTCCGGAGCAGGCCTGCGAGCGGCCCTGGGGGGCGGGGCTGAGAAGCCGGCTTCCCAGCGCGGGCAGAGGGAGAGCCGAGTCCGTGCTGTGCCCAGGGACGGACGCCAGCATCCCCGTGCACATCAACAACATCTGCCAGCGCAACTACGTGGTCGTGGAGAGCGGGCGCCGGCTCAAGCCCACCAACCTCGGCATCGTCCTGGTGCATGGCTACTACAAGATCGGTGAGCCCCGGCCCCGCCCCCACCTCAGGGCACGCCCCGGCCCCGCCTCCCACCCGGGGGCCACGCCCAGACCACGCCTCCCGTCCCCAGTGCGCCCCCAATCATGCCTCCCATTGCAGGCCACGCCCCACTGCCAGGCCCGCCCTGGCCACGCCTCTCGCCACAGGGCCCGCCCCAGTCTCCGCCCACTACAGGGCCCGCCCCGGCCACACCCTCCATCCCAGTGCCCGCCCCGGCCGGGCTGATGGTCTCCTGGAAGTGCTGGGGTCTGAGAGCCGGGGCCTGGATTCCTGCAGACTGGCTCCTGGCCGGGCCTGGGGTGTTGCTGCTGGACGGTGTATCTGCCCTGAGAGGTCCCCCGGGGCCGTGGGAGACGGCAGGGAGCTCAGCCGGGCAGCCTGTCCGGTGACAGCATCCTGTGACGGGGTGCCCTGGTCCCCCGCGCAGGACTCCCGGGGAGATCACAGGTGGGAGCCCCACCCCTGCGCGCGGCGCGAGGGCTCACAGCGCCCCCGCCCGCCCGCAGACGCCGAGCTGGTGCTGCCCACCATCCGCAGCGCCGTGGAGAAGCAGCTGAACCTGATTGCGCAGGGCAGAGCCGACTTCCGCCAGGTGCTGGGCCACACCCTGGACGTCTTCAAGAGGAAGTTCCACTACTTCGTGGACTCCATCGCGGGTGAGTGTGCCCCTTCCCTGCCCTTCAGCCCGGGGACCCGGGGTCTCCTCCCGAGGGGGAGACCCGCCCCCAGGCCCTGGCTCCAGGGAGCTGTCGGGACCCCAAGGCGAGCGTGGTGACAGCCCTCGGTGCACACGGCTCGTCTCACAAGCGGGGCTGCCCTCGCTGTGCCGTCCCCCACCGCCGGGGCGCCCTTGCCCACGCGCGGGGCTCCCTGCTGCCCACCCAGTAAGCCAGCTTTGGGGAGGCGGCGGCCGGGGCTGGGCTGTGACTCCCGCCCCGCTGGCTTGCAGGCATGGATGAGCTGATGGAGGTGTCCTTCTCGCCCCTGGCGGCCACGGGCAAGCCCCTTTCCCGCTGCGGGAAGTGCCGCCGGTTCATGAAGTACATCCAGGTAGGGGGGCGCGGGTGCACGTCGGGCGGCCTCGCCTGCCCGCGGCCTCGCTCCAGCGGCCTTCACGTGGAGTGACTGCGAGGCCAGGCAGCTTCTCCAGCAGACACCCAGCGCTGCCCTCAGGCCCAGCAGCGCGTGAGCCGAGGGGCCCCTGAACCACGTGCCGTCCACGCTCTCCTGACCCCGCGTTCTTCGCTGTCGGGGGAACTGACGCACGCTGGGATCTTAGCAGCGCCTTTGTGCGCGTGTGGAGCAGTGAGCACCCTGAGACTCGGTGACCAGCGGCCCTGAGAGGTCCTGGCGACCCGCCGCGCTGCCCACCACCCGCGAGTGTCCCGGGCAGGCGGAGGGCGGCGGGCGGGGCAGGCGGCCCCAGCAGCCCCGTGACCCCTGCCCCCGACCCCGCCCAGGCCAAGCCGAGCCGCCTGCACTGCTCGCACTGCGACGAGACCTACACACTGCCCCAGAACGGCGCCATCAAGCTCTACAAGGAGCTGCGGTGCCCGCTGGACGACTTCGAGCTGGTGCTGTGGTCGTCGGGTTCCAGAGGCAAGAGCTACCCGCTGTGCCCCTACTGCTCCAACCACCCGCCCTTCCGGGACGTGAAGAAGGGTGAGCGCCGCCCGCCCGCGCCGCAGGGGCAGGGAGCCCCGTCCCTGCCTCCAGCAGCTTCCAGGGCGGCCAGGGCCCCGCCTGGGCCTCAGGAAGCGAGATAAAGGAGGGTGGGCCCGGCTGGGGGCCGCATGGACACCCTTCCGGAAAGCTGCGCGGTGGTGGGGGGCGGGGGGCGACATGAGGGGTCGACGAAGCCCTAGAGAATGCGTGGGGCGAGAGCAGGGGCCCCGCGGGGTGGGGTTGGCGTGCACCTCACGCGGCCTTCCCCGCAGGCACGGGCTGCAACGAGTGCACGCACCCCAGCTGCCAGCACTCGCTCAGCATGCTGGGCATCGGCCAGTGCGTGGAGTGCGAGAGCGGCGTGCTGGTGCTCGACCCCACCTCCGGCCCCAAGTGGCGCGTGGCCTGCAACAGGTGCAACGTGGTGGCCCACTGCTTCGAGAACGCCCACCGCGTGCGCGTGTCCGCCGAGACGTGCGCCGCCTGTGAGGCCGCCCTGCTTGACGTGGACTTCAACAAGGCCAAGTCCCCGCTGCCGGGCGAGGGCACGCAGCACACAGGCTGCGTCTTCTGTGACCCCGTCTTCCAGGAGCTGGTGGAGCTGAAGCACGCGGCCTCCTGCCACCCCATGCACCGCGGGCCCGGGCGGAGGCAGGGCCGGGGCCGGGGCCGGGGCCGGAGGCCGGCGGGGAAGCCGGGTCCCCGGCGGCCCAAGGACAAGATGTCAGCCCTGGCCGCCTACTTCGTGTGACGGCCGGCAGGCTCCGTGCCGTGGCCTCCGGCCACAGGGGTCATGAAACGCGGTGTCTCCTGCAGAGCCAGCATCTCCCCCGCCTTGCTTGCTGTCGGAGGGCCGTGCCCATCTCCCCATCTCCTCGCCTCCCCCCGCTCCCGCACACGCCCCCCGAGTGCCCGCCCTGCCCAAGTCCTGCAGGGGTGCCACTGTGCACAGAACCAGGAGCAGACCCAGTCCAGGGCGCCCGCCACGCTCCGGCCTGTGTGAGATGGGGCACCGTGTCCCCATGTCAGGGCGCCAGGGAGGCAAGAAGCCCCTGCCTCCCGTGCCCAGCTGTCCCAGGCTGGGGGGGTGTGGCCCTCCACCCACTGCCCACTGTGTGGGTCTGCGTGTGGGGGGCCCGCATGTGACCTTGGCACCCCCAGGCCTGTTCCCCTTCCAGTTCTCAACACGTGTCCCCTCAGGCAGAGGTGGGTGGCAGCAGATGGCAGGGGCGGGGGGCCACACCACCTGCAGGTCTCAGGTCACCTGCCCACTTCCCATGCCCACTGCACCTGAGGGCGCCCCCCTCAGCCCACCACATGCCCACCTTGAGACTTTGCCCCCTGCCAGGCCTCTGCCTGAGGGGCCCCCTTGAAACGCCTCCGCAAGCCTGCCCGCGGGGCAGGTTGGAGTTGTGGTGCCCATACGTGTACTGCTGCCTGAGTTGTAGGTTCGCCCGGGAGGCTGGAACTCGGGCCAGGTGGGCTGGGTCACATGGGAGGCTCCTTTCCCAGCGGCAGAGCCGGGCTGGAGCTGAGGCAGGCGGGAATGGGGCGGGAGGAGCTGACACCAGCCACGGCCGGTCAGCTCCTGGGCGTGGGGTTGGCCCGGTGCCCGTTAGAGGAGGCACACTCCTGGCCAGGCAGCGTGCCTTGCTTCCCCGCCACCTCCCGGAGCTGGCCTTGGGGGCATCAGTGCTCTGAGGGGTCTTGTGTGGGGAAGCCCCGTGGGATGTCAGCTGCTCAGGAGCCCCTCACCCACACAGCGGTCCTCAAACTTCACACTTGTTCTGGGTACACTTTGAGAAACACTGAGGCAGGGTCTCACAGCAGCCCAGGAGGGTAGGTTGGCACCTGTTGATCCCCTCTTTCCTGATATGGAAGCGATATGGGGCAGCTAAGCAACATGTTGAAGGTCACAGCTCATAAGCACTTAACCACAGCCTTGCTGGGGTCACCATGCTGACTTGCAGGTGGGGCTGGGTTACAGAGTCTAGGCAGGCCTGAGGAGAAGGGGCCCCACCCTGCCACCTTTGCCCAAATGCCCACTGCCTTCTAGATCCACCCCCTACCCAGTCTCTGTCCTTCCAAACCGGCCCACTCTTAGTTCTCCAGACTCCTGTTAGTGAATCTTAGTTCCTGGGCCAGGCACAGGCCGTGTGCCCACCTGGAGGTCAGGTGGGCAGGGCCCCAGTGGGGCTTTTGAGGGCTCTTCCAAAAAAGTGTATATTATACTTTACAACTGCATTGATGTAAAGATGAACATATTAATATTACATATTAAAACATTTTCTTTGACCTAAATGTCCTTTATCTTTTGGTGTTAAAATACTTCCAGGGAATTCCATGGCGATCCGGTGGTTAGGACTCCCCTCTTCCATGGCCTGGGACACGGTGGGTCCCTGGCCGGGGAAGTAGTATCCCACAAGCTGTGGAGCATGGCCCAGTTTTTTCCCTTGGCCTCTCGGGTAGCAGAGAAGCGGCCCCCCGAAGATGTCCGGGTCCTGGACTGTGCTGCTGGCTGCAGGCTGAATTAGGGCTGGTCATCTGACTTTAGAACAGATAACCCTGGGTCATCTGGGTGGCCCAAAGTCATCACAAGGGTCTTCTTGGCTCCGAAAGTGGGGGACCATGAGCTAAAAGAGGCGGGGCAGTTAGAAACTGAAAAAGGAGGGAAAACAGATTCTCCTCTAGAGCCCCCAGAAAGGAAGGGCACCCTGACGACCCCTGAACGTAGGCCATTGAGACCCTGCAGGCTTCCGACCTCCAGGCCTGCAGATGTTGTGTGTGTCAGTTTGTGGCAATACGAAATTAAGGGTCCCTGAGGGGGTGGTGAGCCCCGGGCAGTGTCGGGTGGCACCCTCGCTCCACCAGCCGCTGACCCGCTCTCGACTGTGCAAGCTGCCCAGTGTCTGGGCGCCCCCAGGAAGGGGTTGCTTTGTCCACCTACCCGGCCGCCGCGGGCGGAGGAGACGCGCGCCCTGCAGCGGCGGCCGCCAGGGGGAAGCGGAGGCTGGCCCCCGCCAGCCCGGCCCCGACTGCGCCTGCGCCGCGGCCGCACGGGAAGTGGGCGGGGCCGGCCGGAGGCGGAGTGGGCGGGGACGGACGGACGGGAAGTGGGCGGGGCCGGCCGGAGCGGCGGGCCGGCGGGCAGGCGGGCAGGCGGGCGCCGAGCGGCCGAGCGGCGGAGGGTGAGGCCGGCAGGGATCGGGGGGCGCGGGGCGCGGGGCGGGGTGCTGACGGCGGGGGTGCGCCGGCGGGGGCAGAAGGGCAGGCTGGGGGGCCGCGAGGGGCTGGGAGCTGCAGATCGGGGACCCCGGTGTCGGGGGCCCGGGGCGGGCCTGGGGGTTGCGCGCCCGGGGGTGCGGCGGGGAGCTCCGGGCCGAGCCGGGGCGCGCGGTGAGGGGCCGAGGCGCAACGCGCCCGCTTGCCCGGGGTCCCGCGCTCCCCTCCGCACCCCTGGCCCAGACCCCTACGCCAGCAAGCCCCCCGCACCTCTGCCGGGCCGCAGCTGCCCCCGGCGACCCCGATCCCGGCCCGGCCCCGAGTGTATCCGAGTGTTTACGTTTCCAGCCAGCGCTCGGGCTGCGTGCAGCGGCGTTAGCCAGACGCGTGTGCGGTGGAGCCCCAGGCGCAGGCCCCGCGCTGCAGCTGCGCGGCTTCAGGCGGCCCCTCAGCCTCTCTGTGCAGCAGGGGAGTGGCAGCTGGCCGTAGTAGGGGTCTTCGTAGCAGGCCTAACAGCACCAGGCCCTCCCGACAGTGCTGGGCCCCGCCCCGCAGCCTGGCACCCAGCGGGGACCCGGCCCTCAGTGACACGTGCTGAGTGACACACGTCCTCTTGACATACCCTGGGGCAGGCTCCGAGGGCGAGCTGCGCTCCCGGGCCGCCGGCCGTAGAACTGGAGGCTCATTTCTGCCTTTCCTGCCATATCCGCCGATGGTCCCATTTTAAGTCTTTTTTTCCTGCCGCTGAGCTGGAAATGACAAAGGCCGGGATGACCCCACCTGATTCCGGCCTGGCCGTTTCCTGCCTGTGTGGCCTCCGTGGGGGTTTGCTGGCCCTCCCGGAGCCTGTGTCTTCACTGCAGAGTGGCTGAGTCCAGGCTTGTAGTCAGCACAGTCGTGAGAGGTAAA
The DNA here is from genome assembly GCA_006410635.1 of Cephalophus harveyi. Taxonomy (NCBI): domain Eukaryota; kingdom Metazoa; phylum Chordata; class Mammalia; order Artiodactyla; family Bovidae; genus Cephalophus; species Cephalophus harveyi. The sequence continues at coordinate 84,108 of SJYT01051363.1, read as the reverse complement.
CAGGACGCAGACCCGCTAGGCCAACCTCCGCAGGGTCATTCCTAGGGTTCCTTTCTAATGTGGCCCGCAGCCAGCGCTGTCCGTAGGACCTGTCTGCTGCCCACCGCGCTCCACCGAGTGTCAGCTTCCTCTTTTAAGGGCCAGGGCCAGGCCTCAGGCTGCACCTGCAGAGGGTGTTGGGAGGAAGCTGACACCCGCCTCTCTGCCCTCATGTTGCCAGAAGCTGCGTTCAAAGGGGCCTCGCATAGAAGGTGCTGTCACACCCAGAGACCGGGTCGGGGTGGGGGAGAGGTTACAGTCTCCTGAGAAGTCAATCCTGTGAAAGCGGTGTTTGCACAACGTGAGTGTGCTTCATGCAGCAGAGCCGTGCGCTTGAGACGAGTAGAAGGGTGAGCTGTGTGTCACGTGTCGCTGTTCAGTCGCTCAGTCGTGTCCGACTCTTTGTGACCCCATGGACTGTAGCCCGCCAGGCTCCTCTGTCCATGGGGATTCTCCGGGCAAGAATACCCCCTGGTTGCTATTTCCTTTTCCAAGGGATCTTCCCAACACAGGGATCGAACGCTCGTCCCCGGCATTGGCAGGTGGGTTCTTGACCACTGAGCCGTCAGGGAAACTCACGCTTACAATGAATAAAGTGATAAGTTGTGTGTGATGTAGACTTTACTTTGGGCTTCCCAGGTGGCACTACTGCCGAAGCATCCACGTGCCAAAGCAGGAGAGACGAGAGGCGCGGGTTCGACCCCGCATCAGGAAGGTCCCCTGGAGTAGGAAGTGGCAACCCACCGCAGGGTTCTTCCCTGGGAAGTCCCGTGGACAGAAGAGCCTGGCGGGCTACAGTTCCTGGGGCCACAGAGTCAGGCTTGATGGAACATACACATTCCTCTACCTTAAATGTATCAAAAAGGAGAAAATACGTGCATAGGAAAAGCTCTGGAAAGGTTTCCACCATACTCTTCCCACCGGCTGTGTATGAATGAAGAAACAAGACCCCACTTACAGAGCCAGTGAGGACGATGCCTTTGTGACGGTGGTGGGGTTTTCCTTTCCTAAGGCTCTCTCTCTTTTCCCTTCTGTTGGCAAGTCAGGCAGGACTCCACAAGTAGCTGGCTTGTCTCTGTGGCGGAGAACAACCCAGGCTTACAGACATGCGAGCGGGGCTTCTAAGTCAGGATGGGTCAGCTAGAGGAAAACATGCTTTAAATGAGAAAAAGAAAAGGGCCTTTGGCGAGTCAGGTGCGAGCGGAAGGCTGTAGAGCCTGAGGACCGTGGGGCTCTGGGCCGAGTGGAGCAGAGTGCGCGGGCCGCGGGGTCTTGGGCACAGAAATGAGGGAGGGGTCTGGGAGCGGCCAGCCCCCCGAGGTCAGCAGCCCCTGAGGAGTGGGCCGGGAGCCAGGCTTGTGACCGGGACCCTGGGTGGCTGGCTTGGCCCTTTCTGTGCAGCCCTGCGTCTGGGGGGTGAGAGGTGGGGCCAGAGGCCCCTTAGTGGCCTGCACCGCGCTGGTCCCCTGTGCGTATTTGGTGGCAGCACCGTTATTTCCACTCCAAGCGGTGCCTGGGGGAACTCATGCCAAGAGTGGGAGGGCCTGGCCACGGGCCATGTTGGGCCAGACGGGTCGAGCAGATGGCAGCAGGGGCTGGCGGCCCACGGTCCCTCCCTCGCCCCCCACAGGTCCTCAGGCCCGGCTCCCGCCCCGGCCTCTCACCAGCCCCTCCCACTGGTGCTCACACCCGGCCCAGCCCTGCCGCATCCTGCCAGCCTGCTTGCTGACCGGTGACCCGGCTCCATCCTCACCCGCCGGCTCCTCGGGTGGTCCCGGGAGAGCCCAGGGCCCCGGCCCGCCCTCCAGGGCTGCCTCCCTCCTGCCGTCTCTCGGCCCGGGCTCCCATGGGCATGGGATGCATCCTGGTCCCGGAGCCGCTCGAGAAGAGCACGTGTAGGAAGGAGACTACCCCGTCCCTTTCCCCGGGTATCCTGAGGAAGGCCGTGCCGCGCCCCGCTCTCCCGCTCGTTTCCGGCCCTTTGTCCTGCCGGGTGGTGTGAAAGCAAGCCCAGGGTGCTGGTAATGCCCACCTGCCCCTCCGAGGAGAGTCGCCAGCCAACACCCCGCAGGGGCAGTCGCGCTCGGGCAAGGGGCGCTGGGCACAGAGCAGGGCCCAGGCTCAGCTGCTGCAGAGGGAAGCGGGCTCCAGGCCCGGGGAAGAGCGCCCCCAGGCCTGGCCCCCAAACGCCCCCAACCCCGCCCTGGCAGCGAGGTTCTGGATCTCCGCTGTGTGCCTGTCTCCAATCCTGGGAGGTTTGCGAGCGTTGGTCTGTCCGTTTGACCCTGTCACACCTCTCACGAGCGATTTCGGGCTTGGAATTGCAGGGGCCGGGCCGGTATCCCCTGCAAGATTCTCACGCTGCGGCCGGGGCTGCGCGGTGTTCCCTCACTTGTGAGCAGATGGGAGGGCTGACCGTGAGTGCGAGCCTGTCCCCGGAACCTTCTCTCCTTAAATTCGAAAGTGCGTTGTAAGTCACGCCTTCGTGCTTCTCCTAAAGACACATGTCTCTACCCGAGGGCAGAGACAGCGCCACGGAACGGGCGTGTGTGTGCCAGGCGCGCGATCGTGTCCAGCTCTTTGTGACCCCATGGACTGTAGCCTCTGTCCATGGAATTTTCCAGGCAAGGCCGCTGGAGTGGGTTGCCATTTCCTGCTCCACGTGTTTCTTAACTTACCTCTCTTTGCCCTTTGCCCTCCCAGACCCTCCACTCATCACCCATCTTGCTTCCCTTCCCCCAAGCCAGCACCCACCCGTCCTTCCCAGAGACTCATGCCGAGCTAGGAGTTCTGATCCTCAGAGGGTCGGGGGCCCCCGGATCTCCCATCCTCCAGCCATTCAAAGCCCAGGACAGTCGGGATGTTTGGGGACGCTTACCCTGTGGTCAAGCCCTTTAAGCCTCAGGAGGCCTGGGACTCCTCCTGGGAGGACATAAGGCCTGACCACCTTCCCCAGGCCCCGAGTGTCCCGGGGGAGCCTTCTGCTGCACCATGGGGCTGCCTCTGGTCCACCCGGGGCACGTGGACCCCCTGCACAGGCCACGGCTGCGTCCGCCTGCCTCCGGGGCCTGGCCCCCCCGCTGCCTGCCTCTGCCCGCTCGGGCTGTTCTCTTCCAGGAGCACGCCTTCTGCTTCCAGAATCCCTCTGCACCACCCCCCCGACTCTGTCTCCAGAAGCCACCCCTCTGGGCCCCCAGGTTCCCCATCAGGGTTTGTCCCTCCCACATGGGCCTCAGAACCAACTCCGTGCGAGGGCAGGTGGCCCTGCCCTTCCGCCTGGAGCCCCGGTCTTGGTGTGGCCCTGGCTTCCAAGAGGAAGCAGGGAAAAGTGGGCCCTCAGCGCTGCAGGGCGTGGGCACGGTCACCCCCAGCCCCAGGCGCTGACCCTTGCGTCTCCCCGCAGAGAGAAGACCAAGGACCCCGTCAGCAGCCCCCCTGCCCCCCCAATGCCCTGGGCATGGCCGCAGGGGCCCCGCAGCAGAGCGGCCAGACGGCAGAGGAGACCCCCGGCTTCTTGGACGCGCTCCTCCGCGACTTCCCAGCTCCGCTGAGCCCAGAGAGCCCCTTGCCATGGAAGGTGCCGGGGCCGGTGTTGAGTTCCCTCCTCGGGGCCCCGGGGGCTTAGCGGGAGACAGGCCGCGGGGAGCCCCCTTTCCTTTCCGTTTCGCTGGTGGGCAGTGCCGGGCTCACGACAGGGTGGCAGAGTCCAAGCCCCAGGAGAGGCCTCCCCAGCGTGCAGGACGAGCCCCGCCGCCTGGGCGGTGGGCAGCCTTGTCCAGAGGAGCCCGGAGTGCCTGCAGCCCTCGTGGGCCTGCCCTCCCACCTCTGCGCGACATGTGAGTGGTGACCTGGGAGCCAACTTTGGGGGCCGCGGGGTCCAGGGGTAGAAAATTCAGAGCCCAGGCCGAGTCTCAGCTGCGAGGTTTTGGGAAGCCGGCCGGGTGGTGACTTGGGGGTCCCTGAGAGCCAGCACCCTGCTCCCAAGCCTGCAGTCCACACCCGGAGGGGCCCAGCCAGGAGCGAGCCTCCCAGCAGGCAGGCCCTGTGTCGCAGGCCCTTCTGTCGATTTCCTGGTAGTTTTTTCCCCCAGGGTGGAGGTCAGCTCAGGTGGCACCAGGACTGCAGCCTTGGGCCGGGCCGTGGGGTGCGTCCGGTGGGCCCGCCCTCAGCAGGGCCTGGGTTCCTGTGCTTACTGGGCTGGCGAGGGGGCGGGGGTCAGGTGGGATGCCTGCGGGGAGACAGGGTGGGTCCCAGGGTCCAGCCCCAGGGAGCAGGCGGCTAGAGCCTCCACAGGTCTCTCCATTCGTGCCCCTTCCTACCCCACTGCTGCTTTGTCCTTATTTTTAATTGAGACACAACTGATGTGTGACGTTGTGTAACGTAAACGCACAGTGCATCGGCTTGCTCCATTATACGTTACAGGGGGTTACCTGGCACCTCCACCGCCTGACATAATTACTACCCTCCAGCATCAGTGCCACATGCAGGGCAGAGAGACACACATGTGGCCTTTTCCCTGCTCCCCGCCCAGCCGCATTCCAGCCCAGCCCCACCACGCATTCCTGCCCCAAGGCTGGCGGGCGGGCGATGATAGACCCGCCTTTGTCCCCTGCTAGGCCTGCTCGCCTGTCCACAATGCCCCTGGCCCCTCGGCGGGAAGCCAGCACCACCTGCTGGCAGAAAGGAGCTGGTGCGACTCACAGCCCAGAGCCAGGCCTAGGGGCTCCGAGGGCCGGGGCAGGGGCTGTCTCTTATACACATCTAGATGTGTATAAGAGACAGCCACAGGACTGTGACCCCGACAGGGACCCAGGGGCAGGGAGGGGGGCCCGGGACCATGACCCCGGCAGGGACTCAGTGGGGGCGGCCACAGGACCGTGACCCCAACAGGGACCCAGGAGCAGGGAGGGGGGCCCGGAACCATGACCCCGGCAGGGACTCGGTGGGGGGTCCAGGACCGTTACCCTGACAGGGACCCCGGAGCGGGGAGGGGGGCCCGGGACCGTGACCCTGACAGGGACCCAGGGGCGGGGGGGCGCCCGGGACCGTGACCCCCACCTTGTAGGCTTCACCGGCACCTTCCACTCCTGCCAATCGTGTTCCACATGGGTATCCGCCACCACCGGCCACCTCGGTTTCCCGGGGCTGCAGCCTGCAGGGTGGGGGTCTTTGATCAACGCGAGGGCCCCGTCTGCGCACCCAGGTGGCCAGCAGTCAGGGCCGCCCCGACCTGGGTCTCAGCTGCGGGTGCGGTGGGCCCCGCGTGCGACCTGGCCTGTTGGCTCGGGCCCGGCCCGGCCGTGAGCGCGCTGGGGTCCTCCTTGTCTGTGTCTCCCTCCCTGTGAGGGTGCCCGTCCCCCACCCGCCGAGGCCCTGCTCCCCGACAGGCTCCCCTCTGACCAGGGGCCTCAGCGGGCCTTCCTGGGAGACTCAGTCCAGCCCCTCGTGGGTACTGGCGCGACGTCCCCTTTCTGTCCCCTCACAGACGGGGCGGCAGAGGCTCAGAGGCTGGCCCGAGGCCACGCTGTCCCCCAGCCTCCCAGCCCCCAGTGGTGGTGGCCGTGTGCCCGCCGCGAAGATGAGGTCAGAGGGATGTGAGCAGCTTAACGGAAGTTGGGGAGACGGAGAGCCACGGGCCGCCCAAGGGAGAGGGTCGCGGTGGGGCTGGGGGGCAAGGCGGCCTCAGGGCCTTGTCCGTCCCAGGGGCCTCGCTCGTCACTGCTCACCCCCGGTGCTGGTGTTCAGCATCCCTGGAGGCAGGCCAGCTCCTGCCCTGCACCCCTGGCACCTGCCAGGAGGGGCCCGAGCCTGTCCAGTCGGCCGCGGGGGCGTGACGGCTGGGGATCCGAAAGCACGGGTGGCCTGTCCGTCCACGTGGCTCGTGCAGAGGGTGAGGCTGGCTGCTCTTACTTTGGGGAACTGGTTCAGAGGCATATCAGGGGAGTCGAGCGGGCCTGGGGTCAGCTGAGGCCACAGTGGGGCTTGGGGAGCTGGACGGGGGGCGAGACAAGGGGCCGAGCACCACAATGGCACTCGGGGAGCGGAAGGGATGTTCAAGGGTCCCGAGCCCGCAGCAGCCCCTTGGGCCACTGTCCCTGCCGGGCCTGAACAGGGCAAGAGGACCCTCCTGCCCAGGATGGGCCCTGAGCCGGAGACGGGGGTCGGCCCAAGGGGTCCACGCAGGCAGACGGTGCAGGCCTGCAGCTGGTGACGGGTGACGGGTCGGGGGTCACAGCCCCAGACCTGGCCGTATCTCAGTTTCCGACCAGGGATCGAACCTTCGCCCTCCGCAGTGAGACGGCAGAGTCTAACCACCAGACCGCCAGGGAATTCTCAGCCTTGATCGATTGCTTAAACGGTGTTTCTGTTGTTTGCGGCTGTGCTGGGCCTTCGGGCTGCACAGGCTTTCCTCCAGGTGCGGCGAGCGCGGGCTGCTCCTGGCCCAGGCCTTGGGCTTCTCTTGCGATGGCGCGGGGGCTCCAGCGGGTGCGGGCTCCAGTGGCTGGCCTAGGGCACAGGCCCAGTAGTCATAGCTACCCACCCCCCACCCCGGCGCGTGAGAGCTTCACGCGCCGGGCACCGAACCCGCGTCTCCCGCGTGGGCAGGTGGATCCTTTACCCCTGAGCAGCCAGGGACGTCCTTTGAAGGATCTTCAAACGCGTTATTTTAAAAGTCCTATTATCCAGGCTTTTTTTTTTTTTGGCTGCATCACGCGGCCTGTGGCATCTCAGGTCCCCGACCAGGGATCGCACCCAGGCCCCCAGCAGGGAAAGCCCTCCAGCCGATTGAATGGACTTGCTTTCCGTTGCTCTCGTCCTTCCCAGCCTTTCTCTCCTGTGTGGACACGGCTGTCCCTGGGTGTCTCCCGTCTGGCGGTCAGCGCCCACCCGCACACCCAGCCCACGTGCAGGCGCTTGGCCGTCCAGGCCTGAGCGTGCCGGTTGTGACTGGATCCTGCGTGAGAGCCTCCTCCTCCTCCTCACTGTCAGGGGTCAGTCCCAGGCCCCCGGGCGGGCCGGACCCCGTAGTCACTGAGAGGCGGTTCCATCTCTGCCGCAGGCCTGCGGGCTTCCTGGGAACCCGACAGGTGGTGAACTCTTTTCTTGGGTACCTGGTCCCTGTCGGGAGGCATGCTCGCTGGAGTATCTGGTGGCCTCAGGGCGCCGAGTGGGGCCCACGGCCAGGCATTGTCCTGTCTCCAAGGCCGGAAGCCACCTCCCTGACCCCCCAACCAGGGCTCCGGCCGCAGGAAGCCGCAGTGTCCTCGCCCCGCACTGGGACTCGGGAGCAGAAGCAGTTCCCCCCACCGTGAAGGGAGGCCCAGCTCCGGGCAGGAGATCCCCACGGGGCTGAGGACTGCACTCCTCGGGTCTCGGCTGGCTGTTTTTCAAAAGCGGGTTCCAGAGGCTGCGCCCCCGAGTCAGCTTCTCATTTAAAAAAAAACGACAGACTCACCCCAGCAGCTCCCTCAGGCCCTCTGCAGGCTCACCAAGGATTGCCCAGACAGACGCACCCGCCCAGCCATCAGGAGGGCCTGGCTCTGCCCGGCACAGTGCCCAGCTGCCCTTGGGCGTGCCTGGCCTCGGGGACAGGCCAGGATGCCAGCGCTGGGGTCCAGAGAGCTGGGGCCTTCCGTGGTGGGGTCCGGTCCCCTGGTCTGGGGGCGGGGCCCGCACGCCCTGGAGCCCGCGGGGAGAGCTTCCCATGCTGCTTCCCACTGGCCTCGCTCTCTCCACCCCAGGCCTCCCAGAGCCCCTGCGCGACCCTCTTCTGCCGGGAGGCTTCCTGGCCCCTCCTGCCTCCCACCCTGGCCTGTGCTGACCCTCAGCTCTGCGCAGCCTGTCTGCCCTGGGAAGCAGCCAGCCAGGTCTCGCTTCCCAGATTCGGCCCCAGGTGGCACCCCTGGCATCACCCCACTTCCTCAGCCCCCTTCAGCTGTTCTGCCCCACCCCATTCTCCCACCCAGACCGCGTGCCCGCCTGCCCCGGGCCGCTTGGCCTCCGGGGAGCCTGAGACGCACTGCGGATCCGCCCAGTCCCCTGCCCCACACCCCAGCCCCGTCCCCTCCGGTCCATTGCCAGGTCCACCCTCCATGGCAAGGCCAGGCCAGTCTGAAAAAGCCTGGTCCGATGGTGTCACATCCCTTCCCCGGCCACACCGAGGATATAACCCCATCACCCTGGCAGCTGCCTCCCCAGAGCCCCCTTCCCCAGCTGCCTGGACGGCCCGCTTCCCCCGGGACCCCGAGTGAAGGGGCTCCCAGCCTGAGGGTGTGGCACTCCCCGGATTCCTTTCCTGGGGTGATGGCGACGAAGCGCCACGGGCTAGGCAGCCTCGACGGCAGCCGTGTTGTCCCGAGATTCCGGAGGTCGGGGTCCCGGAGCCGCGTGTCTGCGGGGCCAGTCCCTCTGGCCGTTGCTGGCTGTCCTCAGCTGGAGATCCGCTCACCAGTCTTTGCAGGGTGTCTCCCTGGGGTCTCTGACCCCGTTTCCCCCTTCAGTAAGGACGCCACAGGACTGCACTGGCCCCCCCCGACTCCCGGGGGACCTTGTCGTAACTGGTGGTTTCTGCAACAGCCCAGCTTCCACGCCGGGTCACGGGCCAGGGTGCTGGGCTTAGACTCTGTAACACACAGGACTCAATTCGTAGGGCTCCCCGACCCCCAGGGATCCCCAGCTGGTACTGGGACCAGGAGCTGTCTTGACGCTGGACGTCGGGCCGTTCGTCCAGTAGGCTCAGCTCACACGTCCGTGGGCCCCCCTCCCAGCAGCCCCAGCGAGGCACCAGCCCGTAAACGGTGTTGCCTGGACGGCCATCCGGCTCCCCGGGGGCCCGAGGTCCACCTGCTCATCGTGGCCACCACTCCTTCCCGGAGGACTGCCCTGAGGGGAAAGGGGCTGGGGTTGTCCCTGGAGTGTGGGGCAGACCCCAGGGTCCCGACGCCGGTGAGGAACGGGCCCCTCACTCCAGGCACCACCCCCAGGAGAGCGCCGCCGCCACTCGCCGCCTGCTTGGCCCGCGAGGCGGTTTCCCAGCTGCTGCGGTCAGACCTCTCTGAGTTCAGGAAGCTGCCGGAGCAGGAGGAGGAGGATGGGGACAGAGCGGAGGAGAAGGCCCCTGTGACACGTGAGTTCCCTCCTCGGGGCCCCGGGGGCTTAGCGGGAGACAGGCCGCGGGGAGCCCCCTTTCCTTTCCGTTTCGCTGGTGGGCAGTGCCGGGCTCACGACAGGGTGGCAGAGTCCAAGCCCCAGGAGAGGCCTCCCCAGCGTGCAGGACGAGCCCCGCCGCCTGGGCGGTGGGCAGCCTTGTCCAGAGGAGCCCGGAGTGCCTGCAGCCCTCGTGGGCCTGCCCTCCCACCTCTGCGCGACATGTGAGTGGTGACCTGGGAGCCAACTTTGGGGGCCGCGGGGTCCAGGGGTAGAAAATTCAGAGCCCAGGCCGAGTCTCAGCTGCGAGGTTTTGGGAAGCCGGCCGGGTGGTGACTTGGGGGTCCCTGAGAGCCAGCACCCTGCTCCCAAGCCTGCAGTCCACACCCGGAGGGGCCCAGCCAGGAGCGAGCCTCCCAGCAGGCAGGCCCTGTGTCGCAGGCCCTTCTGTCGATTTCCTGGTAGTTTTTTCCCCCAGGGTGGAGGTCAGCTCAGGTGGCACCAGGACTGCAGCCTTGGGCCGGGCCGTGGGGTGCGTCCGGTGGGCCCGCCCTCAGCAGGGCCTGGGTTCCTGTGCTTACTGGGCTGGCGAGGGGGCGGGGGTCAGGTGGGATGCCTGCGGGGAGACAGGGTGGGTCCCAGGGTCCAGCCCCAGGGAGCAGGCGGCTAGAGCCTCCACAGGTCTCTCCATTCGTGCCCCTTCCTACCCCACTGCTGCTTTGTCCTTATTTTTAATTGAGACACAACTGATGTGTGACGTTGTGTAACGTAAACGCACAGTGCATCGGCTTGCTCCATTATACGTTACAGGGGGTTACCTGGCACCTCCACCGCCTGACATAATTACTACCCTCCAGCATCAGTGCCACATGCAGGGCAGAGAGACACACATGTGGCCTTTTCCCTGCTCCCCGCCCAGCCGCATTCCAGCCCAGCCCCACCACGCATTCCTGCCCCAAGGCTGGCGGGCGGGCGATGATAGACCCGCCTTTGTCCCCTGCTAGGCCTGCTCGCCTGTCCACAATGCCCCTGGCCCCTCGGCGGGAAGCCAGCACCACCTGCTGGCAGAAAGGAGCTGGTGCGACTCACAGCCCAGAGCCAGGCCTAGGGGCTCCGAGGGCCGGGGCAGGGGGGACCGGCTCATTCCGCCCTGCCCTCCAAGCAGGCCTGGGCCCGCCACGCTCATCAGCTCACCCCCGTCATGGGAGTGGAGCACAGGCAAGTCTGTCCCTCGAAGCCATTCTTGCAAAACTGGCATCGCTCGGGAGTTCTAAGAACCCCTGCTGCGGGCAGAGGTGTGACTGAGACCCAGTGTGGCCGGGCAGGGGGAGCCTCTGCCCGCCCCGTCCCAGAGAGCTGGGCCCCACTCTGCAAGGAAAAGTGTCAGCGTTTATGGACCTGTTTGAAAACCAGCTCCTGGGATTCCTGGTGGTGACTGAGACCCCCACGGTCCCCATGCAGGGGACCTGGGTAGATTTCCTGGTTGGGGAACTAGATCCCACGTGCAGTAACTGAGACCCCACACAGCCCCAAAAACAAAACCAGCCTCTGGTTGCAGTGGGAGATGGGGAAAACACCAAATAGTGACCTTAAGGAAAAGCCTGGCCCGGGACCCTGCTCTGCAGATGTCCTCTGCTGACCTTGTGGGGTCTGTGACTTTCCTGCCTCTGAAATCTTCTGGGCCCACATGGGTCAAAGGCGTTTGCATTCTCATGATCAAATGTGGACTTTCCCCTCTCTCTTTATTTTCACGTTTTTTTTTTTCCTTAGTGTTGATTTTCCAAAAAGATTGTGACGTAAGCACTTCATATGCTTGCAAAGTCGATTTCCGTTCCATCCTTGAACTTTTTAGAATTAAACTTGACGCTCGGGTAGCTGTGGCCTCAGTTGTGAGAAATGGCAGCGAGGACCCTCGCATCTTTGACCCCAGTGGTAACGTCTTGGGAACCGATGAAATAGCAAGACTAGGATCTTGACGTAGTTTCATCCCACACATACATCGCGTTACCGCTGTGGCCGCCCTGACACCCGCCTGCCCCCACCCCTGTGTTCTTATCATTCGAGGATGCAGATAAGTGATGTCACGCACGATTGGCTTTTTCCACTGAGCGGGGTTCCCTGTGTGTCAGAAACTCCTTCCTTCCTTCCTTCCACTCACCGCTGTCTAGGGTGCTGTGTACGAGAATAACAGCTTAATTCTTAATTCTTCATTGGGAAAACGGACCGTAATTTACTCTGTTTTTGGACGTATATTGTTTTCATTAACGCACAGTTAGTAGTTGGACGTGACCGAAGCGACTTAGCAGCAGCAGCGATCCTGTACTTGTTCTTAAGTTATCTTTGCGTTTCTGGCTCTTTCCTTGGGGGTGCAGCCGTGCCGTCGGGCAGGGGCTCCTGTGTGCGTGTGTGTTTCCAAACCAGGCATGCCGTAGCTGGTGACACAGGCTGTGAGCGGGGGTCTTTAGGCTGCTGTGCCCAGGGGCCCGGGCAGTCAGGCTGATGGACTCCAGGGGTCTTAGGAAGCGGGAGGGGTGGGATCAGGGAGCCCCGGGGGTCCGCAGGGGTGCCTCCCTAACAGCCCCCGTCCTGCCCCTCAGTGCTGGACGCGGCGGGCCTGGCACGGAGCCTCTTGGACCACCTCTGGCAGGCGTGCGGCCAGTGGCAGCAACAGGTGCCGGCGGCGGCCCGGGCCCCGCAGCGGCAGTGGCTGGTCTCCGCGCACGCCATCCGCAATGCCCGCCGCAGGATGGAAGACCGGCACGTGTGCCTCCCCGCCTTCAACCTGCTCTTCGGCCTGGAGGTGAGTGGGGCCCGGGGTGGGAGGGGACCCTGGTGCCCAGCAGGGCCGCCGGCCGGAGCCCAGGCAAGTGGGACGCCCACTGCTGCCGTAAGCACCTGCCCAGGTCTGGGCGGCCGGGCTCATCGTCCCCACCCGGGCCTCCCCGGCCCCCCCCCCCCCCCCCCC
>SJYT01051363.1:22785-62785 GCA_006410635.1 Cephalophus harveyi | reverse complement strand
CTCCTCTCCTCCCCTCCCCTCCCCCTCCTCCACTGCTAAATTATGAAAGTAAAATGACAGGCAGGACAGAACTTGGAAAAGAGAAGGAAGGCAAGGCTTTGGGTGCGCAACAGAACCACCAAGGTAGTTGTTTAGAAATGAAATGAAAAAAAAAAAAACCACCTCTGAAAATGAAAGCCCAGCTTTTTGCCCAGAAAGGCAAGCAACAGAAAGTTGCCGAAACGAAACAGATCTCACGTTCGAGTTACAGATTCTGGAGTTGGAACTGCGTGGACACACCTTACGGAAGCAGGCCGCAGTGTGGTCCTCTTGAGGCCCATTGTGTAGTTCGGCCTTCAGTGTGACCGGGGCCTCAGGGGGAAGCTGGTTCTAGGCAGCTGCCTCTCGTGTCCAGCCTGCGTGTCCCCGCCAAGGACGGCCGCCTGTCACGGCCCCCTCTTCCAGCCTGGGCCGGTTCTTCCATCAAGCGTTTGACACAAACGCGTGAGAAGCAAAGTCACAGATCAGATGTAATTGATCGTAACTATGGGCCCATCAGCCAACCTGGGAGCGGCCTTGCCCAGCCTCTGCCTCGTGCTGTAAAGGATTTCTGTGTGGACTTGCCCGCCTGTGCGCCTCCTGACACCGCCTGTTCATCCTGCTCGCCATTCTGACGGGGCCCCTGCTGGCTGCATTCTTCTGCTCCCGTCCTTGTTATTCATGGTCTCCTTCTGGGATTCATCCCTGCGGGGGGGCTCTGGCTTCTTGTAGAAACAGAGCTGCTGTGAACATCCTCGGTCAGGGTCCGGGTGCCCACGTACGGAGTGGGACCTCCGGCTGGGACTGGCCACAGAATTTGCAGGGCCTGATACAGAGCAAAACATGGGGCCCTGGGATAAATCGTCAGGAGTGTCAACACGGCAGTTGCAGAGCCCGGTACCGGGGGCGGGCTGGGTGACCACTTGGGTGCAGGACGCGTCTTCACCCCCACCGAGGGCTATGCAAAGGGCCTGTGCCGTGTGGCGGCCCCTGGCACACAGGGCACGTCCACGTTCCCCGTCCTCACCTGCGCCTGGTTCCATCGGACTCCAATTCCATCAGTGTAAGGAGTATGAACCCCTGGTGTGGGCCACGGCTGCCCACCCCAGTCTTCTTGCCTGGGAAGGCCCAGGCACGGGGGCACCTGGCAGGCTGCAGCCCACGGGGCGCGGGGCGCAGGGCGCGGCTGAGCGCGGCCAGCGTGACGTGTGCAGCAGCACCGCTTTGTGGTTTCGCTGCCTTTCCTTGCTTGCGTGCGTGCTGTGGCGCTGCAGTCGTGTCCGACTCGGCAACCCCCGTGGACCACGTATAGCCCACCAGGTTCCTCTGTCCATGGGGCCCTCCAGGAAAGAGTGCCGGAGTGGGTTGCCACGCCCTCCTCCCAACCCAGGGATTGAACTCGAATCTCTGAGGACTCCTGCATTTGGGAGGTGTAGTTTTCATTGCACTTCCTTGGTTACCAGAGAGAATGAGCAGGTGATATGTGTGACCACTCAGTGACTTTTTCTGAAGAAACGGGACAGAATTGGACTCCTGTTCTTGGCCCTAAATGACCATGTGGGCGGTCACTCCCCTCCTACTTGGAAGTTCTGCCATCTGATCATAACCCCTTCTGCTCAGGGGTCAGGCTACATGGCAAGGCTAAAAAAAATAAAAATGGAAAGAAATCGTTTGGAAGCTTCAGCACCAGTCTCTCCAATGAGTATTCAGGACTGATTTCCTTTAGGATGGACTGGTTGGATCTCCCTGCAGTCCAAGGGACTCTCAAGAGTCTTCTCCAGCACCACAGTTCAAAAGCATCAATTCTTCGGTGCTCAGCTTTCTTTATAGTCCAACTCTCACATCCATACATGACTACTGGAAAAACCATATAGCTTTGGCAAGATGGACCTTTGTTGGCAAAGTGATGTCTCTGCTTTTTCATATGCTGTCTAGGTTGGTCATAGCTCCAGAATCACTGCAGATGGTGACTGCAGCCATGAAATTAAAAGACCCTTGCTCCTTGGAAGAAAAGCCATGACCAAAACTGATACTGGGAGTCAAAAGAAATATAGCATTTCAAGCAGTTTAGAAAAACATGAATAAAGTTAGAGGACTCCCGGTATCTGATTTTAAGACTTGCTTTGTAGCTGCAGTAATTAAGAGTCTGGGGGACTTCCCCAGGGGTCCAGTGGCTGACACTCCGAGCTTCCAGTGCAGGGGGAGCAAGTTGACCCCGTGACTGGGGAACTACATGCCGCATGGCACAGCCAAAAAACAAATTTTGAGTTAATACCCCGATACTGCCACAACGGTAAACCCATAGATCGATGGAACTAGAGAGACTCCAGAAACCAGCTATCAGAAATGGAGCCAGTTGATTTTTGGTGGTAAAATATGCGACATAAATTTTGCCGGCCAGGACTTCCCTTGTGGCTCAGTGGCCGAGACTCTGGCCTTCCCCTGCAGGGGCTGCCAGTCAGGCCCCTGATCTGGGAACTGAGACCCCACATGCCTCATGGCCAAACAAGTCATCAGTCAAACAAAGACCTATCTGTGGCAAGATATCTTCTATATTATATGTAGCTGTAGGACTCAGCCTGTACTTTTAAGCCTTATTATGGTGCTGTTCCCCTTATCTTTATCCTTACTGTATATGCCACAGTCTGTGTCATGGATTTCACTGTGATTTATTTTACTGTAGCTGGGTTTCTAAGTTCTAAGTTCAGTCGCTCAGTCGTGTCCGACTCTTTGCGACCCCATGAATTGCAGCACGCCAGGCCTCCCTGTTCATCACCAACTCCCGGAGTTCACTCAGACTCACGTCCACCGAGTCCGTGATGCCATCCCGCCATCTCATCCTCTGTCGTCCCCTTCTCCTCCTGCCCCCAATCCCTCCCAGCATCAGAGTCTTTTCCAATGAGTCAACTCTTCGCATGAGATGGCCAAAGTACTGGAGTTTCAGCTTTAGCACCATTCCTTCCAAAGAAATCCCAGGGCTGATCTCCTTCAGAATGGACTGGTTGGATCTCCTTGCAGTCCAAGGGACTCTCAAGAGTGTTCTCCAACACCACAGTTCAAAAGCATCAATTCTTTTGTGATGCCATCCAGCCATCTCATCCTCTGTCGTCCCCTTCTCCTCCTGCCCCCAATCCCTCCCAGCATCAGAGTCTTTTCCAATGAGTCAACTCTTCGCATGAGGTGGCCAAAGTATTGGAGTTTCAGCTTTAGCACCATTCCTTCCAAAGAAATCCCAGGGCTGATCTCCTTCAGAATGGACTGGTTGGATCTCCTTGCAGTCCAAGGGACTCTCAAGAGTGTTCTCCAACACCACAGTTCAAAAGCATCAATTCTTTGGCACTCAGCTTTCTTCACAGTCCAACTCTCACATCCATACATGACCACAGGGAAAACCATAGCCTTGACTAGACAGACCTTAGTCGGCAAAGTAATGTCCCTGCTTTTGAATATACTATCTAGGTTGTTCATAACTTTTCTTCCAAGGAGTAAGCGTCTTCTAATTTCATGGCTGCAGTCACCATCTGCAGTGATTTTGGAGCCCCCCAAAATAAAATCTGACACTGTTTCCACTGTTTCCCCATCTATTTCCCATGAAGTGATGGGACCAGAAGCCATGATCTTCGTTTTCTGAATGTTGAGCTTTAAGCCAGCTTTTTCGCTCTCCTCTTTCACTTTCAGCATTCGCTGTATTTCCAAAGATTATTTGTCTCCTGTTTTGTGCTGCTGTGTAATGTGGTGAATTTGGTTTCTCAATGACTTTTTATCCTGTGTGTATTTTTTGGCACGTGTTTTCTTTTTTTATTGGGGGATAATCACTTTACAATATTGTGTTTCTGCCATACCTCAGCATGAGTCAGCCGCAGGTAGACAGATGTCCCTCCCCAGCGAGCCGCCCCCCTTCTCCCTCCCCACCCCACCCATCCAGGGTGTCACAGGCACTGGGCTGCGCTTCGTTCGGTGTTGTACGGCAAATCCCCACTTGCTGCCTGGTTTGCACGTGGTAATGAATATGTCTCCAGGCCCCCGGCTCTGTCTGTCCCCGCCTTCCCCCATTGTGTCCACAGTCTGTTCTGGGTCGCCATTGCTGCCCTGTAAACATGTTTATCAGTCTTTCTAGATTCCAAATGCATGTGTTAATATACAATATCTGTCTTCTCTTTTGGCACATCTTTGCTAACAACAGTAAATACTCAGAGTTTGTCCTTTGAGCTGAGATTTTCATATTTTTCTACAGGGATTTTACTTACTTTTTTTTTTTTTTTAATTTACATTTCCCTTATTTGTTAGACGTATTTTAACTTTCCGTCATCTAATTTTCTAGTATTTTGACTTCTTTTTTTTTTAATGATTCCTTGCCATTTCTTTTCTGATTACAATGTGAGGAAAGTGTCTATTACACTTTACACCTCTGGTTACGGGTCTCGATTTTTGTATGAATTACCTTCTTCCCCTTATCTCTTGTAACTTGACACGAAGAGCTATCTCATTGAAAAAGACCCTGAGCTGGGGAAGATTGAAGGCAAAAGGAGAAGCGGGTGGCAGAAGATGAGGTGGTTAGATAGCATCACTGACTCAATAAACACGAACTTAAGCAAACCCCGGGAGACAGCAGAGGACAGAGGAGCCAGGACGCAGTGACGGAACCGCAACAAAGGCAACAAAATAACTGGTCGGGTAGACGGGAAACTTTTACACTGAAAAAAAAAGAAATTATACGATTTTTCACGATAGCTGTTTTCTTCATTTTATGTAAAACGAAGGCTTAGTACCTTGCTTTTCCTGCCCTCGTTCTTCCTCTCTGGTTTTCATTACATTAATCTGAGGTTAAAACCCGGTTTTAAAAAAAATGCTCTTTCTCAATTTTTCCTTTTTGCAGTTTGTTTGTTACCATAGCAACAACAATGACTTCAGCTCATCAGCCTCAGTCTCTACTGAGTGGTGTTTTTATTCAGTTATCGCTCCATCTTTAGCTGGTTTCAAGGCTCACTGCCAGTTCTTTTCTCTCATTTCATCATTCACGAGCTTCTGATTCATGTCCCAGTGATTGACTGTGTGATTCTGAGCAACTTTTGCAGAAAAGGGAGTTAGTTTGGTCGTGTATTAGTCACAGACTCTTGTGGTTTCAAGTGACGAAGCCCTACCTCAAACTGACTTCAGTTAAAAAAGAGAATATATATCGTCTCACGCTCTTGTGAAGTCCAGCCTTGGCTGAATCGTCAAACTGTGTCGTCAGGAGATTGTCTCCGTCCCTGGACCCTGCTTCCCCGCCTCAGCTTTATCCTAGACGGCAGTTCTCAGGTTGTGGCATGTTTGGCCCCAGTCCCACACCCCCTGCTCCGGCGACCTTGGCAGAAGGGAAGGGCCCCTTTCTAGTTGTTTCTGCAGAAGTCTGGCTGAGTGTCACTGGCCTGGATCAGGTCTCACGCTCATCTTTTGAACCAGCATCTGTGACTCTGACTGGGATCTCTGGCTCACATGCTTATTCCTGACTTGGGGGATGGGGCCAAATGCTCTAAGTGTGTAGAAGGGAGAGTTCACCCCCGCAAAAAGAAAACTGGATTGTTGCTACCGGAAGGAGAAGGGATCAATGTTGGCAGAAAACAACAGATGCCCACGTGTCTTCCAAGACCACAGATCTGCTCACTGTCGCCTCTAGGGGGACACTAGGGAAGACACCGAGGTGGCCGGCGAGCCATCTAAGCAGGGGCTGAGGTCCCGGGCTTCGCTGTGGCTCAGCTGGTAAAGAAGCCGCCTGCAGTGTGGGAGACCTGGGTCTGACCCCTGGGTTGGGAAGATCTCCGGAAGAAGGGAACAGCTGTGCACTCAAGTATTCTGGCCTGGAGAAGCCCACAGGCTGCACGTATAGTCCATGGGCTGCATGTATAGTCCACGGGGTCGCAGAGTCTGACGCGACTGAGCAGCTTTCACTGAGCCTTGGATAGCGGCTTCCAGGGTCTCCTGGCGCTCCGGAGCCATGTTCTCAGGTTCTCAGCTCCGTGCTTCTGGAAATTCGCTATTGTCAGTCCAGCTAGACGGTTCTCCCCACCGGGCCTGGCTCGCGCCAGCCTGACTCAGCAGAGGCTGATGTGTATCTGAACCCCATCTTGGAGGGAACAGCAGTTGCCACAGGACCTGAGCAGGGCTGGCTCCTGGTCAGTGCACCTTCCCTGTCGAAGACCACAAGGGAAGCCAGCCTCTCCTCACGGGGTTGCTTAGCAACCACAGAACCAGGCGAGAGAAGTTCTCCGGAGAAAGTCAGTTCCTTTAAAACGCCCACAGATGCTAGAAGAATGAAGAGACGACACGTTACCCGCAGAGAGAGAGGTACGTGGCAAGGCTGGAGGGCAGAAAAGAGCTGAGAGCTGTCTGGTCTGTCTGGAGCATGGGGAGCGGGCAAAAGCAGGGCGGAGGGCAGGTGCTGTCATATATCACTTATATCTCAACTAAAAAGAAAATAAAACAGTGCTTTCCAAGAGTTTCAGATGCATATGAAACCACTAGGGATCTTGTTAAAATGCAGATCCTGAGTCAGTAGGTCTGGGGTGGGGCCCAGGATATTGTGTTCCGAATAGACCCCCACCTGATGCTGGTCTGGAGGCCACACTTTGAGTAGCTGTGATTTCCAAAATACTGAAAAAATAGAATGTATAGGAGTTTGCAGTGGGTCAGATGCAGGGAGGGGTTGGAAGTAAGGTAAAATGAATTGTCAGGATCATCCCCAGACCTCAGCTGGAGGATCTGGGTGGTGATAGGATCCAGAAGCCTGAGATGAGAAACAGGTCTGGGTGGGGTTGATAGTAATCAGAGATAATGTTTATTGAGTAATCAAGTGGGCCTTGGAAAGCATCACTACAAACAAAGCTAGTGGAGGTGATGGAATTCCAGTTGAGCTATTTCAAATCCTGAAAGATGGTGCTGTGAAAGTGCTGCACTCAATGTGCCAGCAAATTTGGAAAACTCAGCAGTGGCCACAGGACTGGAAAAGGTCAGTTTTCATTCCAGTCCCAAAGAAAGGCAATGCCAAAGAATGCTCCAAGTACCACACAATTGCACTCATCTCACATGCAAGTAAAGTAATGCTCAAAATTCTCCAAGCCAGGCTTCAGCAATACGTGAACCGTGGACTTCCAGATGTTCAAGCTGGTTTTAGAAAAGGCAGAGGAACCAGAGATCAAATTGCCAACATCCGCTGAATGATGGAAAAAGCAAGAGAGTTCCAGAAAAACATCTATTTCTGCTTTATCGACTATGCCAAAGCCTTTGACTGTGTGGATCACAATAAACTGTGGAAAATTCTGAAAGAGATGGGAATACCAGACCACCTGACCTGCCTCTAGAGAAATCTGTATGCAGGTCAGGAAGCAAAAGTTAGAACTGGACATGGAACAACAGACTGGTTCCAAATAGGAAAAGGAGTACATCAAGGCTGTATATTGTCACCCTGATTATTTAACTTTGATGAAAGTGAAAGAGGAGAGTGAAAAAGTTGGCTTAAAGCTCAACATTCAGAAAACGAAGATCAAACAGTGGAAACAGTGTCAGACTTTATTTTGGGGGGCTCCAAAATCACTGCAGATGGTGACTGCAGCCATGAAATTAGAAGACATTTACTCCTTGGAAGAAAAGTTATGACCAACCTAGATAGCATATTGAAAAGCAGAGACATTACTTTGCCAACTAAGGTCCGTCTAGTCAAGGCTATGGTTTTTCCAGTGGTCATGTATGGATGTGAGAATTGGACTGTGAAGAAGGCTGAGCGCCGAAGAATTGATGCTTTTGAACTGTGGTGTTGGAGAAGACTCTTGAGAGTCCCTTGGACTGCAAGGAGATCCAAGCAGTCCATTCTAAAGATCAGCCCTGGGATTTCTTTGGAAGAAATGATGCTAAAGCTGAATCTCCAGTACTTTGGCCAGGTCATGCAAAGAGTTGACTCATTGGAAAACTCTGATGCTGGGAGGGATTGGGGGCAGGAGGAGAAGGGGGACGACCGAGGATGAGATGGCTGGATGGCAGCACTGACTCGATGGACGTGAGGCTGAGTGAACTCCGAGAGCTGGTGATGGACAGGGAGGCCTGGTGTGCTGCGATTCATGGTGTCGCAGAGTCGGACACGACTGAGCGACTGAACCGAACTTAACTGATTAGGTGCCAGGAGCTTCACATTTGTTGTCTTATTCTGCACAATAGGGAGGTAAGTGCTGTTGTGGTCTCTGTTTTAAGAGTGGGGAAACTGAGGCCAAAGTCCTACAGGTAGTAAGCAGAAAAGCCAAGGTTCAAGCTCTATCTTGCTTGAGCCCTGTCTGAGTGCAGGGCTCCTGCAGGTAACCGTCGGCAGTTTGGAAAATGTGGAGCCGAAGCACCTGTAGGATGTCACATGGATAACCTACCCTCTCAGACTCCTGCCAACTTGTTCCCATTTTTATTTGGTATTTTATTATTACAGAGGAGGCGTCTGCAGAAAACCAGCTTTCAGCTTTTTAATTTTTGGCTGAGCTTTGAAACATACAGGATCTTAGTTTCCCAGCCAGGGATCAAATCTACATCCCCTGCATTAGACTGTGCATTCTTAACCACTGGACCGCTAGGGAAGGCCCAGCTTTCAGCTTTTCAAATAGTCCTTTTTTTTTTTTTCTCTTAAATGATCAAATACTGTGTTTTTCTATCTCTGAAAATTCAGGACTTTTCCAGGTTATTATTTTTTTAATTAATTAATAAATTAATTTTTGGCTGTGCTGGGTCTCCCTGCTGTGTGGGTTTTCTCTAGGTGCTGAGAGCGGGAGTTCCTCTTTCTGGCCATGTGCAGGCTTCTCATTGCAGCGGCCTCTCTTGCTGGAGAGCAGGCTCTACGGGCTTCAGCAGTTGCTGCCATGTAGGCTCAGTTGCTCCACAGCATGTGGGATCTTCCGGGACCTGGGACAAAGGGAGTGTCTTCTGCATTGGGCATTTTTTTTTTAACTACTGAGCCACCAGGGAAGCCCCTCCAGATTATTTCTTGAGGTTGGTTTCTGTTTATTTTTCTGGATTCAGAGAACTCACTCAATTCTCCCCCTCCACCCCAGATCTTTTTAGACCGAAGGCAACATTTCTTTTGGTATAATGGGTCACGTCGAATGGATTTGCTGTCTTCCTCAGGGGTGCCTATCGCTCGACTCTCCGTGGCGTCCTCCTGTGCGTCTTCTCCTCCAGGAGCGTCATCCCTTACTTTTCCTCATAGTTGTCCTCTACATTGCTCACTGGCCCTTCTGCGTCCTTCCATATGCTTTTTACTGCTCTGATCACCGCTTTTACTTTGGCTATTGTGATTTTAATTTCAGGATACTCTCCATTTATCTCGGCCTGTTCTTTAAAACCAATGTCCTCTTTTTAATCGAGAATAAGAATTAGAATTGCTTTCTAACACTGGGTTCTGCTTCATGGGCTAAATATATTTATTGCAAAGGAGTGCTTTTCGGCTCCAGCACTCTCTTTTCTCATGTGCCACACATTTTTTTCCTAGAGGGTTCATTTATTTTTTTTGCTTGGAGATTGTCTAGTTGATCTTTGTTGATGCCTGGAAGTCCAGGCTTTCAAGACCACAGTGCTGGACAATCAGGATGCAGGGTCTCCCACTCTGACTCCCCTCCAAAGAGGGCGCGGGTGGAGGTCCAGAAGCAGCGGGGAGATGGGTTTTCCCTCTGCGTCTTAGCTATTCTCGGCGTTCACTTGCTTCAAGGGTCCGACTCTTGTTTTTGAGCCTGTGGTGTCTGTGACTGTTTCTGAGCCTCAGCATGTCTGCCCCCTTCTCTCTAGATCTTGCTGCTCTGGTTTTCAGTGATTCTATCTTTGCGCTTTTATTTCAGCACGTCCTATGTCTGAGGTTATGTTCATGTCTACCGATCTGGGTCTCAAGTCTCTGAATCTAATGTCGTCCTCGGTGTTTCAACGCCCTACTCCCGAACCTCTTTCAGTTCAGTTACTCAGTCGTGTCCGACTCTTTTCCACCCCATGGACTGCAGCACTCCAGGCCAACTCCCGGAGTCTACTCACTCATGTCCACTGAGTCTGTGAGGCCATCTAACCATCTCATCCTCCGTCATTCCCTTCTCTTGCTCTCAATCCTTCCCAGCATCAGGGTCTTTTCAAATGAGTCAGTTCTTCGCATCATGTGGCCAAAGTACTGGAGTTTCAGCATCAGTCCTTCCGATGAACACCCAGGATTGATCTCCTTTAGGATGGACTGGTTGGATCTCCTTGCAGTCCAAGGGACTCTCAAGAGTCTTCTCCAACACACACTTCAAAAGCATCCACTCTTCGGTGCTCAGCTTTCTTTACAGTCCAACTCTCACATCCATACATGAGTACTGGAAAAACTGTTGCTTTGACTAGACGGACCGTTGTTGACAAAGTGATGTCTCTGCTTTTTAATATGCTGTCTAGGTGGCCCGAACGTTACTCTGCTTCATATTTTTTCATAACACCACCACGGCTGGCGTCTCCCGCCAGTCTTCCTTGCTTCTCATCGCTTCTTCTGTCCATCCACGCTGTGCTTCCACGTCCGTGTCCGCTGGAAGGTAACTCCGGGGAGCCTGGACCGGCAGCACCACGGTAAGGAACACCCGTTGACTGAGCCTCTGTCCGACCAGCGGGCCCCGCCCGTCCCGGACTCTCCCCTCGGCCTCCACCTCTGGGTTTTCACCCTGTCTCCGGACGCGGCTATCTTTCTCGGTCTCCGTCCCTCTTCCGGTTTCTCTCCGGGCGTCCAGGCCTCAAGTTCGTGTGGACCGCGCACGCGCAGAGGCCAGGTCCGGGCGCACGGCTGGATACGGCGGGGTCGGCGCCGCCTTCGGGTCTGGCGCCCGGGCCCCCAGCGCCTGGCTGTCGGCCAGCGGGGGCGCCCCGCCGCGCCCCGCCCCCCACCGCTCGAGCGCCGGCGGCCGCGCCCCGCCGCGCCGGCCGCCCTGCTCGCTGCCGGGCGCGGGCGCGGGCGGGGGCGGGGGCCGGGCCCCGGGGCGCCCCCGCGAAGCCCTGGGGACGCCCGCCGCCCGGGCGCGCACAGCCCGGCCGCAGCCCGTGTCGTCTCCGCCCGCCGCCTTCGAGCGGCGCCTCCGCGGCGCCGGGGGCTCTCCCGCGCGGGCTGCGGGCGGGCGTCGGGGGTGGGTTCTTCTCGGGCTCGAAACGGGCCCTGGTGCCGCGCTGCTGGCCTCGCGGGGAGGAGCCCGCCTCGCTCTCCTGGCTCTTCGGAGCAGTCGTCGGAGCTGGGCCCAGTCTGACTTGCCTTTTCTTCGCGCGGCGCGAGCTCTCCTGCCCGCGTTAGAGGCCGCAGGCGTTTGAACCCCGGTTCCTGGGCGTCTTCGTGGGCTTCGTGTGTGTGTGCAGCCCCGCTCTAATGGCCTCCTGCAGAGTTACGTGCGGGCTCTCGTCCCCATCCAGAGTCTCCTCAGAAACGTTCCTGAAAAGGGGCTTTGGCTTTTCATTAGAACCAAGCAGCTGCCGTGTTTTGTGCTGGTGAAGACTTGTGCGAGTGTAGACACCCTCACGCCGAAATCTTCTTGGGAGCGTGTCTTTTCTGTTGAACGAAGGAAGCTAGTATTTGTTGAGCGCTTCGTGGTAGGTACTGCGCCAGGTCCATTACCTCATTTTATTTGAACAGCCATCTGGAGGCAGGGAAAGGTGATGATACGCTTCAGATGAGAAAGCGTTTCCCGGTGAAGCCAGTTCCTGCAGCCGTGCAACCAGAGTCAGACCTGACATCCTAGACCGAGGCCCTGTTGCGGTCGCTGCAGTGCTTTCCGTTACCCCCTGCTTGTGTGTGCGCGCGTTGCTCAGCCGTGCCCGCCTCTCGGCGAGTCTATGGGCTCTGCAGCCCGCCAGGCTCCTCTGTCCATGGAATCCTCCAGGCAAGAACAGTGGAGCGGGTTGCCATTCCGTTCTCCAGGGGATCTGCCCGACCCAGGGATCGAACCTGGGTCTCCTGAGTTGCAGGCGGATTCTTGACCGCCTGAGCCCTTGCTTTCCTTAATGTAATGACTAATTTTAGGATTTTAGCTTGTTCTGTTATAAACATTTCTGTTTCAAAAATGTATTCAATTTTGAACGATCATAGTTTTATAAATACCATAGAGGGCAATTTTTGCCAAGTGTTAACATTTTTTCAAAAAAGATTTTCAATTAAAGTCTTCCAAGTAATCTTGAGTATGTTCATTCTTTTCGGAAGCAAAATGCTTCACTGTGTCCAACTGAAAATTAACACGAACTCAAAAGGCTTAGGAGTGAAGAGAAAATTTGAATGAGGTCAGGCTTAAAAGAAATAAGGTCCTAGATCGTAGCAGAATATACTGCCCGCAGCATTGCTTCTGTGATACATCTCATTGCTGTTTCACTTGTTGGGAAGTACGCTGGTGAACACGTCCCTCTGTGAGAGGTTCAGACATCTTCCAGCCCTTTAAAATAACTACTAAAAATAGTTTTATGACATTTCAGTTGCAAGTTTTTTTTTTAATCTGATAAGAATTTTTACTAATCTGAAGCTGATGTAGGTCTGGTAGCTCTCTGTCACTGCTGTAGACTTATTTGACCTCAGTTTCTTATCAGGTGAAGCATTAAGTCTTCTTACTGTGATGTTCCTTTCTTAAGATCAAAGTACAGATACTACTGGAATTAGAATCCTGGGTCTACAGTATACCTTTTTATTTTGAGGTTGATATTTACTTAACAATTTAATCTACATTGTACATTATTAGCCTTTAATGTTGGTTAACAATGCTGGGTTTAAGGAGGGTTTCTTGTTTGAAATGTTAGTATTTGAATAGTAATTAAAAAAAAAAAAAAACCAGCTTCCAGAAAGATTTAAGGATTTCCAGGAAAAAGTTTTTATTTCCTTTCATTTCCTGAATCAGTTCCTTAGGAATTTGCCTTTTCTGTGCAGTCCTTTTCCTAATCCTCATGAAGAAGATATAAAGATGAAGAGTGGAGTTTGAATTGGATCTTCAGGAGAGAGTGTGGTTTTGATAGAAAGATAATAGCTGAGTGTGCGCCTCGGCAGCACATATACTAAAACTGGAACGATACAGAGATTAGCATGGCCCCTGCTCAAGGATGACACGCAAATTCGTGACGTGTTCTGTATTTTAAAAAAAGAAGGAAAGAAAGATAATAGCTGAAGCTGACAGTCTGAGCTGTGGAATCCAATCCTGGCAAAGCTTTTAGGTGGCAGACTGTGGAAGATGCTAGAGGCAGACCCGAGTTTGGTTGTGTATTTGCACATTGAAGATGCATCGGTGTTTTTAAAAAGAGGCAGGCACATGGTCAGTTTTGGAGCGTGGACGTGGATAGGTCAATACTGGTGGAAATTACCGGGGAAAAATGGGTGGGGACTCAACGAGGCTATTGTAACCTTCTGGAGGTAAAGTAATACAGCTGGCAAAGACTATAGCAGATGGAGATGAGAGCCTTTACAAAGGCAGAATCAGTAATGGGACTCTTGTCAGAAGAGTGGTGGACTTCTGATCACGGCAGGTGTGGGATGAAGCAAAGGATTACGAGGGCTTGAAGGCTGAGAGGCTGAGAGAGGTGGGATTGGATTTGAGAGCGGTTTCTGAGAGCAGACTTGGTGATACAGCATGGCCATAGTTGATAATTTCAAGTCTTCTAGCGTGGGAGCCTGGGAGGGTGGTGGTGCCCTTATGAGAGAAGGAATACCGTCAGCAGAGGAGGTTTGTGAAGGAGAAACAGTGATTTCTGGTTTGGAATTGTTAAGTTTGTGATGCAATAGGCCATATAAGCTGTGCCCAGAAGGCATCCTGAAAATAAGAGGGAAGGAGAATCCGGAGGAGGAGATCTATGTCAGCCACAGTCTCAAGTGAATGACAGGTTCTCGCTGGAGGCCCCGAGTGAGGGGCATGCGTGCGTTCTGTATCTTTATCTTTTTAGGAAACAACGCAAAACATTCATTAGATTTTCAAAAGCTCCATTATCCCAGAAAGGTTAAGAAGCAGTGAGATAGACCAACAAGGTAACAAGCGAGGCCTTTTAAGAGGTGAGCAGAAGAGGAAGCTGAGGAGTGGTGAGGGGTGTAAGAATCAGGAAGAAAGAAAAAAATGGTATGAAAGAGGAGAATTGAAGCTCTGCTTAATCGTCTAAGTAAGATAAGTGTTTCGGGAGTTCAATTTGAAACACTTGCTGAATGTGACTGAGAGATCATGGAATCTCTCCATAGAGATACGAATTGAAGCCTCGAGAGTGGACAAGGTGAGAAAAAAATGAGAGCTGAGCCAAAGGAATGCCTGACTTTAGGTGTCTTTAGAGGGCAAGTTTCAGAAAAGGACAGAGGGAGTGTGGCCAGAGACCAGAGGACCGTAGTGTGCACTATCGGGGGCCCGCGGGGGTCGGGGTCACTAGGGACTGCTCTGAATACGGTAGGGAACGCCGTGCAGCTGGAAGAGAAGCTGTTGGATTTGTTGACTTTCAGCTCCCCTGACAGATGGGCTCACTCCTCTTCCCCGCCATCCTGTGTGTGGTTGAGTTTGCTCTTCGCTATGTCTTCTCATAAGACTTTCAGAATCAAGTGATTCCAGGCCAAGAAACAAAAGCAGAGTTGTCCCATTCCCCAACGAATTCGAGTGAAAACTGATGATAAAATCAGGCACAACTCCAAGAGAGGACGCTGGAGGACCACCAAGCTGGGCCTGTAGGGAGCCTCGCACGTGAGGTGGCACGCCTGTTTGTGCTGTGTCAAGGTCGCTTGCCTGTCGCTCTGAACATCACTGCTGTCTGAGCAGCTGGGCCTGTTTTATTGGGAAAATGATTTTCTTGGTGTCTTTCTGCGCTAGTGCTTTGGCTTAGTGATATGTGAGACCCTAACAAACAAAACCCCCCAGGCGGTTCCAACCAAAGCCCTATTGTGATCACGCTCCTGGTTGTGTAGTACCCTGTCCTGTGGTTTTTGTGATGAAGGCAGACGAGCAGATCTCCCGTTTAGCCAACACTTTGTTGCATTTTGCCTTTTTTTTTTTTTTTTTTTTTTAGCACACACTAATAAATTCTCACAACCACAGTGCAGAGGTGGTTACTGTGAATAAGTGGAAATTTGAGGCAGAGGTTAGTGAACACGACCGTGGACACCCAGCTTGCAAGTGACAGGGCCTCCCCATTTGTCTATTCCTGTGATACTCAACCAGAGATTCGAGTTGACAGTAACAGAATATCTGCGGTCTGCTTTTTGCTTGTGTCATGTTTTAGCCTTTTAAAAAAGCCTTTCTTGCAAGGTCATTCACTAGAAAACTTCTCCTGAGCACTGTTATATACCGAGACTCACGTGCTCCCAGCCCTGTGGTAGCTCTTAGTTCAGGTGGTGGGTGGAGTTGGGCATGATGCCGAGAATGTGCCAGTGCCGTGCCGCGGGAGCGCGGGCCGGGCTCTGGGGAGGAAAGAAGGCCCGAGTGATGAGGGGCTTGGTATGGCTTCACAAGCCTGGCTGGTGTTGATGGCTGGCTGGGAGTTTGCTTTGAGGAGTGCATTCTAAGTCGAGGTAGACGCACATGCAGAGACACGGAGGTGTGAGGTCAGTGCCTCAGGTCAGGAAAGCCTGGAGTTGTCTAGGACGGCGGCCTATCGGCTGGGCGCCGTCGGGAGAAAGCTTGGAGTTGAGACCCTCTGCAGGATGCTGCTTGCTGAGCTCAGACCTGGTTCTGCAGGTGAAAGTCGCTGGAGGATGCCCTCTCCTGCCAGTCCCCGTCAGTCACATTGGCGTTCCCTTGTCCCTCGCGCTTTCTCTGCCCGCTGTGCTTTCTCCTCGTCTTTCTGCCTGCGTCAGGGTATTCAGTGCCTGCGGTTTTCACCCCTTCTCCAACAGCATTTTAAATTCCATGTGGGTTTTGCTTTGATTCTGGCTGTTAGGTTGGTTGGGGGCGTTCCTGTGTACGTGGTGGAGGCGGGAGTGCTGAACGGCCTGCCCCGGAGACACGTCCTGGAGAGACTCCGGCCGCGTTTGTCCAAGAAGCCCTGGGCCCTGTTCGAGGCCTCCCTCCTCTCAGGCGCATCTCCTCCACACACCTGCGCTGGGGGCCTCTGCGTGCAGGAGCGCGTGGAGCAGCGCTCCCTCCTGCCCTCCCTGGAACTTGCTGGTATTAGGGCCACCTGCTGGAAAGGCAGGGCCAACAGGAGTATGTGTCAGCTGTAGAGACGCGAGACCTGAAGCGCATCTGGATTCAGATTCCTAGCTTTCCTCAACTGGCAATTCAGCTTCTCATGAAGGTGTCTCTTTCATGCTTTTTGAAGCTCAAAGATGTGAGAAGCTCAGCGTAGATGAGCAACAGAAAAGCCACAGTTTCTGAGCGGTTTTCAGTGCAGGGACAGCGGAGGTTGGTATTAAGGATATCCCTGACAGTGTGCTGCTGCTGCGTAGCTATAACTGATAAGCCATTCCCATGAATTTAATTTGTATGCTCTCAATTTTCAAGTATTTATAAAAAGATTCTCATGTGGAGTATCCAGGTTGCGTTTTCCAAGGAACCGTCTGTAATGTATTCCTCCTCTTACATTAACACTCCTACTAAGTAAGAAACAACCGATTCCCCAGCAGACATCTAGAGCTGCCTCCCAGGCATCCAGCCTGCTCTGCCTACTCGCCAGCCTGACGCTGAGATGCCCTTTCTCCCCTTTTTGCCTCTCTCTTCTCGTTCACTTCTTGGAGGTCCCATCATCGGAAAGCCAGTAGGAGAGACATTCTCTGAGGTGTTTCTCAGATGCGCAGCTGCGGGGCCGGCTATGGGTCCTTTTTTCTTTTTCCTTAGTGCTTGCTTCTCTGGCTGTGCGGAATCTTCAGTGGTGCGGCATGGGAGCTCTTGGCTGTGGCCCGCGGGATCTAGTTACCTGACCGAGGCCGGAGCCTGGGCCCCCTGCCTTGGAGCAGGAGTCTTACCCACTGAGCCACCAGGGAAGGTCTCCTGCCGTTTTTTTTTTTTTTTTTTAAGCAGCTGCACTGTTCCAGCTTCCTCCCAGCAGTGCACAGGGATTCCGATTTCTCCGTGTTCTCGTCAGTGCTGATTTTCTGGGTTTTGACAGTTGCCCTTCTAGCGTGCGTGAAGTGGGGAGCTTGTCTCCATGAGTTTTGTGCTCTTGTGTTTGGTGTGCTATCCATCAGCACTAAATATTTGGGGGCTGAAATGGATGTGACTCAATAAAGAGAGTCTTAAGCAGTTGCTGGGATGAAAATATGAATGAAACCGTTACCTCAGAGGAACCTTTAGTAAATACTGTAGGGAGCTCACAGTTAGGAGTCAGTGTGTACACACGTTGTGTGCTCCCCTTCGTGCACAGACGGCGGTCCCAGTGCCTCTTCAGCGGTTGTCTGAGGTCGTCGTTGATGAGTGGCATCAGACACCGACAGGCACAGAGCACTTTGTTCACTTTCGCAGCTGAAGTTCAGCTCATCTGCGGCGTTGCGTTAGCATCACAGGAACGTTTTGTTTTTATTCTGTAAGTTTTTAGTGGGATTCTAGAAGTCTTCACGATGCATTTTCCAGTCAGACTGGAGTTGATACGTTGCCAGGGTGTGGTCCACGTGGGGGTGACACCGGGAAATGTGGTTTAATGTCTTCCTTATATCTTTTTTTTTTAAGGGTCAGTATAGAAGCTGGGCTTCCCTGGTGGATCCGCGGTAAAGCATCCACTTGCCAGAGCAGGAGGTGGGGGTTCCATCCCTGGTTGGAAAGATCTCCTGGAGAAGGGAATGGCACCCCACTCCAGTATTCTTGCCTGGGAAATCCCATGGACAGAGGAGCCTGGTGGGCTACTGTCATGGGGTCACCAAGAGTCGGACACCACTGAGCGATTAAAGCCACAGCGACAAGCGTTCCTGTGCACTCTGACCCTCGGAACGCCACAGGTGGCTTTGGGAGGCTTTCCGCTCCCCTTAACTCCGCAGCGGGGCCTCCAGCCTCTGTCCCTCAGTTGCACTTACCTGGGGTGGCCTTGCAGGTGAGGCTCACGGCCTCCCTGAAGGGAGGAGGTGGGCATTGCCCTCAGGTCCCACTGCCACTCAGCGGAGCAGAGAGAGTCGCCAGAGGAAGGCGTGTGCCGAGAGGGGGCGAGCGGCCAGCCCTCCTCTGTGAGGAGTGGGGTGGGGACATGGGCCCTTCCTCCCCCGAGGGGTTTCGGGATGGTCTGCCTGGAAAGCGCTCTCGAGGCTTCTGGAGCGAGCAGGCGCTGGTTCTCTCCTTCCTAGCCTTTCTTGGCTGTGCGGGCTCTCTGCTGCTGCTCAGGCCTCTCTGCTTGCGGCACGCCGGCTCCTTGCTGCGGCAGCGTCTCTCCTCGCGGAGCACGGCTCGGCGCGTGGGCAGCAGGTGGGATATTCCTGGACCAGGCATTGGACCTGTGTCTCCTGCATTGGCAAGCGGGTCTTTACCACTGAGCCGCTTGGGAAGCCCTGGATTTTTTTAAAATTGTTGTAATGCATATAGTGAAACTGCCTAATTGTTTTATGGTGGTCAGATTTTTTTTTAATGAGAGGCCTGTAGTTGAAGAAAACCACTAATTATGGGTTATTATTCCTAATAGCAATAATAAATAGTATTTTATCTTTAAAAATGTTTTACTGAAATAAACATTTAGCCAGGTGCACGTAAAAACTTTTTAGTCCAATGAGTCTTCACTAACTGGGTAATTAGTACCCAGATCAAGAAACCGAAGTGATGGCCCTCCAGAAGCCTGCTGCGTTCTTCCTTTCAGCCCCTGCTTAAGCCTTCGCCCCCCTGACTTGTAGCCTGTTTGCCTGGTTTTATGCTTCGGTTTGTTTCCCTCCGTGGTTGTGAGCATCCTTGTGTGTGTCTGTGGTTCACAGCTGATGGTCGCAGCGCCACTGACGGCCCAGGGCCTTCCCTGTGGCCTGGCTGTGCCCTTGATGCTCCGGCTCTGGGAGGAAGACGTTCTTAGGTGGTCTTCACATTCCCTTCATCCCTTTCCTGGACTGAATGACCCCTACACAGCTTTCTGTTACCTTGTTTTTCTTCATTCCGTTGCTGTGGTATTCATCTATTGCTGTGTAATAAATGCCCTACAACTTCGTGACTTAAAACACTAATTGTTATTCAGTCACTAAGTCATGTCTGACTCTGTGACCCCATGGACTGCAGCACGCCAGGCTTCTCTGTCCTTCACTATCTCCTAGAGTTTTCTCAAATTCATATTTATTCAGTTGGCAGTGCCATCCAACCATCTCATCTTTTGCTGCCCTCTTCTCCTCCTGCTCTCAATCTTTCCCAGCATCAGGGTCTTTTCCAGTGAGTCGGCTCTTCACATCAGGTGGCCAAAATGTTTAGCATCAGTCCTTCCAGTGAACACTCAGAATTGATCTCCTTATCCTTTAGGGTGGACTAGTTTGATCTCTTTGCAGTCCAAGGGACCCTCAAGAGTCTTCTCCAGCACCACAGTTTGAAAGCATCAATTCTTCAGCCCTCACCCTTCTTTATGGTCCAACTGTCACGTCTGTACATGACTACTAGAAAAACCATAGTTTTGGCCAAAAGGATGTTTGTCAACAAGGTGATGTCTCTGCTTTTTAACAGTCTCTAGGTTCATCATAGCTCTCCTTTCAAGGAGCAAGTGTTTTTTAATTTCGTGGCTGCAGTCACCATCCATAATGATTTTGGAGCCCATAAAAATAAAATCTGTCGCTGTTTCCACTGTTTCCCCATCTGCTTGCCGTGAAGTGATGGGACCGGATGCCGTTGTCTTCACTTTTGAATGCTGGATTTTAAGCCAGTTTTTCCACTCTGCTTTCTCACCCTCATCAAGAGGCTCTTTAGTTCCTCTTCGCTTTCTGTCAGTAAATCAGTAAATATTTATCTTACACTTCCTGTGAGTTAGGAATGGAGGAGTGGGCCTGGTGGGCAGTTTTGGCTCAGGGCCTCCCAGGGTTGCAGCCGGGATTTCAGTTGGGCTGGGGTATCTGCTTCCAGCCACACCCAGCTGGCACCTTGGTGCTGCTGTGTATGGTGGGGAGAGCTGAGGGGCGCAGGCTCAGTTCCCCTGCGGAGGCCTCTCTGTCCTCCCCGCATCACGGCTGGTCAGCTCTCCCCAGAGAGCACCTTTTCATGATCTCTCCTCGGAAGACGTTCAACGCCACTTCCACCCTATTTCACTTGCGAAGCAAGTCACTGTGTTTCCCGGGAGGAGAATTAGTCACTTGGAGGTTAGGGAAGTCGTCTGTTACATGGACTCATCTAATGGAACTGTAGCTGACACAGCTGTATCTGACTTTTTAAACTCTCTAAAGTAGAATAGAGATTTCAGTGAGATGCCGGACACTTAATATCCGCTGCCTTGAGTGGATACCACATGGTCTTCCCTTGTGGCTCAGCTGGTAAAGACTCTGCCTGCAGTGTGGGAGACCTGGTTTCGATCCCTAGGTTGGGACGATCCCCTGGAGAAAGGAAAGGCTACCCATTCCAGTATTCTGGCCTGGAGAATTCCATGGACTGTATCGTTGAACAAAGAGTTGAACACGACTAAGTGACTTTTACTATATTTGTAATACATTTATAAATACTGACATTGTGGATTAATCTGATGGAGCTGTAACGTTCGGTGTTCCTGTCTTCTGTAACTAACTATTTTATTGCAGTGTCTGTTTAACATAATATCACTTGTCTTCAGTTCAGCCGCTCATTCGTGTCCGACTCTTTGCGACCCCATGGACTGTGGCATGCCAGGCCTCCCTGTCCATCGCCAGCTCCCACAGCTTGCTGGCCCCGTGTGCCTCGAGTCGGTGACGCCGTCCGCCCATCTCGTCCTCCGTCGTCGTCACTGGTCTTAAAATGTGCTGATGATTCTTAGGGTGTTGACTCTTCCACGTGTGCGTTTATACAGCTAAGCTTTAAAGCTATAGTACATTTTATGTAAAGTATACCACATTTTAATGCCTGCTGACTAGATCTCCAAGGCTCAGCAGAGCTATAAAATGAGACAGCTCAAGTAAATTGTCAGCAGTGCGAACTTGATGGGCTGAGTTGGCACGCTGGTGCTCAGAGGGCTGCCTGGTGGCCTGCGCGCCCCCTCTGGCAGGGGAGCTCTGCTTTTTCCTTTGCTGCATGGGTTTACCTTGCGCCTTCTGTCTTTGCTGTCTCATCTCCAGATAACAGTCTGCACTCCTCTCGCCCACAACCCCTGAGCTCCTTACTCAGCAGAGCCTGAAGGGAGGGGCCGTGGCCACTGGAACTGGTTCTCAGGGTTGGAACTCCTTCCTCAATTGCACATGTGCAGGTCCACAGTCCACTTACTGGTGGGATCAGTGCTGTTTGTAAAGGAGACTGCACAGAGCTTCTGGCCCCTTCGGTTGGGTTGGCCAAAAGGCTCATTTGAGTTTTTCCTTAACATCATATTGAAAACGCAGAGATCTTACAGCCTAATACAGTGTGAGAGTATGGTGCTGCTGCTGCTGCTAAGTCGCTTCGGTCGGGTCCGACTCTGTGCGACCCCATGGACTGCAGCCCACCAGGCTCCCCCGTCCCTGGGATTCTCCAGGCAAGAACATTGGAGTGGGTTGCCATTGCCTTCTCCGGAGAGTATGGTGAGAACTCTGCAAATCAGGGGCAGGGGCCTCACTCAACCGAGCTGGTGCCCTAGTCTCAGACTCCAGCCTCCAGAGCTGTGAGGAGCAGGTGTCTGTAGTCTGTGAGCTGCCCAGTCTGTGAAGCAGTGTGTGTTTGCTTGTTTTAGCAGCCCAAGTATAAGACAACCCCTGTGCTTTCTTTAAAGATTTTTTAGTTTCACCTCTTACGTCTAGGTCTGTACTCCATTAGAGTTGATTCTGTATCTGGTGTGAGGCGGGGGCCCGGCTCCCTCCTGCTGCGTGTGGCTGTCCAGTTGTCCCAGCGGCACTCCTTGAAACGACTATCCTTTCCCCACTAAGTGGTCTCGCCCCTCTCGTGGAGTATCAGTTTGCCATAGAAATGGGGTTGTTTCCAGACTCCCCTCTGTTCTGTTTCATTGGTCCGTATCTTTTTGTGCCAGTACCACACCCTACACCGACTTGATTACTTGCTTTGCAACAAATTTTTAAAATGGGCACTGTGGTTCCTGTCACTCTGTCCTTCTTTTGCAAGATTTTTTTGGTTTTTCTGATTCCCTTGCATTTCTATATGAATTTTAGGATCGGCTTGTCAGTTCCTACAAAGGAGAGGCTGGGTTTCTGACAGAGATGGTGTTGAATCTTTGCATCAACTCTGGGTGTATCGCTGTCTTAACAGTATCTTGTTTCCTGATCCACGAACGTGTGATATTTTCCCGTCTGTTTGAATTAAAAACAAACAAACAAAACTCTCAGCAAAGTTCATTTTTAGGGTGTGAGTTTCCCCCCTCTTTTGTTAAGTTTATCCCTAAGTATTTTATTTTGATGATACTGTGAGTGGAAGTGGTGTTTTTCATTTCATCTTTCTTCTGGCTGTGCTGAGTCGTCTTGCCGCGAGGCCTTTCTGTCCCTGCGGCGGCGGCGGGTGAGGCTGCTCTCCAGCTGTGGGTGCAGGCTTCTCGCTTCGGTGGCGCCTCGTTACCGGGCTGGGCTTTCTGGCCCGTGGGCTTCAGTAGCTGTGGCGCTCAGGCCTTGGTCGTTTCGGATCCCAGGTTCTAAAGCGCAGGCTCAGTAGGTGTGACTTGGTTGTCCCGTGGCGTGTGGGATCTTCCTGGATCAGGGATCGAACTCCTGTCTCCTGCACTGGCGGGTGGGGTCTTTAACCACTGCACCACCAGGGAAGACCTGGAGATGGTTTCTTAATTTCTTTTTTGGAATGTTTATTGGAAATACATACAATTGGTTTTATTGTATATTTTATAAATTAATCTTGTATTCTTCTACTTTCTGACCTTGTTAGTTAATTCTAGTGGTTTTTTAAATTGGATTCCGTAGGATTTTCTGTGTGTAAGGTTGTGTCTTCTGCAGATAGGGGGAATGTTCCTTCTTTGCTGCTCTGTGCCTTGTATTTAATTTTCTTGCCTGCCTTCCCCAGCTGGAACCTCAAATACAGTGTTGGAGAGAAGCGCTGAGCCAGAGACTCTTGTTTTGTTCCTGATATTAGAGGCCTACTAAGTGAATATGGATTTTGTATAATGTCTCTTTTTTATTTAAAATAATAGCCATTATTTAAAACTCACATTCTTATCTTTCTCAAGGTGTATTAGCCAGTTCTATGGTGAAAGATATTTTTTATGTATACACACTGCCTGCTAAGTCGCTTCAGTCGTGTCCGACTCTGTGCGACCCCATAGACGGCAGCCCACCAGGCTCCCCCGTCCCTGGGATTCTCCAGGCAAGAACACTGGAGTGGGCTGCCATTTCCTTCTCCAATGCGTGAAAGTGAAAAGGGAAAGTGACGTCGCTCAGTCGTGTCTGACGGTCAGTGGCCCCATGGACTGCAGCCCACCAGCCGTCCAGGGGTTTTCCAGGCAAGAGTGCTGGAGTGGGGCGCCATTGCCTTCTCCATACAAAATAAATTTTTCCGGCCACATCAGGCCTCCGTTGGGTCACTCGCGGGCTCTAGCTGCTGCCCGCAGGCTTCGTTGCCCTGGGGCGTTCCCGGAGCAAGGCTCTAACCTGCATCCTCTGTATTGAAAGACGAATTTGTTAACCACTGGACCGCTAGGGAAGTCCTTATGGTGAAAGATCTTTAAAAGTCGACAACCTGGGTTTCAGTCTCTTAATTGGGAACATCCGCTTTTGCTCACGGGTCCAGCGCCGCGCCGCTGTTGCTCAGCCTGGGGGCCGCTTGCCCCTCGCCTTCCGCCGGGGCCTCCTGCGCGGTCTCGGCCGCCCCGCTGCGCTCGCCCTGCGCGCCGGGCTCGGGCTGCTCGGCCTTGCTGTTGCGGTCCTTCGGGGTTATAGCCTGCGGCTCTGCCCTGGCCGCGTGACCGTGCCCCAGGACGCTGGCCTTGCTGAAGTGCGGGGTTGTAAGCCGTCTGCCCTCTCACGAGCTGCCCCCGCTTTGCTGAAGCACAGCCGGGCTCCCGAGCCTCCGGCCTCTGCCCTAGCCCTGGACTCCGCTCGCGCGGGCACGCGGCCCGGGCGACCGCCCCCGCCTCCCTGTGTCCCGATGGCTCCCCCGCCTCTGCAGGACGGGGCGGGGCCCTCAGGCCCTTCCCGCTCCCCGGGGCGGCCCTCTGCCCGCGCTGGGCCTCCCTTCCCTCTGCTCTGCCGGGCCTGCCCTCAGCAGGTTGCCGCCGTCCAGCCTGCTGCAGCTCATGCCACACTCCTGTGCGTCCTGTGCCCACCTCCCGTTCCTGTACCCGTGACTCTAACATGGATTGTCAGCATTTAATTTCATTAAAAACAGATAGTTTGTGTAACTGTTCCTCATTTGTTGGACATTTAATTGCTTCAGTTTTTCACTATTTTTAACTGATGGAGCTGTAAACATTTTTAGCGCAAACAGGACCCCACCCTCTCGGAGTAACTTTCTTAGAACCTGTTTCTCAAAAACGGATGACTGGGTCAAAGACGAGGCTTTCGTAGCTTGCTCTCCAGAACCGGCCTTTGATTCACGCTGTCTCCGTCCATCTTTTTCCCCACCCACACCCCTCCCCCACTTGTCCTTGTCAATCTTTAAAAGCCCTTTGCTCTGTGTGCCCCAGCCCAGCCCCAGTTCCCTCTTGCTGTGACAACGTGGTCTTATTCTTTAATTTATATGTAATTGAATAGAAGTGAGATAAACCTTATAGGTGCCTTGTTTTTGAATATTTGTGAGGCCAAACTTTTTTCTAAGTTTTATTCACTTAGCTGGTGTTTGAAAGTGAAAGTCGCTCAGTCGTGTCCGACTCTTTGCGACCTTGTGACCTGTACAGTCCATGGAATTCTCCAGGCCAGAATACTGGAGTGGGTAGCCTTTCCCTTCTTCAGGGGATCTTCCCAACCCGGGAATCGAACCAGAGTCTCCTGCATTGCAGGCAGATTCTTTACCAACTGAGCTATCAGGGAAACTGTATTCAAATTATAAGACCATTTATACACTAGAAGCTGAGTATTAATGTTCTGAAAACCTTTTAATTTTTTCTGAAAGCTTTAAAAATATTTATGTAGTCAAACTCATCAACTAATTCTTTGGTGTGTTCTCATATTGCTTTAGAGTTGGTGAAATACACAAAGCCCTTTAACACTTTAATTTAGTCTTTTAAACTATGTGGAAATTATTGTGGAGAAGAATGCTAGGTTTGTATATTTTATGTATTTTATCCCATATTATAGTATAGGTTTTATCAGTATTTATTGCTTTCCACTTTGTCTAATTTCACATGACTCTTCATATTAAATTTAGAGGTGTTTACCTGTGTCTTTCTGGACTCTGCTTGTTTCATTGATCTACTTTATTATTTTTAACTGTAACTTAGTATCATAAGGCTTTTTACTCTTGCTGTGCCCAGATATTTGCTTTTAACTTCTTTACAGGGCCCTACCTTGAATCCTTGTCCGTTTTCCCGCTCGGGTGGAGTGGGTTGGCCAGGCTGAAACTCGTGTATCATCAGGATGCCTTTTCTTCCCTTGTCCCCGCTCGCAGAACTCGGAGCCCGTCTGGCTTCCTGCTCCAGGCTCTTGTGCCTGGCCTTGGTTCTGGTAGCTCTCCAGAGTGAGGAATACCTCTCAGGTTGAACTCTTAACCACTAGCCTTGCACGATACGGATGAACCCACACCCTTGGCAGTGAACCCCTGGACCACCATCGAATTCCCTCCAGTTGAACTCTTTTAAGTGTTAACAGCTGATGAGAGATCTGAAAAAAAGTTAAAAAAAAAAATGAAGCCATGCTTTTGAGATGGGATGGATACTTAATTTCAGAATGTTTTTCTCACCCCAAAAAGAAACCTTCACCTGCCGGTCACCCCTCCCGCGTCCTGCCGTCGCCAGCCCCTGTGCGGAGCCTGCTGCCTGTGCGGAGCTGGGGGCGCGGCGCCCTTTGCACTCCGGCTTCTCTTTACATGCATTTCACTATTTCACTGTTGTGTTGTCAGAGTTTACCTTTCGGAGGCTTTAGTTGCTATTTGGCATTGACTCCGTAAAACCAATCGGACAATAGTTACCTTCACGAACTTCTCGTGTTCCCCACTGGGCTCCCAGGGGCCTCCTCCACTCTCCTGTGTGCGGGCGGCCGGGCGCCCCCGCGGCCTCGCCTGTTCCTGTTCTCCGATCTCCGACCTTGGTCTATTTCTCCCTGCTGCTTTGTCGCTGCTCCTTCTTGAATCTCTTCCACTTGGGTTTAACCCTGACTGGTAGGCACACTGTGGTCGTGTTTCTTGCCAATGATACCCTTTTTATTTTCAATTCAAAAAACATTACTTGATTATTTTCTCTGATTTAATTTTTATTTTTAAATTTTATTGCAGTCTTTGATTTAAACAGTTAATCCTTCGTCTTTGTGGGCCTCTGTTACTGCAGCCTAGCTCCTGTATTTCCATTGTTTGGCTGCCCTGTGAGACTTGCAGGATCTTAGTCCTCTGACCAGGAGTGGAGCCTGTGCCCTGGGGTGGGAGTGCAGTCCTAACCACTGGACTGTCAGCAGAGTCCTTAGTTCTCTTTTAATCTTTCCAGCTGTGATGGTTTCACCTGCAGTTTTCCCTATTTAACTCATTTCTGTTGTTGCTATCTTATAAGTCATTATCTTAAACTTTACATACTGCTTAACGTTCTTTTCTTAGATCTTGTTTCTGCTATTTGCAGACTTTTTTGTTTAAAATTCTTTGGTAATATGTCAGGTTCTGCAGAATATATTCTAGTCTCTTTTCGCTCAGCGTTCTCCTATGTGACACTTTAAATGTTGTTAACGAGCCCCATTCTGTCCTAATTCATCGCTCTAGAGACCTGGCTCCCCCAGGCCTGCGCCTTGTCTCCTGGGCCTTGATGGTTTGTACTCAGTGGCCACTCCCAACTCCTGCATTGCCCTTTAAAATTTGCTTGCTGTATTGCTTCAGTTGAGTCTTGTCTTTGTTCTTTGTTTATAACATGTTTATTTTGTTGGGTTTTAGAGGAGGAGGAATTCTGTACTGTTTCTCAGTTAATGCTTCCCAAAGTTCTGTTGAGTAAACTTTCTGGGCACGTTCTTACATAATGGGAAAGAACACAGAATTCAGAGGAACATCCAGTGTGAATCCTAGCCCTCCCCCTGGGTGGCTTTGACTGAGACCCTTAGCCTCTATGGTAGGACTTGGTGCTTTTGAAATTCTATATAGTTGTTGTATTCTTAAACATTGGCATAGTTTTCATATCTAATAGTAATATAAGGAAAATTAAAATAATAGTGATCAGCTGGAAATTGACGTAATTATTAAGTAATATTTTAAAAGATAATACAATAAAAAATGAGATTGTTGGGCTGAAACTGATCACGTTGGTGTTATATAGGTGGCAGTGGAACTGTTTGCGTTTGTATTGAATGTATGGCGTGACTTTGCAGATGCATATTCTTCCAAATGACCCTGCATGTGAGAGGGAGGTATTCGTTCCATTTTATGGGGAGGATACTGAGGTCCAGCGTGGTTAGAATCGCCCACGGTTCCAGGCACAGAATTGTGATGGCACAGGAACTTGAATGCACAGTCAGGACTTCAAGACCAGGGCTTCGTAACTTAACCCAAAATAAACGCGAGTGAGTGTAAGGCCGTTCCTTCGGATCCATACCGGTCCGTTCCTTGGGCAGAGTTTCTGGAGGAGAGGCCGGAGCTCCCGCAGTCGTCCTGGAGATCAGCTGCCCCTCTGAGTGTGGAGGGCCAGTGCTGGGAGGCGTCTGGGGGCAGCCCCTGACTCTGGCTGTGCTTCTCTCTGTCTGGGTTTTGGTGTCTGATGGCAGATGTACTTATTGCTTGAAGGTGAAAGTGAAGAGATAATACGGGGAGAAAAGAAAAGACACTGGTTTCAGAAAGAAGATTTCCACAGTAACTTGAGCAATGAAACATCTGAGTAATTTTGCAGAAATTCTTGGTGTGCTGACCAGTGTCCTGCGGAATCCTGAGGGTCTCTGGAGTCTCGGGGCCCTCTGTGTGCCCTCTCTGGGGCTGAAGCACCGGGACTGGGACTCGGGCCTGAGGGGAGGGATTGGGAAGGGTCAAGGGTCAGGGCAGCAGGCCTGCAGGGTGAGGTCTGGGTGTGCGCTGCCCTCCAGACGGACATTCCTTACCCAGCCTGGCCCCGGGCTGCCCTAAGGTCTCTGTGTTGCACCCCAGCTGCTCTGCGGAGAGAAGCTGGCTGACCCAGCTCAGCCTGTGGACGGATGTGTTCTCCCTGTGCCAGGTGTTGCCCGGTCTGCCGTGGCCAGGAAGGAGCCAGGCTCCCAAGGGGCCCAGGCAAGCTGGAGGGGCAGAGCTGTGGGTCAGCGGTGGAGATGCAGCCAGAGCTGTCTGTCCCAGGAGATCACCCGAGGGGACTTTGTAAAAAGAGTTTCAGGTTCTGCTGGACAGAGGTTGGTAGGGATGAACAGAAACTGGTACCCACACTTTTTAAAAACCTGTTTCTTTATTTGGGCTGCTGAGTCTTCACTGCAGCCCAGGCTTTGCTCTAGGTGCAGTGAGCGGGGGCTCATCTCTAGTTGGGGAGCTCGGGCTCCCCATTTCGGTGCTGCTCTTGTGGCCGAGCACAGGCTCTGGAGCCCCCGGGCTTCGGCGGTTGCGGCGCCTGGCTCAGCAGCTGTGGCGCCCAGGCCCCGGAGCACAGCCTCGGTCGCTGTGGCCTGCAGGCTTCCTTCCTCCGCGGCCCTCGTGGCCCCTTCCTGGGTCAGGGATGGAACCCGTGTGGGCGGACTCTTAACTCCTGAACCCCCAGGGAAGCCCCGTACCCACAGTTTTTAAGGCTCCCAGATGATTCTGATGCCTACTTAGATTCGGAAATCATTCCACTCCAAAACATATAAATAAAGTCAGTGTGTGTTTGCATAAGGAAATAATGGAAGGGTGAAGAAGAAACCAATGAAATGCCTATGGGGTGAGGGTGGAGTAAGACATTGTTGGGAGCAGGACATCATTCTTTCTCTCTTTTTTAACTTTCAACCCACTTAAAGTTGAAAGAAATGCTGTAGCCTAAAGAGAAAACAAAAGGCCCCCAAATCTCATTTTGAATAATTGAAGATACTGGGGACCAGATTTTCTGTCTCCACAGTAATTCCAGCGTTTGGTATTATTCATTTAAATGTGGTTCCGTTTTTCCTCATCAGTATGATCTCCTAGGTGTTCCCCAGGTGAAAGAGGAAAAGCGGGGGACCCTGAAGGGGAGTGTTCTCTTGCCTTCCGTCTGACTCTGCAGGGAGGCCTTGTCCACGGCAGACCTGCAGCCGAGAGGTCCCAGTCCAGGCCCAGGTGTTCAGAGAAGAGGGCTGGAGCAGCGACGCTCAGCCTCAGTTTCCCATTAGAACTATCTTTGAAAAACAATCGCCAGCATCGCCCAGACTGCACCCGAGACCAGGTCCGCAGGTTTCTGACTGTGAGGCACGGTGGCTTTTAAAGCTCCGTGGGTTGTTCCAGCGTGTGGCCACACTGGAGAGCTCCCGGACGGGAGAAGCCAGGATCACAGCACCGTCGTGTCTTTAACCATTGCCCGTGTTCATTCTTTTACCGTTTTGGTGCATGAATTAAAAACATTTATGGAACATTTATGTCGCAACTCTTCTGAGTGTTTTAATATGTTCCTTAAATTTATTCTCCCATATTTCCTCACCTTCTATCACATCTGTAACCGTTTCTTTTAGGCTTAGTCAGTTTCCCTCTTTTCACGTTCTTCTCATTCTCTGCTCTTTTAAAAAATCTGTTACACAGATGCACACACAAATATTTATATATGCATACAAGTTTAACAAAAGGATATTTTTTAACTTTTTGTAATTTTCGAGAAAAGGTACAAAGAGAATCCAGAGGGTTCTCCTGAACCCTTGGTGTTGACACTGTGTATGTCTGTAGTAATACCTCCAAAGGCAGGAAGTGGCAAGCGGGGCAGTGCTCGATGCCGAGCGAGTTCCCAGTCCCCTGCCTTCCCGCCAGCGTCGCTTTCTCTTCCAGGCTGCGGTGTCTCCGCAGTCTCTTCCCGCTGTGACACCGCTTGTTTCCTCCTGACTCCAGGCTGACGCCACTTGTGGCGAGTGCTGGGCTGCTTTTGTAGACTGCCCCTCAGTGTGTCTGCTTGTTTCATGGATGGAATGAGATTATGCAGATTTAACAGAAATGACAATGTGCCTTTCTCACTCCAGAGTATCAGGGTTCCTGTTGTTGAAATATTTTATCCCTAGAGATGTTAACTTTAATCACCTGGTTAAGATAATGTCCGTCTATTTACTCCTTTGTAACTAATAAATATCTCAGAGGATGTCCTTTGAGACTGACCAGATGCCCTCTTTCTTCTCAGGTTCCTACTCACTGGATTAAGACCCATCCTTGGGTCCTGTCTGAAAGACTATTGTGGTACTTACCTGATGATGGTTTTCCTGTTTCTCCTCCTCTTTCTAGGCACTCCACACAGGTTTACCTCTGTGAGAAAGAGCCCTTCCTTCTCCCCGTTCAGTTATTTATTTGTGTCAGTATAAACTCACGCGTATTTGTCTTATTTTGTGGATTATAACCCAATATTGTCATTTTAAAATACAAATTGAAAGAGAAGTTGCTCAGTCATGTCTGACTCTTTGCAACTCCGTGGACTGTAGCCCACCAGGCTCCTCCGTCCATGGAATTTTCCAGGCAGGAGTACTGGAGTGGGTTGCCGTTTCCTCCTCCAGGGATCGAGCCCAGGTCTCCCACGTTGCCGGCAGGCGCTTCACCGCGTGAGCCACCAGGGAGGCCCGCTGGCCTTTCTTTCCCTGTCACCTCTGACCTGTGGGTGTGCCTTCAGATGGGCCCTTTCAGCAGCCTGCCCTTGTCTGCGTGCACTCTGAGTTGCTGGAAGTGTGCTCATTGCTGCTGGCTGTTGTGGCTTCTAGGTCTTCTCTGCGAACAGGACTGGGAAATGGGTGTGTGTGTAGCAACCCACTGCGCGCACATGCATCTGTATTTCTGGGTCTGTCTCTGTGTCGAGACCTATGCGTTCCTCCTGATGTCTCAGCTTCTAGTGCAGCAAGCACCTTGTGACCCATTTTAGCCTTCCCTCTTGTTTGTGATTCTTCCGCCAGCTTGGCTCTCATTATCTTCCGTTCGTTTGCTTATTTGTTCAGTCCCGTTCTATTTATACATAAAGTAGATTCAGAATTGCTAACCCTTATCCTTGTGAGAAACAAGTTCACTGACTGGATTACAGGACTTGTGTTCAGCCCTTTGCTGCTTTAGCTTTACAGCATCCAGTTAAAATATCCTTTCCTGGGACTGCCCGGGTGGTCCCGTGGCTGAGGCTCCTCCACCCTTCTACTGCAGGGGGCATGCTGCTGCTGCTAAGTCGCTTCAGTCGTGACCGACTCTGTGCGACCCCAGAGACGGCAGCCCACCAGGCTCCCCCGTCCCTGGGATTCTCCAGGAGTGGGGTGCCATTGCCTTGTCCAATGCATGAAAGGGAAAAGTGGAAGTGAAGTTGCTCAGTCGTATCCGACCCTCAGCGACCGCATGGACTGCAGCCCTCCAGGCTCGCTCCCCCGTCCGTGGGGTTTTCCAGGCAAGAATACTGGAGTGGGGTGCCGTGCCATGGGGCAAAAAAAACCCTTTCCTGGCGCTGCTTAGGCTGATTTCTGGTTCCTCATGCCCTTCGTTGTGGTTAAGTCACTCATCTGAAACACAGTTAGGTTCACTTGTTACTATTGGTGTTCCATTTTGGGTGCAGATGTATGATTTTGGTAGGGATTGTCCTACCAGCCTGTTCAGGAGGGTTTATAACTTACCTTCCCTCCAGGAGTGTATGAGAGTGGATTTGCTTATATTCTGTAACACAGCCGTGAATGATCGCAGATTTTGTTCAGGGCCTTCTTTCCTTGCCTACTTCTTCTGTCATAATGGGTTGGGGAAAGAACAACAGCTTCGACTGC
This sequence comes from Cephalophus harveyi, assembly GCA_006410635.1. Classification (NCBI taxonomy): domain Eukaryota; kingdom Metazoa; phylum Chordata; class Mammalia; order Artiodactyla; family Bovidae; genus Cephalophus; species Cephalophus harveyi. The sequence continues at coordinate 30,834 of SJYT01051363.1, read as the reverse complement.
AGAAACTTTTTTAATGGAAAGAAGTAAAGTTTGTTCTCCAGCTCTGACTGGAGAGTTCCTTACTGGCATTTCAGAGTTATAATTATATGTTACAGTTTTCTTCTTTACCTAGTTTAGCATCTGTTATATAACATCTCACCACCTGCTTCGCTGTGCAGGCAGCTCGTTTCAGTTTAGATAAAAACGTCGTGTGCTTCCAGTTTCAACATTTTTCTGTGTTAGTCCTTCTCCACGTGTCTGGGTGGGTATTAATATTTCTGACATTGTTCAGTTCATGAGAAACTTGGGTTTTTCATCTAAACTGGCTGTGCTGGGGATGGTCCTCCAAGCCTCTGTTTGCCCCTGGCGACTCCCTGGGGCACATTTTAGATGGCGAGCAGGGGTGGCCGTCTGCAGTACCCGCCCTCTCTTCGGAGTGCAGCTCCCTGTTCTCCTGCTCCTTCTGCCCCGGGCCCCCACCGAGGACCCTCACCTGCAGGGTTTCTGGTCCCCGGCCTGTCTGCCCTGGCCTGGGTCTGTCTGCGGACCTCTCCTCTCTCTTTCACGGCCCTCCTCTTGTGTTTGATTCGCCTTTACGTCTCCGGCCTCAGCTCTCCTCGTTTACAGTCCATATTTGCTGCTTGTTTCGGAGGACTTTGGCGCATCCTGAGGAAGATGATGTAAATGGCCGAAACCTCCAGAACTCAGCCGGCTGCTTTGGGAAGCAGAATGCTTTCTGTATCACGGTCAATATGATGGTTTCAATTTTTGTCCTCAGCTTCTTTTCAGTTGACCTGTGAGACTCTGGTCCAGTTAAGAACCAAACCTCGGTTCATCGCCAGCAAGAGGGCGCGGCCAGTGGGGGCGGCTTGCCCTCGTGCGGTGTCGTGGCTGAGGACGTGGGCTTTGGAGGCCCCGTGGCTGGAATCCCAGCCCTGTTCGGTCTGCCCGGGTGGGTACCCAGAGTGCGGAGATCTGGGGTAGGCCTGATGCCCTTGGTTCACCACTCCTGGCTGGCGGAGCTCATTGCGAGCCAGCCCCCCTGGACCGTCCTGGGGTTCTTGCCCAGTGAAGGTGGGAGGGGAGCGCTGAGGAGGAAGGGCGTGTAGGGGATGCTCCCCACGCGAGCAGCCCCTCTGCTTCCTCATGGCCTCGTGACAAGTCCAGGGCATCAGCCAGTTCCAAAGGCCATTTCTCCAGAGCACTGCTTGGGTTAGAGAGCGCAGGGGATCCGGTTCAGAGAGTGCTGGCCGGCCGCCGTGCTGACTGCAGGCGTGCTTCAGGCAACAGTTTGCGGCTGGGGGCTTCTAGGACGAGGACTGTGCTAAATCCTGGGGGGGTTCTTAGGCTAGCTATTTCTGTGGAGAGAAATGTTTTTCATACTTTTTTCTTCAGTAATTTGTGTACTTGGCTGAGTTCACCAAAATTTGTGGAGCCTTTATCAAGTGTGAGTCCCTACAGCCCTGCGTCTTTCTGTGGGTCTGTCTGTGTGCACCTGGGTGTGTGCGCATCAGTTCATTCAGACGCGTACCTGGGTGTGGGGTTTTTTCCGTTCTCTTGTATACATAAAATATTTTTTTAAAGAAATATTGTAGTTAGGTTTGAAAGAAGCCTAATCACAGATTAATGAAATCTTTTTTTTGTGACTTGGTCAACACTGTCAGGGCAGACATACAGAGCATCAGTTCAGTCGCTCAGTCGTGTCTGACTCTTTGTGACCCCATGGACTGCAGCACGCCAGGCTTCCCTGTTCCACTTTGGGGAGGGGTCGACTATCTTAGGGCTTTTCATCTGCTGCTTTTGCGATCTTTGTAGCCCTTAGACTTTCTTCTTTTCTCTTTGCAGCCCGGTGGACTGCAGGCTGCGCCGTCCGTGGGGTTTTCCGGGCGAGAGCACTTCAGTGGGTGTCACTGCCTTCTCCAGGGAGACTGTCTTCATTTTTGAGTCAAGCAGCTGGGTGTTAGAGGTGTTGAGTAGTTCAGTGGCGTCTGGGCTAGTAAGGGAAAAGGCAGACTTGGGACTCCTCTGACTGTTGCTGGAGAGGTTTAAAAATGTGTATGTAGACAGCCGAGTTTGTGCTCAAGCGCTGGGCTCCCAGAGCACCTTTCCTAGGGAGGCTGCGCGCGTGCTCAGGACATCAGGTTCTAAGCTGCCGCGCCTGCAGTTTGCGGACCACTGAGTCATCTGTGACATTATGGTGGTTTCACACCTCAAATGACTTTAGCTTTTATTTGCTCACTTAATGGTTCGCACCCTCTAGAGAGCCCTTTGCACTGGCGTTCTTGGTTAGTAAGTTACGAGAGAATCAGGCTAAAGTGATGCTTTCTTTCAGAGCAGCCATTTGTATCATCTACCTACTTATTTTTGGAACATTAATTTGGATCAGTCTAAGCATCTGAAGACAAGTTAATTTTTATCTGTGAAACAAAGTACTGTAGTTTTGTGTTCAAATAATTAAAGTTCACCAAAATGGGTAGCTTAGAGAACAGCTTAATAGCTTTCTCTAAAAATAACCCATTCACAGCTGATAGGTAGCATTTTAGTTGCTTAACAACGTGTACAATATGTGAGCCTAATGCATGATGAGTTACCTCCTTTATTAGACAAACTTTATTATCCACAAATATGACTGAGCCTCTGCTATGAAGTAACTGTAATGCAGGGGGCCAGGGAGGACGGGGGAGGACCTGAATGGTCCAGAAAGGTCGTGTTTCCGTCAGAGCCTTGGGAATGACTGTGGACGCCTGGGTGTTTATTCTAAGGATGCTGCCGTTGCTCAGAGCCTGTCTTGAACATTTGTCTTGAAATTGTCTTCAGTATGAACCATGAAAGAAAATTAGCCCCACCATTTTGTAGCATGGCTCAATTTTTAAAAATCACCTTTGGGGGAGTAATTCACCCACAGCACAGTGCACCTTTCCTTTGTGCACAGCTGAGTGAGCCTTGGCGAGCGCACGCACCGTGTAACCCCTGCCGCCGAGGACGCAGGGCACGCCGTGTCCCCCGTGAAAGGCCTCTGTGCCCTGTGAGGTCAGGGTTGGGCTCAGGCAGCCGCGGTCCAGCGGTCTGTCGCGCGTGTCAGCCTCAGCCTGTCTAGAGCTGTGGGTGGGTGCTCGCTCCCTCGCCTCCTCCCTTGGCGTGGATTTCCCAGCCCGTCCTTGTCTTTCCCTTTTCGCTGCTCAGCGCCCTCCCGTTGCGTGGGGACACATCGTCTAACCTTTCCTTGTTGGCGACTCTCTGGCGTCCTCCGAGTTCGTGAGCGCTGTGAACAGAGCTCCTACAGGCAGCTGTGTACAGGTCTCCGCGGGCATATGTTCTCTTTCTTTTGTAATTGAAGTACATCCGGCATACGCTGTGCACATGGGGCTGACCTGTGTGTGTCGTGCTGCGGCGTGGCCGGCAGAGCGAGTGCGCGCCTGGCGCCACGCGGGGTCAGGCGGCGGCGCTGGCCATCTCCCCTGTGCTGCGTGGCCGCCCGCACCGGGTTCCTCCCAGCCGCCCTCTGCCGGCCACCGGCCTGTTGTCAGTATCTGTGAGCCTGGGGGGTTTCGCTTGTGTTTAGAGCCCACGTATACGCGGCGTCTCGCGCTGTCTGTCTTTCTCTGTTTGTCCTGCCTCGCTTAGCAGAGCCGCTCGCGGCCCGTCTGTTCTGTGCCAGGGAACACGGTTTCTTTTTTCCTCGTGGCCCACTGGGGCTCCATCTGGACACTCAGGTTGTGTCTGTATCTTGGCGATTGTCATAGGCATCTGATTTCATTTCTCTTGAGTAAATGGCGAGGAATGGAACTTCTGGGTTGTGTGTTAAACGTGCGTTTAACTTTCTCAGAAACCACCGAGCCTTCTCGTAGCAGCTGTACTATTTTGTAGTTCCACCTGCAGGGTGTGAGAGTCCTAGCTTTTCCATATCATCATCAACACTTGGTGTGGTCACTATTTTCATTTTAGCCATTCTAGTGGGTATGCTGTGTGGTTTTAGTCTGCATTTCCCTTATGACTTATCAGTCATTTTTCTATGTGTGTGTTGTCACACCGAGTCTATGTTCTTACCTTCTGCCCATTTGGAATAGTGGAGCTCTTGGTGTGGTATGGTCCAGCCCCCTGTGGCGTTCTTTGGGGTCTGCTGACTCACCGGTCTACCCCATCCCTGCTCAGTACCACACTTGCCTTCTCAGCTACCCCTCCCCTGGCTGCTTCCAGCCTGTCCTCGGGCGTCTATTTTAAAGGTCACTACCTCAAGGTGGAAGAGCGTTTGCTGAGCCCCTTCTGCCCTGTAGGAAACACGACCTTGAGAGGAGGCGGCTCTGGAGTGGGGAGAGCTGGCAAGCCAGCCCTGTGGGCGGCTCCTCACGTCTGCAGCCCTAGAGTGTGTGTGAGAGGGCAGTATCCACATTGAAAGTGGAACTGGTGTGGGCACTTCCAGCCCTGGAGAGCAGTGACTGTGCTGAGCGCTCTGCCCTCAGGGCCCCAGACAGACCCAGATGTACCTGGAAAAAAGTGGGAAAGTTCAAGATCAGTGTCACAGGCTGTGATCAAAGGAGCGGTAGCAGTGAGGGGAACTCAGCCACAAGAGCGGCTGCTGCTGAGCCGCCTCAGTCGTGTCCCACTCTGCGACCCCGTAGACGGCAGCCCACCAGGCTCCGCCGGCCCCGGGAGTCTCCAGGCAAGAGCACTGGAGTGGGGTGCTGTTTCCTTCTCCAGTGCGTGAAAGGGAAGTGGCTCAGTCGTGTCCGACTCTGCGCGACCCCATGGACTGCAGCCCGCCAGGCTCCCCCGTCCATGGGGTTTTCCAGGCACGAGCGCTGGAGTGGGGGGCCATTGCCTTCTTTGCCACCACAAGAGAGAAATTCTGAACTTTTGAAAGAATGCTTTCTTAAAGAGTGAGGGCACAGTTTTCTTGGAGCAGTCTGAAGCGGGCCGCTTCTTCTTTCACGTGCTTTTTCCCCAAGCGAGACTGCTGCTGTCAGCCCTAGCTGGCAGCCACAGCGGATCTGAAATGACTCAGAATCTGGAGTATACCAGATCATCCTTATGTGTCCAAGTGGGAATCCAGAAATAATTCTGTAATCTCAGCTTGATACCAGAAGTATCTTACTGCAGCATCTCTCAGCTAGTACGTGGGCATCAGAATAAGGTTTCCCTCTGTTTAAGGACAGTCTCAGCTAAGTGGTGCCTGTTGCTAAGTTGGAAACCAGTGTAGCAAGAGCATTTGTACGTGTCTTTCCTTGGCATTTAACGCGTTTCTAGAAATACTTACTTTCCCTCGGATTTTGTACCTGTGAAGTTGTTAGATTCCAGTTAAGTATATGTTACGCTCCTTGGCCTTGTGCCACAGCTCCCTGAAGGTCTGCCCCCTGCGCCCAGACCTTTCCCCACTGCATGGCATTCTGGCCGGTGTCCACTCCTTCCTCCAGGCCACCCGGTTTGCCTTCGGGGTGTGCTCTGCTGCTAATTTCAGGCACTGTTTTTTTTGCGTCTCTACAAGTTCATCTTGAGTATTTCTTACATCTTCCACGTTTCTCCTTAATGTCATGTCCTACCTTCAAGAATGTATGGAGTATATTGATGGTATCTGTTAACATTCTTGTCTACTAATTCTGTCATCTCTGTTTTCTGGGTCTTTTTTTTTTTTTTCTTTTCATTATGGTGTTTTCTTGCTTTTTGTTGTTGTTTTTATTGATTTGTAATTCAGATGTAAAGTGAAGTGATTCAGTATATTCAGTATATGTATTTTCAAATTCTTTTCTATTATAGGTTATTACAAGATATTGCATATATTTCCTGGTTTCTTTTTTCGTTTGTTTGGGTTTTGGGGGAGTTTTAGGTTGTGCTGGGTCTTTGTTGAAGTGGATAGACTCAGTTGCCCCACAGCATGTGGGATCTTAGTTCCCGGGACCAGGGATCGAACACACGTGCCCTGCCTTGGAAGGTGGATTCATAACCACAGGACAACCAGGGGAGCCCCGCGTTTGGGTCTTTTGTAATGTTGGCTGGATGCACGACATTGTGGATTTTACACTGAGTGATAGATTTCTTTTTTTTTTTTTCTTTTTTGTAGTCCTTTGAATATTTGGGAGTTTTTTCCCTGGGGTGCAGTTACGTTCCTTGAACAGTTTGTTCCTTTCAGAGCTCTCTTTTCAGTGTTTTTAATGGCGGGTCCAGAATAGCCCTCAGTCAAAGGCTAATTTAGCCCTGGGCTGAGTCACCGCCTCTCTGAGGACTGGGCTTGTTGCGCGGCAGTAGGGCGGGAGCTGTTCCCACTCTCGTTCCGTGTGCCCTAGTCCATCTGCCCCTCTCTGGTGGCTCCTTCCCTGGCCTTGGAATTGGAGCGTGCAAGAGCCAGACGGTCGGGGGAAACCTCCTCAGCCTTCTGACGTTCTCCTCTCCTGTGCTCTGCTTCACAAATTCTGGCCATCGCGGGCGCTCCAGATCACGAATCCTGTTCCATCTGGAGGAGACTGCCCTTCTCTGCATTGCAGCCTGGACGCTCCGGGCTGTGAAGCGGGGCCGCCACGGCACTCGCCTCGCTGCCTGCTGTCGGGTGTCCGCAGACCGTTGTTCCATAAACCCTGTCTCTCTTCCCTTTTAGTTAAGAGAGAAGATCAGCCTCTGTTCTTTGATCGTGGCTAGAAGCAAGCCCTGTGACAGTGTCTGGAATATTGGGACGCATCTAAGTGAACTCAGGGCTTTCCCGTCAGGCTGCCTCATCTTACATTACCTACACCACATCGATTGTTTGTTTCCTCCCAGTAGAATAGACAGAGGTAGTAAGACAAAATACAATTTAAGTTACGTCTTAAGTCACTCACGGTTCCATCATCCGAGCTTGTTTTGCAGATTGGCTCTTCTAGGTAAATATTTCTAGGCTGCACTCTGTGCTTTTATTTTGAATCTCACTTTCAGTTGGTACAGTCTTCATACTTGGTTTAATGGCTGTACAGGGACCTATTAATATTCCACAATGTATTAAACCTTATGTTTGGCAATACGGTTTGTTCTTTTAGGCAGTTTTGCAGTAAATATCTTCAGATATCATCCCTATTCCTAAGGATGCTCAAAGGGAGGAAGGCAGGAGGGATGATGTTCTGTTATTTCAACCTGCATGAGTAATTAGGCTACTTGGGGTATTTAGTAAATGTTTGTCCAATGACTGAAGTAAAATATAACTTACAGTTCAATTAGGTAAAATTTTCAGTTACCTTTTTAGGAATATTTTTGTTCCATTCAGTTCAGTTCAGTTCAGTCGCTCAGTCGTGTCCGACTCTTTGCGACCCCATGAATCGCAGCACGCCAGGCCTCCCTGTTCATCACCATCTCTCGGAGTTCACTCAGACTCACGTCCATTGAGTCCGTGATGCCATCCAGCCCTCTCATCCTTGGTCGTCCCCTTCTCCTCCTGCCCCCAATCCCTCCCAGCATCAGAGTCTTTTCCAGTGAGTCAACTCTTCGCATGAGGTGGCCGAAGTACTGGAGTTTCGGCTTCACCATCATTCCTTCCAAAGAAATCCCAGGGTTGATCTCCTTCAGAATGGACTGGTTGGATCTCCCTGCAGTCCAAGGAACTCTCTAGAGTCTTCTCCAACACCACACTTCAAAAGCATCAATTCTTCGGCGATCAGCCTTCTTCACAGTCCAACTCTCACATCCATACATGACCACAGGAAAAACCATAGCCTTGACTAGACGGACCTTAGTCGGCAAAGTAATGTCTCTGCTTTTGAAAATGCTATCTAGGTTGGACATAACTTTTCTTCCAAGGAGTAAGCGTCTTCTAATTTCATGGCTGCAGTCACCATCAGCAGTGATTTTGGAGCCCAAAAAAATAAAGTCTGGCACTGTTTCCACTGTTTCCCCATCTATTTCCCATGAAGTGATGGGACCAGATGCCATGATCTTCGTTTTCTGAATGTTGAGCTTTAAGCCAACTTTTTCACTCTCCTCTTTCACTTTCATCAAGAGGCCTTTTAGCTCCTCTTCACTTTCTGCCATAAGGGTGGTGTCATCTGCATATCTGAGGTTATTGATATTTCTCCCGGCAATCTTGATTCCAGCTTGTGTTTCTTCCAGTCCAGC
>SJYT01051363.1:10658-22737 GCA_006410635.1 Cephalophus harveyi | reverse complement strand
GTTTTCTGAATGTTGAGCTTTAAGCCAACTTTTTTGCTCTCCTCTTTCACTTTCATCAAGAGACTTTTTAGCTCCTCTTCACTTTCTGCCATAAGGGTGGTTGTCATCTGCATATCTGAGGTTATTGATATTTCTCCTGGCAATCTTGATTCCAGCTTGTGTTTCTTCCAGTCCAGCGTTTCTCATGATGTACTCTGCATATAAGTTAAATAAGCAGGGTGACAATGTACAGCCTTGACGTACTCCTTTTCCTATTTGGAACCAGTCTGTTGTTCCATGTCCAGTTCTAACTGTTGCTTCCTGACCTGCATACAGATTTCTCAAGAGGCAGGTCAGGTGGTCTGGCATTCCCATCTCCCTCAGAATTTTCCACAGTTTATTGTGATCCACACAGTCAAAGGCTTTGGCGTAGTCAATAAAGCAGAAATAGATGTTTTTCTGGAACTCTCTTGCTTTTTCCATGATCCAGAGGATGTTGGCAATGTGATCTCTGGTTCCTCTGCTTTGCCTGAAGCCAACTTGAACATCAGGAAGTTCACAGTTCACGTATTGCTGAAGCCTGGCTTGGAGAATTTTGAGCATTACTTTACTAGCATGTGAGATGAGTGCAATTGTGTGGTAGTTGGAGCATTCTTTGGCATTGCCTCTCTTTGGAATCGGAATGAAAACTGACCTTTTCCAGTCCTGTGGCCACTGCTGAGTTTTCCAAATTTGCTGGCATATTGAGTGCAGCACTTTCACAGTATCTTCTTTCAGGATTTGAAATAGCTCAACTGGAATTCCATCACCTCCACTAGCTTTGTTCATAGTGATGCTTTCTAATTTGCTTTAGTCAATTATAATGTGGAATAATCACCTCTTCAACCAGGAAGATGACTTAATAGGATGATAAGGGAGAATATTAATAGCAACTAATATTTATCTTGCTCTTGAGAGTTATTAAAGTGCTTTCACAAACACTCTCTCAGTGATTTTCACAACATCTCGGTAGGGAGTATGTGCTGTAGTTTTTGCTATTAGTCTCATTCTACCCATGGAGAATCTGAGGCTCTGAGCAATGAAGGGATATGGTTTAGACCAAGCAGGAAGTAAAAGAGGAAGATTAAGACGCAAATCTTCTCAAAATTTACTCCTCCCCTGTAATCACATATTGCCTCTCTGTAGATCCCACAGAGAGAAGCTAAGAATCTCTAGGCTGAGAATAGTTACAATAACAACAAATTTAAGCTATACAGAGATTTAAATTTCATAGAGCCCTTCCTCTTGGAAGATCTCTTTTGTTAGCTACACTCACCTAATTGACTTTATCATTGTGATGATGATGATTGTCTAGTCTGCTATTGCTAAGTCACTTCAGTTGTGTCCGACTCTGTGCGACCCCATAGACAGCAGCCCACCAGGCTCCCCTGTCCCTGGGATTCTCCAGGCAAGAACACTGGAGTGGGTTGCCATTTCCTTCTCCAATGCATGAAAGTGAAAAGTGAAAGTGAAGTCACTCAGTCGTGTCTGACCCTAGCGACCCCATGGACTGCAACCTACAAGGCTCCTCCGTCCATGGGATTTTCCAGGCAAGAGTACTGGAGTGGGGTGCCATTGCCTTCTCCATGTCTAGTCTGAGACTTCCCTAATTTAGTTCAGTTACTTGCAGAGCCAGATAGCTCTGACAGTAAGGGATTACACTGCTTTATACATCCTTTGGACTATTCAGTTAACAATTACCTCCTTCTCACCTTTCTCCTTCTTCTGAAGCTTTATTTATAAATCTATCTATTTTTTCACTTTAATATAAGGGTAGGAGCAACCTTAAACTAAAATAAATAGCAGAGCCAGGTTAGGAACTTATTTGGGGGAATTGTATCAGATGTAATTTCAATGTAGATTTTCCTAAAATTAGTTCCAGAAAAAAAAAAAATAAAAAACATTTTATTGGTAATGCCAAAATGGACTTCAGTTTACCAAAAGTAAAAAAAAAAAAAAAAAAAAAAAAAAAAACAACTTTAAAATAAGGGTCGACTTTGATAGGACTCCAAAGCTCTCTGTCTCCAGGTGAGATGGAAACATTTTTCAGCTACTCTTTGTGGAAATGGCTGAAAACACTGCCCGTGTGTCATTGCTTGGGTTCCTCAGGAAAGTGAGACATATTAAAAGGATTTTAGCTATTCCTTTATCAGGGAGAAGGACCCTATATAATAAGAATAAGGGACAATGGACAAGAAGGAGGGAAGGTAGAAAGAAAAGAGGGAGAGGTGATGCAAGCATGTATTATTAAGTGGTTCACCACTAAATGTGGCTGATTGGTCAACCCCTAGGGACTATCCTCTGAGAAGCCATTTTTAGTTTTGATATGTAGTTTTACATATCAGAATAGCTGCTTCATGGAGAAAAAGAAAAAAAAGCTTTTTTCTCATTAAGTAACTCTTTTCCTATTGAACAAGTATTTTCCAAAATTGTCAAACTCTCCACCCCTCTGGTGGGCTTAAGGGGAGTACCACAACTTCTCCTTTTCCAGCATGATAAAAAGACTCCAAGATGGGAGGCAAGAAAAGTACAGTGTAGTTATGAGACAAGATATTGTTAAATTTCCCCTGTGTGAAGCTGCAAACCTATGCAGTTATGACCATAGCAGGAGATAGGTGAGGTTGATAGGATACAAAATGGACAATAAATAAAATCTGATGGAAACCATCCTGTACATCTCTCAGGTCTCCATACCACGATATGGAGTTTTCACTTTTGTGAGAACAGCTTGCCTTTTCTTTTTTTCCAATCTGTCACCAAGTCTCATTCTAAATGTTGGCTGCATAGTGCCACTTAGATGTTAAGATTTAAGGCAAGTTAGTTATTGAAATATACTCCAGTCCTTGCTGCAATAGTGAGGCTGTTTGTCATCATCTTCTTTCCCTCTATCTATTCTTTATAGTGTTTCCTCATCTTCAGTCAGTGTTCTGGCTATTCTGAGTTGCTAATCCTTAAGGTCTAATTTCTTAGTTGTCTTTCCAAGCTGTGGTTGCTGCTGTTGTCTAATAACTACCATTACTGGATAAGAAAGCAATAAAGCAGTTCCAAACATACTCCTCCCTGCCAACACTGTTGTTCAGTTGCTCAGTCATGTCTGACTCTTTGCAACCCCACGGACTGTGGCACGTCTGGCTTCACTGTCCTTCACCATCTCTGGCTTCACTGTCCTTCACTCATGTCCATTGAGTTGGTAATGCCATCCACCCATCTTGTTCTCTGTCATCCCCTTCTCCTCCTGCCTTTAATCTTTCCCAGCATCAGGGTCCTTTCCAAAGAGTCAGCTCTTTGCATCAAGTGGCCAAAGTATTGGAGCTTCAGCTTCAGCATCAGTCCTTCCAGTGAATATTCAGGAATGATTTCCTTTAGGATTGAAAGCATTCAGTTCAGTTCAGTTCAGTTTAGTCGCTTAGTGGTGTCCAACTCTTTGCGGCCCCATGAATCGCAGCACGCCAGGCCTCCCTGTCCATCACCAGCTCCTGGAGTTTATCGAGTCGGTGATGCCATCCAGTCATCTCATCCTTGGTCATCCCCTTCTCCTCCTGCCCCCAATCCCTCCCAGCATCAGAGTCTTTTCCAATGAGTTAACTCTTCACATGAGGTGGCCAAAGGACTGGAGTTTCAGCTTTAGTATCATTCCTTCCCAAAAAATCCCAGGGTTGATCTCCTTCAGAACGGACTGGTTGGATCTTCTTGCAGTCCAAGGGACTCTCAAGAATCTTCTCCAACACCACAGTTCAAAAGCGTCAATTCTTCGGCACTCAGCCTTCTTCACAGTCCAACTCTCACATCCATACATGACCACTGGAAAAACCATAGCCTTGACTAGACGGACCTTAGTCGGCAAAGTAATGTCTCTGCTTTTGAATATGCTATCTAGGTTGGACATAACTTTTCCTCCAAGGAGTAAGTGTCTTTTAATTTCATGGTTGCAATCACCATCTTCAGTGATTTTGGAGCCCAAAAAATAGTCTGACACTGTTTCCACTGTTTCCCCATCTATTTCCCATGAAGTGATGGGACCGGATGCCATGATCTTTGTTTTCTGAATGTTGAGCTTTAAGCCAGCTTTTTCACTCTCCTCTTTTACATTGATCAAGAGGCTTTTTAGCTCCTCTTCACTTTCTGCCATAAGAGTGGTGTCATCTGCATACCTGAGGTTATTGATATTTCTCCCAGCAATCTTGATTCCAGCTTGTGTTTCTTCCAGTCCAGCATTTCTCATGATGTACTCTGCATATAAGTTAAATAAGCAGGGTGACAATATACAGCCTTGATGTACTCCTTTTCCTATTTGGAACCAGTCTGTTGTTCCATGTCCAGTTCTAACTGTTGCTTCCTGACCTGCATACAGAGTTCTCAAGAGGCAGGTCAAGTGGTCTTGTATTCCCATCTCTTTCAGAATTTTCCACAGTTTGTTGTGATCCACACAGTCAAAGGCTTTGGCATAGTCAATAAAGCAGAAATAGATGTTTTTCTGGAACTCTCTTGCTTTTTCCATGATCCAGCAGATGTTGGCAATTTGATCTCTGGTTCCTCTGCCTTTTCTAAAACCAGCTTGAACATCAGGAAGGTCATGGTTCACGTATTGCTGAAGCCTGGTTTGGAGGATTTTGAACATTACTAGCATGTGAGATGAGGGCAATTGTGTGGTAGTTTGAGCATTCTTTGGCATTGCCTTTCTTTGAAAGGCATTTTGAAAGCATTAGCTAGCAGACAACATCACTTCAGATAATCTGATCTGCTGCTGCTAAGTCGCTTCAGTTGTGTCTGACTCTGTGTGACCCCATAGATGGCAGCTCACCAGGCTCTGCCGTCCCTGGGATTCTCCAGGCAAGAACACTGGAGTGGGTTGCCATTTCCTTCTCCAATGCATGAAAGTGAAAAGTGAAAGTGAAATCACTCAGTCATGTCTGACTCTTCGTGACCCCATGGACTGCAGCCCACCAGGCTTCTTCATCCATGAGATTTTCCAGGCAAGATTACTGGAATGGGTTACCACTGCCTTCTTCAAATCTGAGCTGATTGCACCCTTATTACATCAATTATTTACTTTGCCTTTTGATATATTGACATAATCGATGAAAAAAATCAGGTAGTAGGTTCAGGTTCAAGTTCATGAGAAACCTTACTGTGACTCTAGCTAAAAGTGTTTTCTTTTAGGGCAACTGGGAACTCTAATTGGGTGATGCCTAACAGTACAGTGATGAGCAGGACCAACCATACAACTGGGACACAGAAAGAAATGGTGAGAGTTGAAGATCTTATTTTCTTCCCTTGATTCCAAGATATACACATATCTTGATTCTCAGAACACAATACATCAAATTCTCCTCCGAAAGGATAAAAAAAAAGACTACATTCTTTTAACTTCCAATTGTATGTACTTTTGTAGTTTCTTACCTTTTATTTTGCACTGGTAATCCAAATAAATCCAGCTTGTTTGTTTGTTTTACAATAGGGAAAGAAGCATAAGTCTAGTGTGTGTGTGTATGGGTGTGTGATGTTCACTCACCTATTTTTCTGCTTATCTAAGTGTTTTGCCAAGGGAAGTATAATATTCTCTAAATGTTGGATATCCGGTTCTTCCTACCATCATATGCCAACCTAAAATGTCCTGTACTTATGCTTTAGTTTTCTTTCCATATCCACACCTCCATAGCACGCAGATGAGATGTCACAGTCTAAACTTACAACCCACCCTTGCTATTTAAGGAATTCCCCACACACATCTGTTCATTTAGCTTAAGACTGGCTGCAGAGTTTTTTGTTGGTGTGTGCTGTGTGGGTTTCCCAACTGGCGTCCTAATTTGCAACACCTACGACTTGCTCAGCTCATTCTAATGCTAGGGTGGTTTCCTTCTGTGAATAAATGTCAGTGAGGTGCTCTAGGCAAAGCTACTGCCCTCATGAGCCTATGAAGTTACTCCAGGAATAAACTCCCTATTTCTATATGCAAGTGAACATGTGGAACAGGTATACTAGCTAAGCCAACTTTAGGAGATTAAAAGAAATGACTCTTATAGCTGAAGGCAGAAGGACATTCATTGCTATACTTTATAATGTTTCATTCAAACAAATTATATACAACCATTTGTTGAGTGTCTACTATAAGTCAGGCACTAGATATTTCATATTCTACACATATTCATGAGGTTTACCATGAACCAAGAACCATGTTAAGAATAAGCTGAAAATATACAAATAAAAGTGAACAAATAAAATAGTAAGGAAGATAAAACAGGTCAAATAATCATGATAACTACAAATAGAGTAAGGAGTGGTGATTTTAACAAAATGGCAGGGGGGTGATTACCAACTTTCATCTGTTCACACACACAAAAATCAATTAGATAGCTAAACACATGAAAATAGTCTTGAGAAGACACAAGAGTCTCAATAAGAACATACAACAACTCAGTGGGGCAGAAAATAGAATAACCACACAGAAGGGATCACTGGGGAGATCAGCACAGTTGAGCCATGTGAAGACAGCTATAGAGCAGCTGTAGAGAGGGCCATAGTGGAGTGGAAGCTATCAGCATCAGCTCTACAGCGGGTGCCACTGTGGCCCCCTGCTCTATAGAAAACCCCAGCGGTCTCTTCCATAGAGGACCTCAACAACTGCTCTGACAGCTAAGGACTCCCTACAGCCTTCTCCATGGAGGACTCAGTAGAGTTTGTTGGCACAGACCTAAGAGACTTGCTCCATGGAGAAGAGTGGCAGCTTTCACCACTGAACCAAAATGGAAGCAGTGACAGATTTTATTTTCTTGGGCTCCAAAATCACTGTAGACAGTGACTACAGCCATGAAATTAAAATATGCTTTCTCCTTGGAAGGAGACATATGACAAACCAACACAGCATATTAAAAAGCAGAGACATCACTTGGTTAACAAAGATCTGTATAGTCAAAGCTATGGTTTTACCACTAGTCATGTATGGATGTGAGAGTTGGACTATAAAGAAGGCTGAAGGCTGAAGAATTGATGTTTTCAAACTATGATGCTGGAGAAGACTATTGAGAGTCCCTTGGACAGCAAGGAGACCAAACCAGTCAATCCTAAAGGAAATCAACCTTGATATTCATTGGAAGGACTAACTGATCCTGAAGCTGAAGCTTCAACACTTTGGACACATGATACAAAGAGGGGACTCACTGGAAAAGACCCTGATGTTGGGAAAGATTGTAGGCAAAAGGAGAATGGGGTGGCAGAGGATGAGATGGTTAGATAGCATCACAGACTCAATGGATGTGAGTTTGAACAAACTCTGGGAGGACAGAGGAGCCTGGCATGCTGCAGTCCATGAGGTTGCAAAGAGTCAGATAATACTTAGTGACAGAACAACAACATCACTGCCTAAAACACCCTGAGAAGGGATAATGCTACAACCCCCAAGAAGAAGACACTGTAGCCCACCATGGTGTTGAGTTGCCTTCAACCCCAAACCCAACACATCCTGGACTCTATGTACACTCACATTCCAGGTCCTGACTCCAGAACCACAGTTGCACTCACACACCTGTGTGCCAGACCCTGATTTCAACCTCAGACACTGGGGTCAGAAGTTCCCATGTTTCAGCACCTGGAGCTGTGGTAGCTCCACACATGCCCACTCTTCATGCCTTGCACCCAGGGACTGGAGCCATGGCTGCAGAAGGAGTGTCTGTCTCCCAGACCCTAGAGCTGCTATGGATCTGTTCACACTCATATTCTACACCTCAGCTTCATGTGACCACTCCATAATTGTTTGCACCTCTCACACCATTACCAATGCTAAGATGGAGGCACCTTGAATGGGTTCTAGTGCCCCTGATGCACTAGACCCTAGAGGCACAGTCTTCTCATTCATGCCTATACTCCAGGCTTCAATTCCACGACCACTTCATAGATTCCGACACATCAGACCCTGGCGCCAATGCAAATGTGGGAATCCTCACAAGCCGTCCTAGCACCAAGAGGAGTCCCTTTGGCCATGACTGCTCTGTGTGGAATAAAAAAGATCAGGAAGACCTCAGAAGCCTTCATTCTTACACTATATGCAAACTTGATTGCAAAATGGACTATACAAAATGGATTAAATACTTATTAAGTGTAAGACTTGAAACCATAAGACTAATGGTATAAAACATAAGGAATAAGCTTGATTTTGATCTTGGCAGTGATTTTTTTTGGATATTACATTCAAAGTACAAGGAAATCCTTTACGAAAATATAATAACTTAAATACAATAAATTAAAAAACCAAAACGAAATTCACCTTAGTTGAGTTTGAGAAACTTACCAGTCAGTCAACCCTCTCTCCACCATCCTAACTTCTCTGTGTCAACTATAAAATTATTCATAACATAAAGGTTGAGAGTTTTATCTGGCAAAATTTTAAGACTTTGAGCCCAGGAGGCAGCATCTCAAGTAATGCTGAAAGAACTGCTCCAAGGAGGTAAGGAGGGCAGCCAGGCTATATAGGAGTTCTGCAACAAAGGCTGCATAGTCTGAACGTCAAAAGATTATGATTAATTAAAGAAAACTACATATCTTGAGTTAAGGAATTTAGCTCTGCTCTATGTATGAGGAGATGCAAGAGTCTAGGCTCACTGAAGTCATTCCTTTGATATGCACTTTAGCTATCCAGGGCCGGGATCCTATATTTTCATATCCGGAGTTTCCTCAGGGTTCACAGTTGGGAGTGTCTGCAGTCTGATGGTTGCTAGATGGCGTGTATTCTTATCTTCCTGAGTTCCCTCAGGGCTCACCTGGGAAGTGGCTGCAACTGCTGAAGACTGGGACATTCTTTGTTTACTGATATGGCAGGCAATATGATATTTCTCATCTGAGTAAGCTCTTTGAAGCCATAATCTCATATTCTGTTTTGAAATCATTGCAATATGATTTCTAAATCACTTCAATTTTGGGTATTCGTGAGTCTAAGATTGGCATCTATCTGGTCAGGCTTATAGTATATATCATAACCCATTGAGTGCCAAATTTCCCAGTCTCCTGGGATCCTTTTTGTGTAATGGTATACCTATGCTCTCTATTCTACAGTTTTCTCTACTGAAATCCTGCATATGGCCTGCTTCATTTTTCTTAAGTAGAAATTATAGGAGGAAATAAGCCTCAGATTGTTCCCAGGACTTGGGCCTAGACTTTTCCTCTGGTCCTGGATACTAGGCTGGGCTAAAAAGCCCTTCCAGTTTTTTCCCTGGGGAACCAGTCTCAGTCATTAACTAGAATGGTCACTTGAATGGCTGGACTGGTCCTAGCTCTCAGGCAGGGAAACTTTAGACTAAAATCTTTGACAAAGAAGTTACCTCTCTTGGTCATGTTTTTTTGTTTTCTTTGTCTTAACAAGAAAGAAAGCCTTAACTTAAGTTTTGACACACGTAGTATGTATGTGTATGTCAAATCATAACGTTCTCAAGTTGTAAGAGTGCTACAGTGATGCCAAGCAAACTGAAACATCACAGTTTGGAGCAGAGAGAGGTTTATTGCAAGGCCATGCAAAGAGAGGAGGTGGCTCATGCTCTAAAAAGCTCCTGGAGATTCGCAAAGGGTTTTGGCAAAGCACTTTTAAAAGCCAGGTGATCTCCAAAATATACAGGCAGCTCATGCAGCTTAATACCAGAAAAATAAATGACCCAATCAAAAAATGGGCCAAAGAGCTAAACAGACATTTCTCCAAAGAAGACATACAGATGGCTAACAAGCACATGAAAAGATGCTCAACGTCACTCATTATCAGAGAAATGCAAATTAAAACCACATGAGGTACCATCTCACACCAGTCAGAATGGCTGCTATCAAAAAGTCTATAAACAATATATGCTGGAGAGGGTGTGGAGAAAAGGGAACCCTCTTAAACTGTTGGTGAGAATGCAAACTAGTACAGCCACTATGGAGAACAGTGTGGAGATTCCTTAAAAAACTGAAAATAGAACTGCCATACAACCCAGCAATCCCACTGCTGGGCATACACACTGAGTAAACCAGAATTGAAAGAAACACGTGTACCCCAATGTCTGTCACAGCACTGTTTACAATAGCCAGGACATGGAAGCAACTTAGATATCCATCGGCAGGCGAATGGATAAGAAAGCTGTGGTACATATATACAATGGAATATTACTCAGCTATTAAAAAGAATGCCTTTGAATCAGTTCTAATGAGGTGGATGAAACTGGAGCCTATTGTACAGAGTGAAGTAAGTCAGAAAGAAAAACACCAATACAGTATATTAATGCATATATATGGAATTTAGAAAGATGGTAATGATGACCCTATATGTGAGACAGCAAAAGAGACACAGATATAAAGAACAGACTTTGGGACTCAGTGGGAAAAGGCGAGGGTGGGATGATTTGAGAGAATAGCATTGAAACATGTATATTACCATACGTGAAATAGATGACCAGTCCCAAGTTCAATGCATGAAACAGGGCACTCAACGCTGGTGCACTGGGACAACCCGGAGGGATGGGACGCAGAGGGAGTTGGAAAGAGGGTTCAAGATGGGGGACACATGTATATCCATGGCTGATTCAAGTCAGTGTATGGCAAAACCACTACAATATTGTAAAGTAATTAGCCTCCAAATAAATAAATAAAAGCCAGGTGAGAGAAGCGCTCTCAGGATCAGATCAGGCATGATTCTTAAAATTCTCTGATGAGCTGATGATGAGTGAGCAGGGTGATGTCACAAGGGTTAACTTTATCAATCCTTTGGCTCCAGGAGACCTAAGGCTGAGTTCTCATAAAGTAGTTAGTATCTTCCATTTGGTGAGGGGTTTTCATATAGGAAAAACAATTTAGGAAACTTGCATCAAATACCATTATCTAAGTACTTCAGAGAGGAGGTAAAACATAGGATGGGGGAAGGCCCCATGGAGTCCTTCTTGGTTGCCAGAGGATTTGGGGAAAATAGAGGAATCCCTAAATCTGGCAGGTTGCCATCTCTACTGAGGAATTTACTAAAATTATCAAAGAAAACAGCCAAAACGAAGAATTCAGAACAGTAAAATCACATCATATGCATCATCTATTTCTTTTTTGATAAAGGTTGTGTGGAAAACATCTCTAAAAAGTTTTATCTAGCTCCACCTGGTGGTGGATACTGAAACATATGACCATCCAGGAGTTCAGTTCAGTTCAGTTCAGTCTCTCAGTTGTGTCCGACTCTTTGCGACCCCATGAATCGCAGCACGCCAGGCCTCCCTGTCCATCACCATCTCCCGGAGTTCACTCAGACTCACATCTATCGAGTCCATGATGCCATCCAGCCATCCTATCCTCTGTCATCCTCTTCTCCTCCAGCCCCCAACCCCTCCCAGCATCAGAGTCTTTTCTAGTGAGTTAACTCTTCGCATGAGGTGGCCAAAGTACTGGAGTTTCAGCTTTAGCATCATTCCTTCCAAACAACACCCAGAACTGATCTCCTTTACAGTGGACTGGCTGGATCTCCTTGCAGTCCAAAGGACTCTCAAGAGTCTTCTCCAACACCACAGTTCAAAAGCATCAATTCTTCGGTGCTCAGCCTTCTTCACAGTCCAACTCTCACATCCATACATGACCACAGGAAAAACCATTGCCTTCACTAGACGGACCTTAGTCGGCAAAGTAATGTCTCTGCTTTTGAATATGCTATCTAGGTTGGTCGTAACTTTTCTTCCAAGGAGTAAGCGTCTTTTAATTTCATGGCTGCAGTCACCATCTGCAGTGATTTTGGAGCCCCCAAAAATAAAGTCTGACACTGTTTCTACTGTTTCCCCATCTATTTCCCATGAAGTGATGGGACCAGATGCCATGATCTTCATTTTCTGAATGTTGAGCTTTAAGCCAACTTTCACTCTCCTCTTTTACTTTCATCAAGAGGCTTTTTAGTTCCTCTTCACTTTCTGCCACAGGGGTGGTGTCATCTGCATATCTGAGGTTATTGATATTTCCCCCTGCACTCTTGATTCCAGCTTGTGTTTCTTCCAGTCCAGCGTTTCTCATGATGTACTCTGCATAGAAGTTAAACAAGCAGGGTGACAATATACAGCCTTGATGTACTCCTTTTCCTATT